>JBBMJY010000003.1:3549389-3582049 GCA_037833715.1 Toxotes lorentzi
CAAACCAGCATGTGGAGACAGACAGAGAGAGGAAAAAGAGGGGGAAATATGAGCCACAAGGGCACGGAGGGACAAGGGAGAGAGAGAGAGAGAGAGAGAGAGAGAGAGAGAGAGAGAGAGAGAGAGTATATGAGATAAGAAATTAGCTTTTTATTCAGACAGCATTTTTTCATCCTAACTCCATTTTTGTTTTAGGGGCTTCTTTTTTTTTAATTATCATTTTCATGGTAACTTTATTTAATCATCAAATAATTAAACTACTGGATCATATCTTGGTAATTCAATTCTAAATTTATACTAATAATGCTAAGTTAATATTTTACTTAATTTAAATTATAATTCTGTGCTCTTACAGATTATAGTTAAAGTAGCTGCCCAAAGTTTGGTCACCAAGCAACAAGAGCAAACACAAAACATAAACAGAAATAACATCCATGTTTGCAATCACTTAAAATTTGACAGCACAATCCAAATGTAGTTCATACTGCAGATACAGGAGGGGAGGACCGATCAAGCAATGTCCCACATATCCTGCAAGAGTTTTCACATATTGTCACCGTCTCCAGTAAAGACATGGCATATGTGTGCTCCGACAAGCAGTGAGACGATCCATAATTAACAGTGTATGAAGAGAGTCTCCAAACACTTGTGCTCTTTAAACTCTAAGAACTCTAATAATCACTGAATCATTAATGAATACCAGCTTTAATTAAAAGAAACATTTAATAAGTACATTCATATAAAAAATAGGCAGTGAAATGGACTGATAACACCCAACATTCACTAAGCTGCCATGGAGAGATGTGCACAGATTTCCAAGAGGGCATAATAAGTAAATACATCAAATATGTGAGATTATAATATCTAACAGATGCATACGTTTTCTCCTTAATGTTTCTACTCTCACGCTGTATTTCTATTGTTTTGTGTTACTTTATTTGTTTTTGACAAAGCTGTTGTATTCCTGTTGATTCCGTGGTGTTGTGTGAGTTTGTTGTCCCCCAGGTCGCTGGTTGTGTGGTTAGGAACATTTTCCACTGCTTTAGGCGGCATGCTTGGCTCGGCTGTTTTCTGATCAAAGGCTGCTACGATTTCCTCACCTAGAATCCAGTGAAATGAGTCACTTGCTCATTCTTCTCTCGTGAATCACCAGCAGTGGCCCACAGGGCAGTAAATGTATGTACATGTCAACATAACAAAGTGACGTGAGCAAGGGTGAAAAACCAGTGGTCATCAGTGACTATCAGTTTCTATCAGTATCAAATTTTTTTTGCTGCTGTGAACTGAGGAATTCCTTTACTGTCTAGGGTCAAGCTGACTTCCTCCTATTGAAACAGTAGCATTTTTCAACACACACACACACACACACACACACACAGAGCACCATGGAAACCCTGTGACTTCTGGCTTCCTGTTGAAGTCGATGGAAACTTCTGACCAGTTCGCAGCTGGACAAGAGTCATTTAAACTCCATTGTAAAAACTCTGCAATGATGCAACTACTTCACTCCATTTCTCTGGCTGTTGTGTAAAAAACAATGAAAGACATGTTGGTTGGGCTGAAGTCATACCAGTAAGTCATCCCTATATTGGTGAAATCTGCAGCAGAATGTCTTGGTATCCAGAAGGTGAATCAAAATTTGAATGAAAACAATCATAAAGCTCTCTCCTTCAGTGCTACTATCAAGCCAACATTTTCACTTGTATATAAAATAAAAACAAATTCCAAATTCCCACGATGTTTACTGAGCAGATTTGTAATCCCCAAAGTATGGACCCTTTCCATTTTGGACATTTAGTAAGAAAATTATTAGCATGTTGTGAATCTTTTCCAATGGACTGCTAACTAACTGCTAGAGAACTGATGCATTATGTCAATGAATGGTCCGCATAAATGCAGACCGTTCATTGACATAATGCATTCCCTAGCCCCCTACCTTAACCTTTATCGTCATAGCTGAATGCTTAACCCCAACCTGTACCCTAACCCTAAGATAAATCTAATTCCAGCCTGAACCATATAACCAAGTCTTAACCCTCAAACAGCCATTTAAACCTGTGGGGTCCAGCATTTTGGTGCCCACAAGTACCATAAAACAAGCCTCCCCACCCACACATACACACACACACACACACACACATATGCACGGAGCAGAACAAGGAGAGCGAGACAATGGGAATACAAACACACACATACACACAGTGCCAGATTAGAGGATACTTGGAGGAAGTGAAGGGTTGTTGCTAGGGAAACCAGAGGAAAGACTGGAGAGAGCTGATTAAGGATTGGCTAGATGAGATTAAGTCTTTTTCTCGGTCTCACTTGGCGCGCACACACACACACACACACACACACACACACACACACACACACACACACACACACACACACACACACTGTACTCTATTGCACTGGTTTTCCAGATGTGAGCAACGAGGAAAGGACTTTTGATGTAATTTCCCTCAATGGAAATCTCACATCATGAGTTAAAGATAGAAGGCGGCCAGCTGACCAGTCTGTGACAGTAAATGTCACAACATTTTAGTCAGTTCACAAAGTGTTTCAGGTCTGCGTCAGGTCTGCAACCAATTTCCTTCCGTACGCAGGACAACAATGAAGTGGTCTCACTTGTGAAAATCAAAGAGTCATTTGAACAACTGAAGCTTACAGCTGACTTTTAGAGTTTGTGATGTTTAATATTGAATACTATGTAAAAAATCATATTATGCAAATAAAAGGTTTTTAATTGCCCCTGCAAAAATAATAATATTTGACTATATAATAGCCACTATGAAGTATGCCTGGTTTACAATTTGACAATGGCTGGTGGCACTGGTACCTGTGAAATTAAACATGATGACGGGACCTTGATGATGAACATGAAATTTTAACTATGCTTTTTCACGTTTCATCCCTCGAGTTATCACACAGTTATGCCAGTAGGTGAACACTGTCTCCCGTTGACCCCCCCTGCATTAATTTGACCAGCAGGTCCTGGTTGTTCTCAGCATAAATCCGGGAGTATTTAGTGATTATGCCTGCATGTCATTTTGGTTGTGTACATGCATATTTGTGTAAAAACTAGTTAGTTGCAGCTGGAGGGAGAGCACTGAACTTGAAACACACGCCTGTCTATTTGTATGTTATGTTCCAGCCATTCTTATCTCTTATCTCCTTCTGCTGCTTCGTGTGCTTTTGTCAGTTTGTGCACATCAGACGCTTCCATAAATATTTTCTTTGCTCTTTGCAAAGAAAATTTTTCTTTCTTTCTTTTTTTTTTCTGAGCCACCTTCTTTCCGATTGTTTTCGACATGGATTTGTTGATTGTTGTGGGTTCTGGTGGCATGTTGGAATGAGTTTGTGTGTGTGCTTGCATATCTTTGTGTGTTTGGCAGGAGGCAACAAGGGCAGTAAGAGCAGAGTGGGGTTTTATGATGAAATTCAGTGGCAATTTGAAGTCTCCAATCATTGAACCAGAGAGTGAGAAAAAGAGAGAATGGGGGGAAGAGAGAGAGGTGGAAAGGGAGAAATGGGTGGGAAGAAAGAGTGAGATGGAGGAAGGGTAAGAGGAAACAAGAGATTGCAAGAAAGAGGCAAAGAAAGATAAAGTAAAGAGAGAGAAAGTCAATTAATGGCTTCATCATACAGTAAACTGAGACAACATGAAAGCATCGCCTCAGTCTGTTTATTAAAAAAAGAAAAACACTGCATGTGTGTGTTTGTGTCTCTGATTGCACTGTTGCATCTTTTGCAAGCTTTTTATGTGTGTTTGTGTCTGTCAGTCTGTGTAATTACTCTCATTCCTCTCCACACAACAGCTATAGCTGCAGGTTTTGCCAAGTTGACATTGAAGCGCTTGTGATAAACAACTCAGTCAGATTTGTTTGGCTTGCTTGGCGCTGCGCGTGCTTCCAGGGAGGACATTTGAATCGCATGCGGGAGAAGGAAAAAAAAAAAGTAGAAAAAACAAGAAAAACCACACGGGAGACGGTCCTAGAGTCTGGGCACTAGTTAGCACCATTTGGCAAGGAGTGAGGAGAGGTTGCATCATCAGAGACAGGGAGAGAGGGAGATCACCTACTGAAAACATCAAAACAGTTTAACCTTGATGCTCTCCGTATCACAGCTGCATGACTGGGTGCCAACCAAAATCACACAGGATGATGACCTTGAAAATGAAATCATTTACATTTTTACCTTTCAACACACCGAGCAGACATTCTTATCCAGGGGGACGTACAATGATGCCAGCAGCACCACACGGTTCCTAGATAGATGAAACTACAAAATTCCTTTGCCTGTTGACAAAAAAAATAAAAATAAGAATGCCAGTGAAAGCAAGCATAGTTAGATGGATGAATATACATGTATATACAATAGTATGTTGAATTCCTCTAAAAATATATATAACAGCATGTAGAATTCCTGTAAAGATGCTCCACTTTCAAACCAAAAGACAGGGGGGAATAACAAAGGAAGTGTGTGGAGCATGTTTGTTTCTCCCTTTCTGCCTGAGGCCGTTTAAACTGAACACATTTTCTGTTGCACTGAGTCCATTTGAATTCAGCCATTTGAAAGAATAAAGTCTTTCTCTGTCTCTCTCTCTCTCTTTTTTTTTTTAAATCAGGAGCTCATTCTTTTCACCTTGTTTGCTGAGCGCTGCCCAAAATTGAAACAAGAGGGAATAAAACGCATGCCAGTTTCACGGTTCTGCATTTTAATGCTCTATGCTGCAATGTGAGTTGTTTTTCTATTGCCTCATGTTAGAAGTCGAGCATTGATCCCTTTGCCTGTAAACAAAGTGTTGAGCTGCTCTGCTAACTGCTGCGGCTGTAAGTTGCATGTGCCGTCTAAAGCTTTTTTAAACATTTGTACGTTAAACAAATGCCATCATGGTGGATGGAGATGATCGGTATCTCGCTCTATTGTTAGCCTAGTGCTTGTGATTTCAAAAACTATGACCACATTTCCCATAAACTTTATGGTTTTCTGTTACAGAAACAATGTTTTCATTAGGAAAAACTCAGAACGTCCAAAATCCAAGAAGGTGGCCGTTCATTCCAATGAAACTTACTCATACAGTACGCATGCCAAAAGAAGTTCTCTTTTCCACCGGGTTTGCTTCTTTCCTTCATCCTGCCTGTTTGCCCATAGACTTTAGGCTGAGAGGACACACACAGTAAAATACATTCTGTTGGTAAGTATTAACTAAAATAAGCAATACTTGTTTTGTTATCAGTTTTACACGTCTCTTTTATGAGGGTGGTCTATGAGGACAAAACATATCAGTAAAACGCTCACACAGAGCACCATCCATCCCAACCCCCTAATCCAGCATAACATAATCCAGCTCGATCATGTTTTCACCACAACTTAATTGGGAAAATATTCTAAAATTAAAACATTTAAAATTAACTAACATAAATAGTTAATTAATTACTAACAAACTAAACTAACACAAAAATTTCTGGGAGGCACAGTTGTGTAAAGTCATCCAGCAGATTCATCAGCAGATCTAATCTTTTGTTTGTGTTTGAAGGTGGGAAGTCAGCGAGAGATCACACGCTGGCCACTGCTCTCTTGACACCTCATTGCTTGGTCAGGATCTAGAAGATCCAGCTCCTCATTGGCAGGTGTAGAGAAGTGGCTGATGACATGGCGTGTATCAGAAGGAAGCACATGTTTGTGTACATCCTGTATGAACGACACTGCACAGGGAACTGGACAAACTGCTTCTTCAGCTTCAAACTGAAGACGTTCAAGGTCACGTGCCTGGTTCTTCTCACCTCTTTAAAGGCCAGCAAAATCTTCTTCTTTCATTTATGTTACCAGGACAGTCTCTTGTGACTGGTGCATGTGTTTTTTAAGATAAGATAAAAATGGCGACACAAGTAACAGCTAAAAAGGACAGAAACATAGAATAGAAAACAGCAGACAGACAATTTGATTAGCCAGTGGAAAGTAATGGATAATAAATAAGATCAAAAGCCCCGTTATTCTAAACTTCCTTCTCCAGCTGTGTGTCCGGCTTATGTGCTAGCATGTATGTGTCAGTTTCTATGTTTCTGAGAGTATCTTTGCATGTCGGTGTCTCTCCGTGTTTGTACTGTGGTCTGGTACAAGTCTGTCTATTTAGTTCTGCCTCTGTCCATGTTTGTGTATACAGTATATGTGAGCCTCTCCAGTCCTGCTATTTTCTCCAGTTTGATGTGAATGAGGAGTGACTGTGTTAAAAGCATTAACATTTTCAAACCCTGAATCACTAATCAGGATGTTGTTGGGGAGGAGAGGCATTCGGCAGAACGCTGCATTATTAAGCATCCACTAGCTAGCTTCCTCAAAGAAACACACACAAACGCACACACACCCACAGACACACACGCACTGGGAAATGTGTTTTTTCACACTTTCGAATATATGAAATCTGAGATGAGAGCTAGGCAGAGGACATTAAACCACACAATCACAAAATCTCTCCATAATGAGGAAGAAGCACACACACACACACACACACACACACACACACACACACACACACACACACACACACACAGATTTCTTTTCACAGCGTGCAAAAGCATACAAACAGTTCCTCTCACTAAGATCTAAGATATAACACACATACACACCCTCAGACACACAGAGACACCCTCAGACATCTCGTCATTGATTCAACCTCTGATAGGTTTCGGCCACAGAGCAAAGGGAGTGATGAAAGACAGGCGCAATAAGAGACAGACAGGTGGGAGAGACAAGGAGGGACGGGGGAGTGAAACGAGACTAGGCAGCAGGGTGGAGAGTCCGTCTGAGAAATTTGTAGGTCGTTATCTCTGGATTTTAATGGGGGTGTTGCATATAAATTCCCAGTAAGTGTGTCAATGTGTGTGCATCTGCGTGAGGGAGAGAGTTTCATCTATCCGTCAGCCCCTCCTTACTCTTCTCAGCTCCCCTCCTTCCTTTTTTACCTCCATATTTCTCTCAAATGTTCCACACCTACTGCACTCCTGTTTTAATCAAGATTTAAAATGGCCTTTTAAACTGCATTTATCTTCCAAACTGAAATAGAACCAGGTTTTTATCCTTGCTAGCGCCGTGGGTGGCAATGGTCCTGACTGAAATTCCTCGACAACTGTTGGATGGATGGAAATTTTACACAGATATTAAATGGACTGATATGAAATTTCATACACATTTCACATTCCCCTCAGGATAAATTATTTTGCTAATCTCCTGACTTTTCATTTAGCACCAGTCTTTGACTTTGCCTTGTCCATTCTTTTCCTGATTCTTTTCCATTCTTTTTCTGAAAGTGGATCCCTGTTTAAAAGTGTGTCGATGGGGTGTCTTTCATCACAGGTACCAGTAAGAAAATTAATACAGTCCATAATCAGTTTGACAAACAATCCATGAGTTTGAAGGTTTATCAGACACCTCAACGCTGCACAGCAGTTTATAAAACTAATGATGCAGGATTTTACTCTTCTGGGAAGTTTTCACTGTTGCAATCATTTTGTCTCTCATTGTCATGATCATGAGGTAAACGGTAAAAATATGTCACAGTACAAAATAATCAACCGAGGTATGTGTGTTTGTGATAAGATAAGATAACATAAGACTAGATAAGATAAGATTAGATAAGATGATAAGATTAGATAAGAAGATTAGACTTTATTGATCCCACCGTGGGGAAATTTACTTGTTAGGCAGCTCACAAGAGAAACAGTAAAAAAGGATGAAGTGCAGAAAAACAAGAAGTGTGCATGCAATTCAAGTACAAAAAATATGCAAAAAAAACCCCAAAAACATCTGGCGAATCGCTGCATGTCAAAATGCCTGTTTTTCAAGGTTAAAAGAAATTGTCAAACCTTAACCCCCCATTCTGACACTGATAAAGTATTCTCAGACACTGATAGTTGTTCTGAAAAGCACTTTGTTTCAAGCTCTGAGGCCTTTAGTATTGACTGAAAGTGATATGTGAACAGCTGGACACATCTGTTAGTAGTGATGGGTAAGGACTCAATCATCTCCTGTCTACAAAAAATGCGGTAAACAAGAAAACTACGCCACAGTGAAATGTTAAGACAACATTTTTCATGTGTTTCCACTGCAGTGCTTTGCCCTTTTCAAAAAGTGTTGTAATGCACCAAGTAACAGAGGCACTGTAAATCAAAAGGTGATGATTAGAGAGGACGTACATTAAATTACAAATTGTAAATGAAAATGCTAATATTATTCGTTTTATCTCCCCATCCTCCTCTTCTTCTATCTCCTCCCCAAACCCTCTATATGTCTCTCTTCTCTTTCTCTCTGTCTGTGTCACCCTGAGGCCATATTTCACATTACCGTGTGCATCGGTCACAGGAGCTCTAGTTAAATGCACCTCATACCTCTCTGCGGACACACACATTTACCAGCACACACACACACACACACACACGCACACACACGCACACACACACACACCCATGCACAGGGCATGTAGAGCTCAGTCATGCATGATGACAGATCCTAAGAGCTGTTGCTTGTCTACACACACAGAAAACTCAGACAAATACAGTGGAGCAACGCATGTGCTTGTATGCACTCAGTAATGCTCACATAGATCATGGTGGTATGCAGGAGTGTACACACACACACACACACACACACACACACACACACACACACACACACACACACAGAGATGCAGAAAGCTCATCTAGAGCCGAGTAATGTTGACAGCGACCCTGCTATTTTTAAAGGGCACACTTCACAAGATATCATCTCCTCATCATTTGTCCTCAGGGATCTTTGTCTATTTACACAACCCACTTACACACATACACACATTGGTAGACACACACGTAGGTAAGCATTGTATAGACAATGCACATAAAAGCACTCACACACACACTTGAACACAGCAGGGGTTAATGTCCCATCTCTCCGGATCTGTGTTTCATAACAATTCAAGCTGGTAAAATTGAAATGACGTTTTCTAACCGAGGTCATGGGAGAATTAGCTGTTTTCCTTTGTTTGCCATGACTTTCACAACATTTTCAGAGAATAAAGTGTTCTGAATACGTCAAAACTTTACTTCAAATTTAAAACGATGTAGTCTGTAGGATACAAAACAACACCTACTGTGTCAAATCAGCCACCAAGCGCAAGGCTGAGCTTGTTTCTGGCTTTTATGTTAAGTATTTTCTGCATTAAATAAGACCGCCCACTGGACAGAGCAGTTTCATGCTCTTACTTAATTAAACTGCAGGAAATTTGTCTTTCATCGTTAACACTGAAAGAATTTACAGCACAGTAAACTAACTACAAATACTTTGTGGAGGCAGACCAGACCTTGATTTCTTCGTTGTCATTGGCAATGACAGATATGCTTTAGTAAAACTCTCTAATGAACTAATGAACTTACAGTTTTCACCCATTATCCTCAATTACTGCTTGTCAGAAGCATCAGAAGCCAAAAACTGGTTGTGAGTTTTAGAGACTGATTAACTCCCAGTGAACCAAGAAAGAGCTGACTGACAGCATAAGGGAAAGCTGGATAGTTCTCAGTTTAAGAAAAAGACAAAAACACTAAATCATACATCTGCAACCGAGTCTGATCTCTTCTAAATTGTGTGCTGTGATGAAGCAGGGCACCCACAGTTTGCCTGAGGCAGCCAGGCAGAAGAGCCTAACTCCTCTGTTAGGCTCTGTTTTGGAATTTGTAAGGCATCAACCCAGAGATCTTCTTCATGTATGGATGGTGCATGCTGGGCCATCATATCTTCATGGTATTTTGATGATCTTGCAAGTTGTCACACAACGTCACAGAGAGAAGAACATTTCCACTTTGGGGTCAGTATCAATATATTTTTTTCATCACACACAAAGTGAGGAGAATTTAAAGCAGAATTTTTAGCATTGGCTTTTCTGTTTTATGTATATTTAATATGATATATAATCCCTGTATATTTGACCCACATGCATAACCGCTGCGGAGACTGAGGTAAAAGTAAACAAATGAAGCTTTTTGCTGGAAACGAATGGTGCCTCTGATGCAACAACACGGCGTGGAAGTCTGTAAAACCATTGAACCGTTTTGATCACTGCGCTGAAATTTACTGACTGACATTTACATAAAGCTTGTCTAACAGCCTTTTATGTGGTGGTTAGGTGATAAACAAATGTCTTGCAGCGTGACTAATGAATTCTGACTGAAAGTACACGCTGAATTTATTTAGTGATCGGCTTGTGCAGTAATAAGCTCTGAAAAATTATTCTCAGGCTTGATACTGTATGATACTTGTCTTTCGATAATTAAAATGTTTAACTTTCCTTTTCAGAACTTTGTGTGTTCATACTCATGTTCCCTTTCATATGTGACATAGTGGACAAACAGTACGTCTTAGTATAGTGCTTTAGATCAAATGATTTACCATGGACACATGAAGGCTTTTGCTGCTTCTTCTCATCATTGAAGGAACCACCTCGCAGCTCTTCAGCCTTATCGCTATGCTTTTGTCATATTATGACATGCCTTTCTACTCCACTGCACTTGTCAACACTCTCTGTTTCTTGTAGGCAAGCTCTGTTCACCACACAAAATCCTACACCTGATGATGCAAGCACTGGCCAAACGGCAGCAAGAAAGACTCATTTCACCCCCAAGACCTGTAATCACTGTCTTTACCAGATAAGACTGTGAGCTTTTGATAAAATCTGGCTAAAGTCAAATTTTAAAACAAGGAAAACTGCAGCTTTTCTTGCTAGTTCTCTCCTACTCACCACATATTTATGGGATTACGGAAATGGAGAACTACATGACTATAATTGATAAATGTAATGGTGTATAATGCTGCCTTCAATAAACTGTGATGCCCTTTAATCAGTAGGTTGACCAGCAAGTCGATCTCAAGTTACATGTCTGTGTTTCTTTAAAGTACTTTGTGATAACTGGACATAATACCAATACACTGAATGGGCAGAAGGTCAGATTACACAAATGCAGCCTGTTGCTCTTTTAAGTACACAAGTATGTGCGGCCTGGTCTTTGAAGATAATAGTGTGTGTATAATAGTAACTGGTGCAACAAAAGGTGGCATGGCAGTAGCACATTGTGACAAAAGGGCGAGGAGGACAATATATAACACAGGCAAATTAGCGTGAACTCAACACTGTGTTACTGCCGCTCATCAAACCAGTCCTGTTTTTTACATACGTCCATCCCACACCTTTGTACTCAGACATGGGTTTAAACAGTTTAAAGTGGCCCATCGGATCAGGACCAGTCAGGACCAGACTGAAAAAACAGACATAAATTGCAAATACAACAATACCACATTTACGTATCTAAAACCGTGGAAACAAATTAAAATGAACAAATATGTTTTCCATTCAGTGTTTAAATAAATTACATTTTATTTCATCACACCACCACCGTCCAATAAAATGTGAGATCACACCTACTCATACGCCAAATAAAAGTAGGTCTGTTCAGGCGTGCTTCTTCTTTAAACAGCAGCTCACGATACACTCCACAAAGGAAGCAGCTAAGACCAGGTTATATCTTTAATTCCTTTAATTAATTGACTAAATGTTAATGCTAATTGTCAAGACAATATAAACTAACCTGGGATAAAGACAAAATAAGCTTTTGGAAAAGGACCTCAACTCTGAAAGAACCTCACACTGACAGAAAGCAGGGTTTTAGTAGCTTGAATGTTAGTTAGCAGCAGCTTTTAACTTTAAAGCAGTCATGTTACATGTGGGTCTTCAGAGCAACGTGAGACAGCTAATAGATCTTCAACCCTTTGTATCAGTGTTTGCTGTAGTAATTTGGGTAGTTTGTGTTAGTTTGCCTTCCAGCTGAATGTGCTTATGGCAAAAACCTTGTGGTTGTTAATGATGAAAGTGGATCCTTTAGGCAGATATAGCGCTGCTGAAAACAAAAATCTGTCATGTCAGACATTTCCCTCTCTCCCTCTTTGTTTTTCTCCGTCTCTCTCTCAGTCCTCCAGCTCTTGATGTTCAGCTCCCAGCGGTCTTCTTCCAGTCAAACCACCAGTGGGGGAACATCACCCGCTTCCTTACATGTCATGAGTGGAGCGAGGATGCAATTTTTAGTGCCAAAGTGTTTTTTAGGAAAGTAGGGCAAGAGCATGAGGATTTTTGAAAAGACAGAATGACAGAGAGACACAGAGGGGTAGAGGAGAAGAGATGTCTAAACAAGAGCGTTTCCATCATATTTGTGACGTTTTGTTTGTTTGTTTGCGGGACAACCATCACTCTCATACACGACAGCCGACATGAGGACAAACTCTTTTTTTATTTCCTCCCTCTTGTTCCCTTTCTCTACACACATACATCACTGTCTCTGCTCAACTCAATCCAATAAAATTTAACTCAATTTTAAGATGATTTATAGACATGGTTCTCAAAAATGAATAATACTCGCAAAGCAGTTAACATTAAGTAACATGTACAATACATATTAAACATGATATAAATACAGATACATAAATCACAGACTATTCATTGTGATGTAGTAGTAGTAATGCTAATTAGAATAATGTTGGGTGATAGATTTGTGTGGCTGTCATTCAAGTCACAGGGCTCTCCCTCATCTGAATAAAATGACAGTTTTGCACACACACACACACACTGCTGGTGTGCTGGTGCTAGTTCTTTGTCAAAAACCACAGGACACAGAAAAGTGTGGTTCACCGGGGGAACAAAATGAAAAAAACGGGGGAAGATAAAATATCCAACTGTGGAGACAAATGCGGAGCGGAGACCTGTTCTAACAGGACGTCTAACCAGGAATTCAGAAGATACATTTAGTAAGACAATAAAACACAATCCAAGAAGGATGGTTTGAATAATAAATTCATGAGTCTGAAGATGCTGGAACAATGAACAGAAGTTTATAACAGCAGGAGAAGAACTAAAAATTCTCAATCATCTTTCTTCCATTTTTTCCTTAATGGGTGAGATGTGAACTAGAAATATGGCTTGGGGTCCAAAGTAATGTGCTTGCACATGTTTTCTAACGGCCAGCTGGAGTGCTGTGCGTTAGCATCCCCCGCTGCGCTCCAGACACTGCTAACGTCACTCTGAACAAGGCACTCTGGAGGAGGTGAGGGTGGTGGCCTGTGTGAACAGAGCATGTGACTTTGACAATGCGTGTCATGTCCCGTTTCCAACCAGAAGACAACACTGGCTTCTTTTCACCATGACTACACTTTTTCCAAAAACTTACCTTTGGAGTTTTCTTGTAAACAAACAAAAATACACTTTCATTCAGTGTAGCTGCGAGCATTTTTCTTCACTGCTTTAGTTCACACGCTGCTGTGTTTGTTGGCGTGTTATCGCCACCAACTGCTGATGAGCCGATTAGCGTGAAAACAATGGCAAGATGTGAACTGTGTATCCTTGTGCATGTGCATAAAATAAAGAAAATGGGAACCTATTCACAAAGACATAACTCCACAGGTTACCTTTAACCAAATATTGTCAGTGGCCTAAACCTTTCCTTAGTCACTGAGGTGGCTAAACAGTAAAAGCCAATGCTGTAGCTCTGACCAGTCACACCACTGAGAGAGGGAGAGAGGGAGACTATCCACTCAAAGCTTCTGCAATAAGGTGAAGGGATTCAAAGTAAATGTTGATTTTTGTCATGCCAGTACATGGCAATGCTGGTCCCAGCTCTAGAGAAAATATTGTATTTAGAGCTGAACTGAAACTGCAAATAACGAGAGAGCGAGCAAACAGAGAAAGTGAGAAGAAAGACAGAGACGGAGGGTGGAATGGAAGTGAAGAAGAAAGGCAAGACTGCTGTTGCCACAGGAGAGGTTCCATGTAAAAACACACAGTGGGCTTTCCTGTCCAATTCAGCAAATTAGTGATGACCGACTCTCCCCCCAGAGAGAAGAAGGGGGGTGGGGGTGAGATAGATGGTGTGTGTGTGTGCGAGTGTGTGTGTGGCAGGGCGCCCCCTCTCATCTCATTTACCGGCTTAGACAAGATCCTAGTGTCAGATACACACACACGCACACACACACTCAGCCACCAAAGTCAGCTCTCTGAAATATTTACTAGCCTCATGTGGGGAAATCTCTGAGGATTATCCCCAATAACCTGTTTAACTTAATCCTTATCTCACACACATGAATAATAAATCTCTCCCCCACTCTCCGTCTCCTTCCCTCTCCCCGAGAAGGACTGAGAAGTAACGCCTCTCTCACCTTACTCTCCATCACCCTCCCTCCCTTCTCCTCTCTCACACACTCACTCCATCTGCTTCATGAACATGAGCCGGCTGCTTTCTCTGCCTCTCCGAGCGTCTTTGAGCTGTTTTGACATTGCGCTCCCTCTCTGCTTCTTTGCCTCTTTCCTTTTTCTGTCATTCCATTAATCCCGTACCTCTCCATACGGCTCTCTCTCTCTCTCTCTGTTTCCCCCACCAGGACAGGAAAAGGAGCAGTAGCAAAGAGCACCAGTGAAGAAGACTAACGACAATAACAGGAAGAGGAAGTGGGCAGTGACCTGTACGAGAGAGGGTTGTGGTTGAACAGCTGCGGTTCAACACTTGTGGCCACTGGATGAGAGAACCACATTAGAGGGGACAGGAAGAAAAAGAGCAAGAGAGACTCAAAACTTGTTGGACTCTCACCTGAGGGAAAAACCTCGACAACCTGAGGAGGGGAAACCGGGAGATAAAGACATATTTGGTTGAAAACTCCAGAGTTGGAGCGACTGGAGTTTTTACCTCTTTGAGAAAAACCATTCAAAGGACGAGAGCGCTGAAATTTCCACAACAGTAATATCTAAGCGATTACCTGCTGAGTGAACTCTGTTTTATATTCTTAAATTTGTTTGACTCTCTCTGAGAGCCTGTCAGTCTCTCTTTGGAAATCCTGCTCTGGGATAAATTCTCATTCAAGAGGCATCACCTGATACATAATCATCGCAGACTCTATTATCTGGTCCACAGTCCAGAAAAGGATTTGTACAGAAACCTGGTGAAAATCAAGCTGAGAGAGAAATCCCTGCCTGGACAACAACACCTGCTGCTGCGTTTCTACACTGGCAAAACCAGCTGACAAATATAAGAGAGCGTAAGAGTGAAGAAGAGGCATAGTTGAATCAGTAGGTGGTTTTACCCTCTGCTGAGTGTACGACCACCTACCAGCCACTAATTTCTACCACAGCCTGCCAAATTAGTGCAGTTTGACTGAGCAAGAGAGCACCCTGAAGGATTTGTGCTTCATTTTGTACCAAAACAAAGGTCTGCTCACCTGTTAAGACTCTGCTCGGTTTGGACTCTCCATCTCTGTGGTAAGTTTTCTGTTTTTATTTTAGAGTTGGGGATGTTGTCAGAGAAACTCTGACTGCACAGGTGTGTTGTGTGTGTGTTTGTGCATGTGCCTATACACAAAATATGTAAGTAGGTGCTAAAAAAAACAAATGTACAGATACATATATCGAGGTCTTTCCTATTCAGCAAACTGAAGTGTGAATATAGATTTCCCTCTGACTGAAAAGCAGCGTACAGCAGCATATTCAGAAAATCTAACCCAGATCCCTTGAAAATACTCCAGGCTACTTTCCCAGTCACTCCAGGGTGAAGCGCTCATGAATACCGGTCAAACTGTCTCGAAGAAGGTACAGAAATAACTTGAAATGATGGTTATTACGTCTTTAAGGACAGCCTGTCGGCCCCCGTCACTCTTCACATATGTTATGCCAATGATCTCAGACAGCTCGGTGTAGATTTGAATGCTGTAATTGAGCGCTGTTACCCCCCAGAGGCTGGACTGTCATTCCTGAAGACAGACGGCTGTGACCATTAAGACGATACAAGATGATCTGTGGACAGAGCAGAAAAAAAAAAAAAGCAGAGTGAATCCACCAGGAGGTCTTCAGCTGTTCATTTTGACGAGCTTTACATAAAAAAAAAACAAAAAAAAACACTTTTTTTTTCTTTTTGTTTCAGCTGTCAACTAGATGTCAAGTTAGTGTGGCTATAAAGTATTGATGATACACATTTAATATTTCCAAAGTAGCGAAGAGCTTGTCAGTTGAGTGGTGTCACTTTGTCAGCTGAAGACTTCCCTGCAGTACATATACAGTATACACTTTATTCAATAACTTATATCTCAACAATTTATTCCAATCCTGCTCTTTTGAAGCCAGTTTTTTCCCCTGTTATTAGAGGTTATTCATACATTTCCTGATGTTATAGTTTGTGTTGTAGTTGTCCTGGAAGTGGTTTTGTCTTCCATGAGAATGTGAGGATAGTTGTTCGGTAGTGGTGGATTTTCTCTGCGGATCTGGATCCCGGAGTGACAGAGGTGATTTGATTTGGTTGTTACGTCGAAAGCCGTAGATGCAACTAAACCCAGTGGTCTAATTCCTGGAGAGGGAACTATCAGGGAAAATCCTTTGGGTGCCATCTGGGAGACTTCGCCCTTACTCCCTCCCACACGCACACACGCACACACACACACACACACACACACACACACACACACACACACAGATGATTAAAGCCATTCATTCATTCAGATATATGTCAGTGTTTGACAAGCTGTCCAGCTGAGGTGATGTTGGCTCAGCTGATGTCGCTGATTACTACTGAAAGACCCAGTTATGGTTTTATTTTCAGTGATCGACCTGTATTCTCTATTTGAAAATAATATACCACACTTCACCTTCTATTTGAACAACTTTTAATTTTACATATCAGTATTTTAAAATCACATCCCATCTCCAAGGAATGGATCAACAGGGACATACAGTGATCCAATAAATCAATAAAATGTAAGTATATCAGTACATTCGACAGGAAACAAAATTCATCAAAACATTTATAGGGAATTAACTGAAGACTGATTCACAGCTCCACCTCAGTTCAGTGTGGGGCACTGAAGGCTTTCAAATGCTGTCAACTGATCTACTGGACATTTTAACATTTACTTATTAATGAGGGCTAATCAACACCTCCTACAGTCATGATGTGTTGTGAAGGCGGCAACAACAGGATGGATTTTTGAGAAACTTTTAGAATATGTACATGACTTATATGATCATTCAGTTTGATCCACATGAACAAGATAATCTCTTTTCCCATAGCTGGGTCCTTTTTTACATTTTCACTGTTTGAGGCTGTAGAAATTTCATCCTCAGCTCAGACAGGGGTTGACAGCTGAGCCAATACCAATGTGGACAACACGCTAGGCTTTAAATTATTTTCAGATGACTGTTGGCCATTACTGTCAGTTTTAAAACGTATCATTCATGACCAGTTCACTGTGATTGCAAAAGAAAACAGAATTAACTAGAAAGTACATGACCAAGCATGAATACACACTGTGTGTGTGTGTGTGTGTGTGTGTGTGTGTGTGTGTGTGTGTGCATGTGCGTGTGTGTGTGTGTGTGTGCGATGAGTAGTGGTTCCTGGTGTGACTTGCTGGCAGACAGATTGTTAGAAGCTGCTCTGTGATTAAACCTGTTTTAATCTCAACAACAGACACACGCTGCACTATTCAGCTGTTGAACATCAGAGATTTTAGGCTGTGAAATCACTTCCTGTGCCACACACAAACACAAATAAACAAACACTCTGAAGCAGAGCAGACTAAAGTAAGCTAAACTGTGTCAAAGACACCATGTTGAGACAGATTTTTATGTAAGAAGATTTAGAGACTGAAGTTCCCCCGGTGCTCACAGAGGGTGATGTGTCGATAAGAAAATGTTGGACAGAGAGAGCATCGTATTTATGAATCTGTTATTCCTGGAGCTTTGCCGGTTACAGGGATAAATTGCAAACTTGACCCCAGGATGACTCTACAGAAAGAACCACCAAATTTAAACAGGTTTTATCTTTGGGGAGTATTAGCAAATGCCACAGTAGTCAGTCTATTCTATTGTGCGGCAGGCTATTTTGTACTCAAGTAAAAATTTTCAGGTAAATGCGGTGCTATGGTTAAGGTCACGTGGTCCTCAGATTCAACAGGGTTCATCCTCTGAGGATCTTGGATTACCTTAACAAACTCCATGTTAATCCAGCCAGTAGAGATCTCTTGTACAAAGCTGACATTTTGGCCTGAGATGGGACAAAAAGAGATTAAAAGAGATGAAGTCTCCATAATTTTCATCCCATGGGGAACACAAAGCTGCTCAAAAGCAAGATCCTCTGGGGACAGTGAATATCCACCGCATATATCACATGATGGCAATCTGGCCTGTTCTTATTCAAATATTTTACTTTTGATCAAAGTGTTGGACAGACAGACAGACAGACAGTCTCACCAACTGACACACCATTCATCCTTTGGCTTGTGCACTGGTGAGACAAAAATACACCATCTTATCAAGATAAAGGACAAAAGCGTTGTCATTTTGCTTTGTTCAATCAGTAGCGAGTGACATTTCATTGTCAGTCAACGCAGTGGTATCAGTTGCTTGGAACTGTTAACATCTTTCATGTCAACTGTCCATTTAAGCATTCTTATTTCTGTGAGGTGATTTATAAAAATATTTATACGTGAATCAGTCACCTTAAGCTTGAAGCCATTTTTCTGGGTCTGGTACACGAATGATGACATCCCCAACCTTCACTTCCGTCTGTTAAAATCTGTTTGATTTGGTTGTTTTCCCAACTGGGTAAACAATCAATAAGCAGAACATCAGGCCTGGTCTGACCCTCATTTATATATCATTATTTTATTTATTTAAAAAATAAAAAAAGTTACAGCAAATGAATCTGTTTATTTGTCAGAGAAAGAGGACCCATTCGCCATGAAGTGTCAAGATAAGATGCACGATATACAGACAATCACAGATGGACTAAAGGAGACAGATTTGTGGTCCTTCGACAGATTTCGTCAGGGAGGAATTGTATTTCTGTCTTTAAACCACAGAACACACAACAAGACTTGTGCATTTACTTCACCGACCCTTCAGCAACCGCCAGGATTATGAAGTCTTGTTGACTTGTTACTGTGCTTTAGCCTTTGGTACACTGAAACTAGGTCAGACCTGTCTGCCAGTCACAAAACATCCCAGAGAATGACAACTGTATCTCTGCGCCTGTCTGTTTCTGCTCCTCCGACACACTCACACACTCTCTTGCCTGCGGACAATATAAAGATGTAATTACAGATATTCCTGGATGTTATTTATTCTTCATACCTCTGAAAGATGCCTTTGATAAGTGATGTCGTAAATAACCTTGTATAATCGCGTGTGTGAGGTTTGCGTGCACAACGTTTGCAGTTGAGCTAACGATGTAAAAAAGAGATTATCATAGAACTAACACCTACCGGCATAAATAAAAACAACAGGTATATAAACAAAAAAATAAAACTGCTAATTTATATCTTATCTTGTTGAACATACTCAGGACTCCTGTCACTCTACATACATCAGCCAGGATACATTACACTACTTTAAAAGTAACAGTAAAAGATTTAAAAGTGGACTGGAGTTCAATTTTGACAGAAAAAAGCTGTCAAACAGGGTGTGTTATGTGTGTTTATCATCACCATCGTATAAAGTGCTAAATATACTTTTAATCTGCTTTTGAGGTGAGCTAGACAGAGTGCCTGGGATGAAAACGAAGAGAGGTGAAGAAGAAAAGGTGAGAAAAGGAAAAAGATGGAATGATAGACAGGAGACCGAAATAGAGTGTGTGAAAAACAAGATGCAGTTTTTCACCTTGAGAGACTCAACTAGAGACAAGTGGAATTTAAGTTGAAAGATGGAAAATGATGGAAAGAACAAGCAAGAAAGACACGGTTAGAAAGAAAAGAAAGGACAAGTTGAAGGAAGAAAGAGACAAAGAGTCACACAGTCAAAACTGAAGTGAGACATGGGGACAGAAACTGACAGACATGTAGTCAGCAAAAGGACTGAATACCAGGAAGGGCGTGTCCACTCACTAATGACGGCTCCTCATTAACAGACCCCAGAAGGCATTGTGTATACCCTTCCTGTTGATGATAAAAGGGGAGGGGTCAGACGCTGGCCTTTGAAGGAGGAAATGCTGTTTCACAAAATGCCCTTTTTGGGAAAATGCCCCAAAGGATTTGCCATCACAGGAATAACTCTGAGCGTGTATGTGTGGAACTGAGAAATAGGAAGTCATTGTGTACGTGCGAGTAAGATGTGATGACGAGGAAATTGGATTCTTCTGAGTCAAGCTTTATCTCAATCTCAGCTCAGTTTCATGTTTGTTTGTCTGTGACGTCCCAGAGCAGCTAAAGCCCCAAAAAATAAAACTGGCACCTTATTTACCCAAAATTCTAATCGTAGCTCGCAACCGATATTAAACTCAGTACAGTTTTTAGTTGTGTTAATGATTTGTGTGTTTGTATGTTCCACACAGCATGAGCAGCCATATAACATGTTTGAGGTTTGTCTTTTTTAAAAAATGCTTCCGGTCCCCCTCACGTGGATAAACCTCCTTTGTTCGCATTAAGTACCGTAACACAAAGCCAAAAAGCTCTGCTTCTTTTTTTCTTGAAAGTTATCTAAGGACTTGTTTTTGCAGGCCTAAAGTTTTTGGAAGCCACTGTGTGAGAACACACATGTTGAGCACAGGGTGTGAACACTTGTCTAGAACATGTTGAGAGGAAGGACACAGGCTGACACACAGTGAAATACTGAGCAGGGTGATGTGAAGGACACTGTCAGGAAATATGTTTGGTCTTAAACATCTGTGTCTCACTCTTGAGTGCTTGAGTTTCAATTCGAAGTGAGAGGAATGTTTGTTTGAAAAAAACAAAACAAATGCATCAATCACTGTTTCAGTTCAGTGGCCAAACTCAGCCACTGAACTGAAACAAAAGTCAGAAGCATGAGAGCTAAACTTATCTGAACTCAACCAAACTATTTAAAACCGTCACAGGGGATTAACAACTGAATGAGCTCAAACACAAACGCAACTGGTGCCAAAAATTAAACAAAGAAGTAACCACTAAAGACACTAACATTTGAGAAAGTGAGTTTATTATTGGAGATCAAAGACAACTGGGTGTGTAACCACACAAATCAGGACATTACAATGTGGTCAAATGTGGGTAACTTGAATTTACCTTGAAATCATAGCTGAAAAAAAAAGTTAGGTCCTTGTGGCCTCATAGTCATATTTGGTGCAGACAGGAGTTCCAGAGTGAGGAGGATGAACGGAGCGTGGGTGTGTGGGTTTCCAGTGAGCCAGGTGAGTAAAACACGAAGTCTTTGACTACGAGCGGTGAGGCTCACGATCATGTAGCAGTGAAGAGAAAAGTAGAGTAAGTAACCCACATGGAGCAAGGCAAGAGTTCACAAAAACAGAGGAACTGGAAAGATTTTTTTCACACTAAAACAAAAATCGGTCATCATTTCTACCACGTAGCACGAAAGATGAACTGGCAATGAGTAGAGTGCAGACCCGTCTTAAATAGCAGCAGGAAGACGGTGGAGTGACAACAGGATTAACTGCAGGTGCACAGGTGAGCTGGTGGGAAAAACATGAAGTCCCCATGCTCTGTACAGACCAAAACAAGACACACACATGCAGGTAGAACACACTAAGAGAGACACACCAGGAGGGGGGAAACATAAGGGGGACAAAGGGAAACCTAACAATTAAGGCTCAGAATATCCCATCAACGTCACTCTCCCGTCCCAGGAACATCAACACTCTTGTTTGTGAATAGTGGCGGAATGAGAGTTCACCTAAGGCATCAAATGACCACTAACTGCCACTGTTTTTACCAATATGTCACACTCAGGCTTGCATTTCAGAAGTGTCATGTACAATAGTAGAAGATGGAGACATGCATCTGCACATTAGGAGCACAAGGTGAACTGATAATTACATCAGAAGTGTTGCTTCAAAATAATGAAACTCTAAACAGTCGAAACATGGAAGACAGAAAAACAGAGGGATGCAAAATGGATGCAAAAACTTTCAGTTGAAGTTACTGAGTGAGAACAAAGTTGCAAAGTAAGAGAAGGTTAGTAGCAAGTGAGATTAAAGTATTAGGAGGCTAGATAATTTCTCATTGGTATTAAATTTTAATTTAGATGTGATTGCTTCTGTTTATTACCAGTTTATGGGGACAGAGATATGGGGCTCCACAGTCAGAAAAACACATATTTATTGGCAATACACACATGCACTATAGAAGACACTTCCATTCACAGTAAATTTCAATAAAAGATGATGCACTTCCGTTTAATTAATTTACTCCTGAAAGGAATATAAACAAAGAAAAACACAAGAGGGAAAAATAAAACCCAAACAAAGGGATGTGAACTAAAGGCCAAAAAATACTGTTGAGCCTTTGTTTGAGCTGATTTGTGGGGAGCAGTGTGAAGAGGTCAGGGGAGGTCAGCAGAATACGAGATTAGGCCATTAGAGGGAGAAGACTTTGTGCCAGTATAATCCCCTCATCATAATCGCTCTTTCTCCCTCCCTGCTGCTAATGGCTGGAAGACAATAAGATGCACTAATCTGTCTACTGGGATGGCACAGGGCTGTGCTGAGATATCTACTGGAGTACAGAGCACATATAGACTAAAATGTTATAAAGATTATTTCCCTGGCATTTCTGTTTCATTAGATAGAGCCCAGTGGGAGGAGTGGGGGGGTGGTGGGGGCAGGAATGATGTGCGAGACAGAGAAGGAGAAACAGTAAGAAACGGAAGGAAAAGCACAAGTATAATAGACTGCTGGTCTTGTGTACCTTTTTATTCTGGTTAAATAATGCTAAAGTGTCTTGCAAGGCAGTGAAACGTCTTCCAGCTTGTAATCAATCAAAAATCATAAATCAGATGAAGTGCCAGTTTGCTTTGAATTCAAAGGTGAAGTGACCTTCAGTTGAAGGAGCCACCACTTTGGTCCAGACTTCCAGACTCTTTCAACAACTTTTGGATGGAATATCTCTTTTTTAAGAGATATTCAACTCATGTATTACATACTTTTATCCTCCATGCTCCATCATCCCATGGTAAACAGTAGAATTGCACTGGTGATCGTTATGAAGTAATCTACCAGGAATGTGTGCTTTTAAGGAAATGTGGTTCAGTTTTCTGGCCAGATTATGTTGCATAACGTCACGGCAAAAGTTGATCCAACGGCATGTGCTGGTTTTGCCAGAGTCTGTTGGGGCCCTTGTTGTGGAAATCCAGCTGTCTCAATGAAACACAAAGGAGGCAGCATTATCTTTGATGTATTGCTAATGTCTGTCAGAGCACGACCGTATTTGACTTTAAAGTTAATGTACAAAACTGACCCATTCTTTTCTTATTATCCTAGATTTGAATCAAGAGTTCGTTTCAGGCACAAAGACCTGACCTGTCTTACACCACAGTGTTACGCTTACTTTTTTCCACAATTTATGCGCTGTAGTAAAAGGGTAAAAAAAAAAAAAAGAAAAATCAAATGTTAAAAATGTCAAACAGTCCCTTTATGGAAAATGGCCTTCCTAATGGCTGATAAAGACAGACATGTCAGCTCCTCTCACCGTCTCTGTCTGTCTGTCTCTCCCTTCCCGTTTCTGTCTCTCTCTCATGCAACACCAGTGGGTCAGGACCTAAAATGGGTCACAGGCCTATGTTTAATAGATCCCCATACGACCACAGTACTGATACGCTTTCAGCCCTGGTCCCACGATGAGAGGCTAAATGTTTCATTTGGGTCCCAGGCTGAAAAGGTTTTAGAGCCCTGGTCCTAAACGATAGCTAGACCTCGAGCTCAGTGGCAGACTGTAAGGGGACAGTGAGTCCTTGGCCTTCACTCTGAGTCTCACCCTGGCACAGAGAAGAGGTCTGTCCATGGCTGATAAGTGGTTTTAATGTGATCTCCTCTCTCTTATTTTCTGCTCCCTCTCTCCTCTCTAATTTCCTCTCCCTCCATTTTCATCTCTGCACTCCCACATCTCTTATTCCTGTCTCGCCTCTTCCTCCTCATACCCTCGTTCTTTCTCTTACCCTTCCCTTTTACCCCCTTTTCCCTCATCTCTCCCTCCTCTTTCTGTCCCATTCTGCCACAGATGATGGCTTGGCTCCCGCTGTGGACTATGGGGCTCATGGCCTCTATGGCCTTTTACGTCTCTCTCGCCATTGCTGAAGATTCTGGCCTACCTTTGGTGGAAGCCGAGAATCGAGGCTCAGCTGAAATTGTGAAGAAGGAGACCCATCCTGTCTTGTTGAGGCAGAAGAGAGAGTGGATCTGGAACTCTTTCTATGTGGTGGAGGAAAGATCTACACCCACTGCCCACAAAATAGGACAAGTAAGTTAACATCAATATTTTGACCTCAATGTGGGAAGCTCTAAACTCAAACAATCCAACTAAAGATCCTCTTTAGGCTTCTAGTCTACTTCGTGGGCCTTGCTTATGCCAAGATTCTGGGGCATTAACTTGTTGCTAATCAACTCTTCCATGAATATCAGACTGATTTTTCCAGAGCATTTAGTTTATTTGTAGAAAGTATTGTAGAAAGCTTGAAGCTTGATGATTTGAGTCCTCGCTCCAGCTGAGAAAAACAACCGAATGCTGAAAATTATGAGACAGTCAACTCTATTTCTTTTCTCTTTCACAGCTGAAGTCGAGCAAGTCGGCGAACGAGAAGAGGTTTATTATAGAAGGTGAAGGGGCAAACACCATCTTCACTGTGGATAACAATGGAGACCTGTTTGTCATGAGATCTCTGGACAGAGAAGAGAAGAGCATGTACCGTTTGACTGGCAGGATATTTGATGGGAGCAACAATCTGATAGAGGATTCTGGACACTTTGAGGTTCACGTCACAGATATCAATGACAACAGCCCTGTTTTCCCCATAACATACAATGGATCCGTTATGGAGAGGTCTGTAATAGGTGAGTGGGGTTACTGTTAAAATAATTGTTTGGAAAAATCCTCAGCAGTTGATAGCAGGTTGAAAAGTGTCTTATAGGTTTTGTTTTTCAATTTGTGATGGAATATGGAGATGAGAGTCATTCTGTGTGTGAAGATAAGAAAAAAACCTTCTGACATTTACCATCTAGTGATAATTTAGATTAAAAATGTAGTGGACTGTGAAAAGTTGACATGCATCACAATCATTAGCACATCCTTCTGTGAAAAAAGGCACATTGGTGACTCAGCTAACACAATCTTAGCACATAATCATAATGCATCAATCAGCTGAACAGCCACGTTCCCGTTTTCAATACAAGAACATTTTGGTTAAAATTACAATCAGCCCTGGAACATGTTTGCAAAACACTACACACTGGAGGGAGATGTCTTATTGGTGATTTCTACATTTAACTTCCATATCTAGGAACCAAAGTAGTCGAGGTGAGAGCAACTGATGCCGATGACCCCACCACGGCTAATGGAGAGCTCACGTATTCTTTGACCAATGATGGAGACTTCTCTGCCTTCAAAATCGACAGCAACACAGGTAGGTTCGGCATAACTGTTGTCCCGCAGCGACATTGTCTTTTTCTTCCTTAACAAGTTCATTTAGGGGAGATGTAGATGCACAGGCTATTTTTACTAGAACATGAGTCAGAGCTGAGCTCAAAGATAACACCCTGTCTGTCTGCCGCTCTCTCTGTCTCTCTGCAGGTGTGATCAGCTGCAAGATAAACACACTGGACCGGGAAACCAAGAGTCAGTATGTGGTGGTTGTTAAAGCTCAGGACATGAGAGGAATGGCCACTGGCAGCACAGCCACCACCTCTGTCACCATCACCATCACAGACATCAACGACAACATAGCCTCTTTCACCCGAAGTAAGGAACAGAGTGCTAAAATAAAAAGATATCATAACATGGCTCTTAAATATTCACTAAAAGTTGTTCTTATTTTGTAAAGCAGGGTTAATTCTATTAAATTAACAGACTTATTGTGACTGCATCATTAAACCTGATGTGGAATTTCTTTCTGCAGAGACCTATAAACTGCAGGTTCCAGAGGACCACAAGGTGAATGAGAAGATTGGTACGCTGGAGCTGGAGGACAGAGATCAGATCCAGAACAAAGAGCCCATCTTCACTATTCCACCTGAAAGCCGCAAGATGTTTGACGTTCAGCCCAGTCCTAACAAAGATGGCAATGTTATGCTCAAACAGGTTGGTGGTTCATGTGACAAATAAATGCCTGATACTGGCTAAAACATTTTAAAGTCATTTTTATTTCTGAATTTGTAAATTAGACAAACATAGTCCGCGCTTTTGCTAAGTTGTCCATAAAAGACATAGTCATTCTTTATGTTTAGGTTTTGTATCTTTTAACTGTTTATCTATTATATGTTAGACTGGCATCATACCAATTTGTAGTTCTATTTCTAAATAGCCCCCTCCCCCCTAAAAGCAGCACATGGATAGCGTATTTTTACAGTTATAGCAACATTAGCTGAAGGTGGTTTAGCTAGTTTTAGGTATTCACACTTTAATGTTGTGCCGATTCAAACCTCATGTGCAAATAGTACAATAAGCTAACATTATAAACAGGATTATGGTTTTTTGGTTGTTGCTCCTTTAACATTACAAACATCAGTGGCCATGCCACTGCAAATTTTTTGCAGGATGACAATAATGTTCAGTATTTTACCAAATTCAAAGCCCTGGCCTCCTGGTTAGGAAAGATATTCATACTTGCAGGAATCCTAGCAGGTTTACTTGACCGGTTTGTGCTCTTCGGATAAAGTATTTAGGACATCAGAGAGCTGGAAATGTATTTTAATGAAATGAGCTCTGTAATAGCTTGTACCCACACTGGCCTGGAATCGAATCGCACCACAATCTTCTCTCTGCTCAACTCGCCCCTCAGCGCTGCAGCCCTTCTCATCTTTCTCACCGGCTGTGTTTACATGTACAGAGTAAGCCGGCTATCGGCCACACTACGGTTAAGGTCTTATTCTTGTTAAGCTGTTTACACATGCCTTTGATACCCTGTGACTGAGTATCCGTGTTTCCATGAATAATCCAGTTAACAGAATATTCCTGTCTACCTGTGGTGTCCCATTCACAGATAAAACAGTCCACACTCCCACCCCCCCCTCCCAAAAACATTTTTTTTAACTGAACAGTAGGCTATTTCTTTTACAGGGGAAAGAAATCATAATCCCAACAGAAAAGTGACAGTAAGCACTGCCTGCTGTCACATATTTGTTGACATGAAAGTGTACCCATACCACTATACAAGTCTCAATTTGTGCAGATGTTGAAAAAGTGAAATGAGGTATTTCTATGCAGCGGTAACATATTTAACATGGAGGAAAAATTGTCTCTTAGAGCTTGGAGCTTAACCAGGTTGTTTAGGCTGAGTTTTGACATTTAGAGCCTTTTTACACCTGGCTTCAACACCTGTCCCGAGTCAGCGGACGCAGGTGTAAATGCACTGAAGATGATGATAAGAGATGAGTTTGAGCACATAAAAAATAAAGTGCAAATGCAATGCGTTCCTAATCCATAAAGCGGAGTAGGATATGTGGAAACATAAAGTCTCGAGGATCAGTGCAAATATGGAAAATATTATTTTCATCTATGGAAAACAAGTGACATCAAATATTAACTAGAGACTTTGTGAGGCATTAAAGTTAGGCCTCAAATAAATGTTTTAATGACGGAAGGTAACGCTGAGAGCTGCATTTTGTTACTAGAACAGAGAAATTTAAGATTTCAAAATGTGCTTAAGCAACATTTTAAATAAGTGGTACAAATATAGCTCAGCTATAGACCTAGACAGTATGAATATGAGGTGCATGTTAATGAGAGGCAGAAATTAGCTAGGTCAGTTGTGTAATAAAGTTTAAGGCTCTTTGAGAAACTATGAAACATCTCAGAAATCCAGAAATATTGTAACCTTTCTTAACCATTTTAAATTATTTGTGCATGTAAATTTATCCAATGCAACGATGAGAACAGCTCATAACTGGTTGTTTATGATCAATTTTAATGATTTTTAAGTTGAATCCTGATCTAATCAGTACTGATTTATGTCTTGTTTTGGACTAACCTCTCTCTCCAGGGTTTGGACTACGAGACAATGAGCAACTACACTTTCACTGTCCAAGTGCGGGAAAACCTGCATTTTCCTGCTGACAACATGAACAGTGCTATCACCACAGCTCAGGTATATCTCATACAGGGCATCAGTCGTCTTTAACCCTTCCTCCAGCGTCTGTTCTCTCGGTAAACACTGTACATTTTTAAGAATCCTTGAAGAGTCCCAGCTCCCAACCATGGAGTTGCTCAATCATCAGATCTAACAGTTACAACCAGTGCCAGAATGAGCCTGAAGCACGACATTGTAAAAAAAAACCACAACAAAACAGAAGTTTAAATAAAAACCAAGTCAAAGCTGTCTTTCAACTGTTATGCTATGATTTGAAATTAACAGGTGTACATCCAGGTGTTAGATGTAGACGAGCCCCCTGTCTTCTCCAAGCCCAACTACACCTTCAATGTGGTGGAAGAACGTAGTGTGAACAACATAGGAACAGTCACAGCCAGGGATCCCGACAGAGCCAGCAAAAGCATACGGTACCATGCTGTGCAAACTCCCCAAAATAACTAATGTTGTTTGTAATTCTGCACAGTGGCTCACACTGATTCCTTGCTCTTTCTGTTTAGGTACTCCATCTTAGACAAAAATTGTCCTATCAGTATCAACCCACTCACAGGCCAGCTGTCCACCCTGAGGAATCTGGACAGAGAGCTGGAGGCCACACACATGTTTCACGTTAAGGCACAGGAGGAGCCAAGTGGTATGTCATGCATGCACGAGTTTATTAATCCTGTTTCCTTTAAACAAAAGATGCTCACATAAAAAAATGAGACCCATGCTTACAAGGAGGGAGTTACAAAAGTCAAAAAGACAGTGTGTTCTCTTTTTATTCACTGAGCAACTTTTCTGAATTTACTGAGGGATGGGAGTGTAACACATTAAGAGGGATTTTTTATAGATTTAACACATTGCCAAAACACCTGGGCGACCCACACGGCGAAGAGAGAGTAAGCAGGAAAATCACATTAGAGGGTTTCTTTGTTCACTTTCAGCTTCCAAACCAAACTCTATATTTTTAGACCAGCAATGAATGAAATCCAAAGATCTATTTTAGTGACTTGTCACGATGTTTAAGGAACACAATGGTCCCCTGAGCTTGACAAGGTCCTCCATATACAGTACATGTACTGTACTAAAGATAGTTTCAAAATCTCAGTAAAAGAGACAGGAAAGAAAGCCACATATTTATCAAAAGATGAATATTAAAAAGGAACATCATTGATGCAAACAAACAGCTCACAAATAGAAAGAGTTTTAGTCACTTGACCTTAATCACTTCCATCAATGCACCTACACACACGGATCATTATCATGGCTAATCACTGTCAGATCTGACCATGAAGGTGGAGGACAAACTGTGTGAAGTGAGCCACATAAAACATAAGTGGAAATAAAAAAAAAAAAAAGAGGATTTTCAATATACAATGCAAAGTCTGAAAATTGAGCGACTGGTATAAGAAAAGGATGAGGAATACTTTGTCCTCTTAATGGTTTAGCAGGAGGATTTGATTTGCTTTCATATTGAGAATTACAAATGCATTAAATAAGATTACTCTGTGTCTTCAGAGTTACATTTATTTTACCCTCCAGCAGTTAATTTCTCTGACGTTTTCCTGCAGGCAGCTTACTGAAAACATCTTGTGTGTTTCTACTATTTCTGTTGTCTGCCAACTCAGTGCAAGAGTACAAATGTCCGCAATTAGCCCCCGCAAGAAACATCCATTGTAACAGTCCACTGCAATTAATCATTTGCTTTTGTCTCTTCTCTGTAGGTTTGGAGTCATTTGTAAAAGTTAACATTATAGTTCAGGACATTAATGACCACAAGCCTGAACTGGCTGTGGAGGAGATCTTCGTCTGTGAGAACGACATGACTAATACGGTAAGAAAAACCTGCTGATATCTGACCTTATTTATTTTCACTTGTTGTGTAGTTCAAAAACAGGATGCACACAGATATCTATGCAACAGCCTGGACACCACAGTGGCAGTTGAGGGAAATACATACAAAGTATAGTGCCTTTAAACCAAGAATGATGCAAAGGTGGTGCAACTAGAATGGGTAGAAGTTAATATATATATGTGTGCATGCATATATGCAGTATATATTTAAAATAAATTCAATACAAATTAAATTTGTGCCCAGGATGGATTGATTTTATTTATTTATTTTTTGTCTATCCTCAGGTGATAGGAACTTTGAGAGCCACAGATAAAGACGAACAGCCGGCTTTCTTCACTTTCAGCCTGGCCAGTGAGAGTTCCAACTTCTCCATCATAGACCATGGCAGTAAGTCTTTTTTGTGCTCCAAGATATATTTACCTTTCTTTTCTTGCTTGTTGCTCTAAATGGTGCTCGAAGGCAAAGCACTGGCCTCGGCACTTGTTGCTACGCAACAGCTGAAACTCCATTTGAAGCACAGTGCTTTGTTGCTGAAATTTGAAATTATTTTAAGTTCTCAAAGCATGCTTTGGTTCTCCAAGCCAGACGGGGGATTTAGAGAGCCTGTCTGGGACCATAAGTGCTGTCTAGAATGCACAACAGCAAATATTGAAAGTAATGAGAGCAAGTGGCTCGGTGGACTTGCAGATGACTCTCTATGTATTCTGAACTCATCCCAGCTAAGGATGTTGAAGAAACATGTCGCACACAGTGCTGGTGGGGCACTTTTTTTTTTTTTTTAACAACAAAATCATGGAAAAAGTCTTCATGGAAAACTGTGCAGAGAGGAACATACAACGATAGACATAGAAGAATGCACGCTTAATAAATTAGATTCTGATTAAGTGCATATTGTTCTAATGCTTTTAGGCAATGAACTGGATTATTTTCTCCAAATACATTTTCCATATGACCATTGTACACTGTCTACATCCATGTTAACAGCTCTGTGAGGATATACTCAGGCACAGCAGTGCTTTGATGTGAATACTAATGTTAGCATGCTAACATGCTAGCATGCTAACGTTTGCTAATTAGCAGAAAGCACAAAGTCCAGCTGAGGCTGATGGGACTGTCTGGGACTGTGCCTCGTTTATATACCCTGCAGTGGTTTTAAAAGAATACTGAGGCATCTTTTGCTGCACCACCTGATGCAGTTATATTTAATATTTTTAACTGACATCACTTTTATTCTACTCTGTGCCACAGTCGCTAGCTGGTACAAGCTCCATCATACCCAACATAAAAAGAGAACTTTCTGCAAACAAGAGATTATTCGAAATTCAAAGAAGCATCTACATTCAGCAGATCTGGTGCCATTTAGGATTAAAAATGTGTAAATATCAAAGAACAAGTTGAGAAATGTCAGCTCAGATAAACAGACTGTGCCACAGAAGATGGTCTGAGACTCTACAGAGACATTTTCTTTGATCCAGACATTGATATTTAGGCACAGGTTGGTGTTCTGTTACGTCAGATTTCCAGCATTTATTTGGGTTATTCAGCGTAGGACACAAAGTGGCACAAGTAAAACAGTTTTGATCATTTTTGATCATCACATACCCTTATAATACATGAAAGCCAGAGGGAAAGTGTTACCAACTGTTCTAGTCAAATATTAAAAGTCTGAATAGATGAAAGCCTTAGGTAGTCAGATGAAAGATTTAGGTGAAGTGTTACTATTTAATTTAAGTGAAATTTGAAACATATTGAAAGGAAGATAAACTGAAGGAAAAAGGCATGAACCTGCCTCGTCAATTTCCTCTCTGCCTGTGCCTGGAGGGGTTGACGTGTTGAGCCGATGGAGAACAGGAATGGGGAGATGGTGGAGAGCAAAAGGAAAGACAGATGAGGCAGAGGTGGAAGAAAAGATGAAAGGAGGTGAGAGGAGGAGATCAAGATTAAGGGGACGAATAGTATTAAAGTGAGACCGTGTTAAAACGAGGAGAGGGAGCAAACATAGAGGAGAGAGAATAATAAATAAGAGCATAAAAAACAGGTAGGGAAAGATAGATAGAATAGAATTTAGTAAAGAAGAAGAAAAGGTAACAAAATCAAAAGAAAACAAAAATATGAACGGCAGATAGATGAACAAGTGAAAGAAAGAGAAGGATAGAAGGTGAGAGGGGGAGAAGGATGACAAAACAGACAAAGAGAAAAGACAAAAGAAGAAATGAGAGGAGGAGAGAAAAGGGACAGAAGGACAAGGAATTCAAGTGGAAACAAGGACAGTGGTAGTGCAAAGAGGGGGTGTTTTAATGAAATGTTAAAAAGAAAGAGGGAAGACGAGGAAAAGAGGAAGATAGGAGAGAAACGAATAGAAGAGGAGAGGAGAGGAGAGGAGGGCTGATAGTTGCTTGATAAGTGCTGGTTGTCAGTGTGAACCTCTGCTCTCCCCTGTGGCTCAGGGCTGTGGCCTCCCAAAAAATCATCTGACAGCACCTCACACCACTTAACTCACACACTGCTTACACACACACACACACACACACACACACACACACACACACACACACACACACACACACACACACACTCAAGCCACAAGAGCTACAAAGCGAAGGCTCTTAACATATCTATCAACTACCAGCTCCTTAAAACTTGCAAAAAAAAAAAAAAAACCAAAAACCCTGCTTTCCTTCTTTGATCCAAAAAAAAAAACAAACACACAAACACAAACAC
>JBBMJY010000003.1:3582149-3595512 GCA_037833715.1 Toxotes lorentzi
GTTGTCAACCGCCAGCTCCTTAAAAAGGGGAAAAAAAAAAAAAAAAACAACAACCCTGCTTTCATTATGTGATCCAAAAAGACACACACACACACACACACACACACACACACACACGAACACACCAACAGTCAGTGTAGCTTTCTCAGTGAAGTGACAGGACTTGGTGTTCGGACCAGGCGGCTACACGAAGCTCACAGAATTAATACCAGACAGACAAGAAAGGAGGAGGACGAGGAGGAGGAATGAAAAAACAACAAGATGAAGAGAAAAAAAGGCAAATGAGAAGTGTGTGTGTGTGTGGGAGGAGGGGGGGGGGGGGGGGAGAAAAAAAAGAAATATAGAAAGGACAGTGAGACAAATACAGGAATCCAGAGAGATGGGAAAGAGAAAAATTCAAACAAAGAAGGAGCAGGAGACAAGACAGAGAGGAGGGATGAGATGAAGGGAGGACAGAAGCTGTTTTCATCTTTTATTCAGTCTGTTAAGGCTTCATCTGTACCCATGTCCTCCCACTCACACACCTTCAGTGACTACATGTTGTCTTGTAGACAATACTGAGAAACTTGATTCCATGGAGGTCGTTGTATAAAACCTTATTTACACGTGTTGTGGAAATTCATGCTGAAAGCCAGCGTACCAGACAGGTGAAAAACGTGCTGCAAACACCAAGACGCAATATCTCTTTGTTTCCAGAACGTTTAATGCAATTAAGTTAACACATGCATGTGGATCTCCATGCATGTGTTGACATGTATCTACAGCCACGCCTGAGTTATCAGTTCTGCCTTGTCCTTGAGGAGTAGACAGTAGCGGTAGTCTGCAGTGGATTAATGTAAATGGACTTGCTTTTCAGAAGAATCTTGACTTATTGTAACTCTGTTACTGATGCCTCAGTGAGTGTAAGTAGCACTCTCATAATACTATCAGGCTCAAGGCCTTTACTGACGCATTTTACTCTTCAAGACTCACACAAGTTACACAAAGCTACCAGTCACCCCACAGTTGATCACAAATAACAGTCAACCTCTGTGTCTGGCAGACGTTTGTAACACATTATGTTGTACAAAGTTAATATTTCCCACTTTTAGAGTCAGCAAACGTTTAAATAAAACACATTAATGTCCTGCAGTAAATATAAGAATTTCCCACACAGTGTGTTAGGTCAGGTCTTTTCTTTACCCAAATTACAAGAAAATGCTTCTAGTTTTATCTTACCATGCACGCAGTTTTTGGAATTATTTGACTGGGATTTGAGATGTCTGTCAGAGGGTCGTGTGAACTCCTGTTAGCGAACAAGTTAATGAGCTTGCTCAGTGGCAGTTAGCAAGCCATTCGAATGGGATTTACTTTCTGTGCTCAAAACACTGAAAATTATGTTAAGAAATTTGTAAATTAACATCTTCCCAGAAATCTACATTACTCAGGATAATTCAAACTGATGGATGGACAGATCAGTTGTTCAAATGACTTTTTAAAAAATATTCGGTTGAATTGAAACTTTAATGAGGACAGGTCTAAAAAAGGAGGGACAAAGGAGGATAACTGCATAATCCTTCATATACAAAGCTCGTCCGAATAGAGTAGAAATGCATGGAGGCAGGAAACTCAACTCATCATGCAGGTGTGAACTAAAATAGTAGTAGTAGTAGTAAAAATCTTCTGTCTTTTGTTCAGGTCACAGTGAAGCTGCATGTTCATTCAGTATGTCAGTGTTACCACTAATGATCATGGTGAGACCTGTGAATGGTAGAATCAGAGTTCACTTTAAAGAATGTGAAACAAGTCTCAGGAAAAGCGCACAAAGCGACATCATCTGTTTACAAGGTTTTGTTTTATTTAAACTTGCCCTGAAACCAGAGCTTTACTGTATGTTTCTTTGTCTGAGAGTTTCACAGTGTGTCTAAGTATATTTGAGTGTTCAGGGGGGTGTTTCCTGCCATTGTGTTCCCCATAATTTCACAAGCGGTGGGATATTGTGGAGAAAAGCTCTGCCCATCACCTCAGCAGGAAAGGGATTTGACAAATGACTGCATTGTTGGTCAGGTCTGCAGAGGAGACACTGCTCCGTTCAGCTCAACATGTTTCTGTTCTCTTTACGTTCATGGTCTGTTTTTTGACCCACTGGTGCAGGTTTTTTAAGGTGCTGCCATTATCTATAATCCTAAATGACTCAAAAATAACAGATAATCACAAATTATCTGGCTGCCTTTATGTAACATCTCTTTTTGCTATCACATCTCATATCTTGTTTCATCTGTGGAGCACGGTGCTGTATAAATAGACTCTGTACACTCTATAGACTGAGCAGGTGAACATTAGACACACTTCAGCAAAACAAGGTGATGAGTCAGACAAATTAGACATGGATTTTGCAGGAAGGAGAGGTAAAACGGTGCGGCAAAGGTGGCTGTAATATGTTGTACACTGACTGTGGGTATTTATATGCTTCCCTGTACAGATAACACAGCAGACGTTGTGGTGAAACAGGGCCCGTTCAGCCTGGATGACCCCAAGGATTACAGTGTGGATGTGCGCATTAGTGACGGAGGACAACCCCTCCAGACTAAAGTTACCCCGCTGGCAGTCAAGGTCTGTGTGTGTTTTGGCGTGTGTGAGTGACGCACTAAACTGCTTGAGATTATTTCAGCATAGAAAAATTAAAATAATTTCACAGATGAATTGTTAAATTCATTTTAAATAATTTTCTTATTCAAATTCAATTCAAATTCACCAGTTTTAAAACAGTAAAACTCAGAACATTGTTCATTGTTTAGGTGGACATGCTGTAAATGAACAGCATTGATTATTCAGCTAATTTCACAAATGTACTGATTGGCTGAGTGACTGATTGATTGTTTGTACAACCCAATGTAGTTATGTCGCTGTGATGCCATGCGGATTCCCACGCAGTGCAAAGCTAGTGCTCGGAGGATGTCAGTGAGTGTCCACGCCCTGATAGCCATTCTGCTCTGCATACTGACCATACTGGGTAGGTTCAACTTGAATTTTTTCTTTCTTTCTTTTCTTCCCCCTCTTGATTTTTTCCCGTTTTTCTTTGTCTCTATTTTTGCTGGAAATGTTCGTGGCTGCACAGCACTTCTCAGATCACCTGCAGGGCTTTTAGTAGGGTGGAGATAATCTTTTTTTTTTTTTTTTTTGCCTGAACAACTTTTATTTTTGGTTTTTCATCTTCAAGAGCACCTTAAAGGGAAATTCCACCGATTTTATACATCAGAGTGTTCACAGGTGTTTGAGAGCACTACTGTACATGTGAAAAAAAAAATGTATAAAGCCTTTTGTGATTCCAGAGGGAGCTGTGCAAAGTCTGACAAATTGTCCTGAAGTAATGTCACTTAAGTCAGCATCGTTTGAGGCTGAAGACTACAAGTCTGGGGGGGGGGGTGGACCTCTGAAACCTGCTCCTCACCTCTGCTTGTGGCTGGCAGCTCCAGGCTGCATGCAGGCAGTGTTAAATGACTGAAGTTCTCTTACAAGGAATCTTTTTATACCCGGTTGTGGTTATAGGTGAGAGGTGACACTTATGCGCAGTGAAAAAACATTTTTTCAGTTTGGTTTTAAGTTCCCTGCTAGAAGTGTTTATTGTGTGTTGTTCCACTGATGGTTATTTTTTGTGGCAGGAAGAAGGAAATCTTTTGGCAGTAAACCACCATCACACACAAGTCAAGTCCAATCAAGTGGGAAAAATAAAATGCATCACTTCCTGTGTGGCTCAGGGTTTGTTTAGGGTTTATCAAACACGAATAATCAGGTTTGAATCGGTCGAGCTGAAAAACAGACGTCTATGAGAAAAAGTTGATTGCTGATGAATTGATTTTTACTTGGTTGTCCAACAATCTGTTAACAAACAGGTGCAAAAGATCCACAGATTTTTAATGCTCGGAGAGGAATTCATGAAGACGGCATCAATGATAGATGCAAAGAGCCAGCACTGTGTGATCGGGGGCACATGCACAGATTCACTTGCCCTTGCTTTGCGATAAATAAGACTTTCGTTTTGTGGGGAACTTTTCCCCTCCTGGTGTTGTAGGTTTTATGAATAATGCAGCGGCGGATGTGGAAATAATGCCTGCGGTTGTGAGCTCAATATTCTCTTTGATACCTTCGCCCCCTGCTCTTTTTTTTTCTGTGGAAAAAGAGGCACTTGTCATGTTGGATGAGTGGCACACTAGAGATAGTTGGCTAAACAAGAGGGATCTGGGATGAGAAGTGCTGAGGAAGAAAGGGAAAGAGAAGAAGAACTTAAAGATAAAGAGGGACAGAGGCGGAGTGACAGATGGAAAAAACTTATATCTAGACTGAGATATGAGAGATGGAGAGGGGTGAAACAGGCAGACAGACGAGAGGCGAGCGAGACAGAGAACTGAGGTGGAATGAGTGACAGAGTGAGACAGAAGGAGGTTAAAGAAGAGAGACGCCGAAGAGGAGAATTGTGGGAAAAGCAGCAGAAGAATAGGAGTGGTAATGAAGAGAGTTTATCAGCTCTTTAGGTGCCGTCTGCTTATCAAACACCACCAAACACTCAACCTATTAACTATTAATACACTCCCTCACTATCGCGCCTTTTCCCCTCTGTTTTTCTTCCTTCATCTCTCTCTTCCTCTTTTTCTTTCCCTCTGGGTCTCTGTCTCTCTCTCTGCCTCCCTCTTTTCCCCTTTCTGTCTCTCTTTCTCTTTATCAAACACCCCCAACACAGGCCAGATTAACTATTTAATGCACTTGTCATTATCTGCCAGGGCCCAAAGCAATTTACCGTGCTCCCCATTCACAGACGCATTTTCTCACAAGAAGTCGGGTTTGACACACCAAAAGACATTTTTCTCAGTCGTTTCTACAAAGAAAAGGGCTTCATCTTTTTTTCCTTCCTCATTCCTCTAAGTCTGATATCTCCAGAGCTTATTAAACTGCAGAGCATGTGTTGTAAAAGATTAATCTGTTGGTTTCCCATGCAAACTTAAATTAGTCCCGCTCGCCCTCAACTAAAAGGCATGGCTAATGCTGCGCGTCCGCTGAGAGAGAAAGAGGTTCATATCGGGACTGAGGCTCGAGGCCTAATCTAATGTCAAATGTATCCTTCGTGTCCTCCTTCTCTCCTCATCTTTTTTTTTGATTTCCTCATCCCAGATTTCTCGTGTTTCTTCCACCCCATCCCTCAGTTGTTGGCTCCTCTCCTTATTTGTTTCTCCTTTCCTTTTATTTTTCCTTTTCCTTTCCTTTGCTTCCTTGTCCTCTTGCCTCCTCTCTATAGCTCATATGCAGGACGTAAGCATGTAAAACTTACAAAATTACTGTTTGAACCAGGTTTAAAGTCATCTTAAGGTGTAGGTGTACATTTTATCAGTCCTCTTTAGTTCTCTTCCACCTGTGTCTTTCAGTGCTTTCCCCAGTTTCACCATTTTCTTTCCAGTTAAACTTGGAACACACATTACAATTTCTGGGCCAGCTGTAGTTGAGCAGTACAACTAATCAGACTAAGAGTTTAGCTGTGGCCCAGAGTATTTTCGTTCAGGATGTGCTCAGTTCTGAATGTTAAGACAGAAGCGACCTTTGTATGTTGGCGACCTCACTGCCTTCCAAGATCACAGTGATTTGAGATGGTCCCTGACCATCACAGTGATCAGTGGACATTGTGCCTCTTTAACAATGCTGTGTTACCTCCATCTTTTCTCCTGATTGGCCAGCATCATACTTCCTGCAGATCTTTGTCATTTGAAAGTAAACAAATGTCTGTTTTGTGCATTTTCTCATGATTTTGTTTTTAAAAAACTCTTACCTTTAAATTCTTGTCTTCACTCTCTTACTTCCTTTCCTCTGTTTCCCCTCCCCTTTTCACTCCATTTTCTCTCTTTCTCAATTGTTTATTTCTTCGTCATCTGCACGGGTCCAACCTTCCTTCCTTTTCTTTTCTTTCCTCACCCCCCCACATTGTTTTCTCATACTCATTTCCACTTCCTCTCCTGTATTTACTCAGTCTTTCTTCCTGTTTCTTGAGCCCCCCTCTCTTTCTCTCTTTGTGCTGAGTTGTTGTCTCTCAGTCTCTGGCTGAGTAGATTCGTTTGAGGTTTTGAAGCTCGGGGCGAACGTCTCAGACACCTCAAACCATCCGCTCCTCATTTTCTCCCCCATTCTTTCTCTGTTTTCTAGTCTCTTGTTAGTGCTCCACTTTCCTCACTTGTTTCCTGCCACCATCCTTATTCTGTTTTGGTTTTCCTGGCCTAATTTGTCTTATGTTTTTAAATTCATAGCACTGCTAGTCCAGCATGAAAGGTGGCAAAATAATCTGTCTGTGTTTGTGTTCTTCTGTGGATGTCTTCAATTTTTAATCAATTCGTTTTAATTCCTTTAACAGATGAGGCATGGAACAAGGGGGATTTTACATTTTGCATCTTTTATGTATAGCCTGAATACATGGTTTTCTTTTCTTCATCTTCTTGTTCTTGAGGTTGTGGTTTCCTAGAATGCCTTGACAACTTTAATCTTGGCTGTCAATCGCTGCCCATGAACACTGTCATGCTCATTTTTTAAACCTCTTTCGTCTTAAATAAGTAAATGATTTCAGCATCATGTTACCTTGTGTCAGATGCCGATGAATGTGCTGTCAGTGAGGATTCACACTTAACAAAACCTGAGAATTAATTAATTCCAAATGAACTTTCCTGTGATTTTTCAGTCATAGTGATCCTGTTTGTGATGAGGAAACGCTACCAGAAGGATGCTCTGGCCCATATGAAGAACAGTGGGGAGATCCATGAGCAGCTGGTCACATATGATGAGGAGGGAGGAGGAGAGATGGACACGAATGGGTACGTGGACAAAAACAAACACTCTCTGTTGTAATAACTTGTAAAACTTCACATCACTAACTTTGGTGACAGCTTATCAAAGCTGACCCCAGTCTTTTTATTTATTATTCAGAACACAGCAGCGAAACAATCTTAAAACACAAACTCTTAAAAACAAACATTGTATTAAAATCTAAGATGTAATGTTTAAATATTCCTTATGAATATTTCTGATCTTGATATTATATTTAAAGTTTAAATACTGTGAATATATTCTTTTTTTAATTCATTTTCATTCCTTGCTTGTTAATCTTTCTTTCTATCGATATTCTACTTTTATAATATTACGCTCTTTATACTTCAGAGAAAGTCATACACTGTATTAACTCTTCTTGTCTGCAATATTTATCTTCATTTCTGTATCCTTCAATTTGCTGACCCAGTTTACCCAACAGAAATCATTAAAGTTGAATCTAATCTGAGTCTAATCTATCTATATTTAAATAGTAACAAAACCATACATAATCCTATATACTGTCCATGTTAATTGCACCATATCCTTTCAAAAGGATGTGCTGATGGCTTGGGTAAAACAGCGAGCAACCCCAAACTGCAAAAGATAGAGCATTCAAGACAAGCGCCAGAAAGTAAACTCAAATTACTGACGTTTCTGTCCTCATATTGTACATATCGTACTAGATTTAGGGCTTTTTTAAATGAATTTTATGTTTTGGAAAAATAAAATCTGCCTGTCTAGTTGTGAAATAGGATTAAATATTGTATATCATAATCTTAGGTTTTTTTTTAATTCCCTGTGACAGCGCTGTTTGAGATCTTTTTGTACTTTCGGTCGTATTTCATTTAAAATTTAAGTCTCTTTTTTACATTATTGATATTTTTATTTAATTTTGAATGATCACCTCATGGCCTCATAATCCCATTCCTAGATGAGGAGTTCTCAGTTCTCAGTAAATTAATATGCAGTGTTCCTCTCTCTTTTAGCTACGATGTCTCAATCCTCACTTCTGCTTGCCACGACGGCTCCCTTCTTCGCCACCCAGATCGCCACCCCCATCCCTCTCTCTATGCCATGGTGCAGAAACCTCCTCCACCCACGGCACGTAAGGGCGACATGGCAGCGATGATCGAGGTGAAGAAAGACGAGGCAGATCACGACAGAGACGGATTCCCTTACGACACCCTCCACATCTACGGCTACGAGGGACCCGAGTCTTTAGCCGGAAGCCTCAGCTCTCTGGAAAGTTCCTCCACCGCTTCGAACTTGGATTACGACTTCCTGAATGACTGGGGGCCGAGGTTCAGGACCCTGGCTGAGCTGTATGGAGTGGATGGACCCAACTATTACCATCAATACTGATGGAGAGTGTCTGCTAAGAAGCATACATGATGCCAAAACACACACACATGTAAAGCAGCCATAAAAATGCACACACATTGCCAAAAGCATGCAGGAAATACACACATTCACACACACCAAGGACCATGCTTTCATGTTGTCCATTTTGTTTCTGGACAAGAAACTCTGATCTGGCAGACAAACATGTTCTTCAAAGACTTCTCTAGCTTCTGAAAACAGAATCGGGGCTCTTATTTCCAATGTAACATCAACTAGCTTTTGTTATCAAGTGTAATTCAATCAGTCTGTTCAGTTTGTTGAGCCTCCCGAGTCTGTTCACTTCCAGTCAGTAAATAGAGCTTCATCAAACCCCAGGAAGCTCCATCAAGTTCAATCACAGTTTTTGGAGATCTCTCTGATTTCTCTTGTTTTTTGGGGGCCATGTTGCCCGTTGCCTCCACAAAGGAGATTTTTAAAGTAACACTAAGACATGACGCCATATAGATAAAAATGACTAAGTGCTTCACAGATTTTCAAGAGGATCTATTGTTGGTGACAGCGTGAGAGTGTCATCATGAGAATATGTTTTATTGTACCTGCAAACAGGTGAAACTCCACTGCAGGCCTTAGCCAATCAGAGTTCATCGAGGTTAACTGATGGGCTTATCAGGTCACTGCTGGTCAGCGATGTTGTTCAGTCATTCAGATAGTTGATGTGTTTCACATTTGATTCACGTCTCAGCTCTCAAACGCAGCACCATTTTACCTGTTTAAAATGACTCTTTCTATGCACATATCCATCTACATATACACATAAAGTATGCATAGTCTTGTATCCTGGCTACTATTCAAAGCCAAGCTAGCCGTCGTACCTGGCACTCGAAATCTCACTATGAGCTGATTAATAATTCTAGCATAAATGTTTAGTTTTCAGTTTGTTTATTTTTGTCTTACTGGGGATGCAAAATGGTTCATGTCGAAGCTGCTCATTGTTGATTTGTAAATTTTGCCATACTTTTTTTATTTTCCACATTGTATTGACAGCCTGTAATCTCTTCAAACTTTGAAGTTTTTAAAAAATATTTGACAAAAGGGCCACAAACACATTAAGAACAAGGTGATTTTATTTTTGATCTGGCGTTGAGGATTTGATTTGTAAATACGATCGCTTGACGGGTTCATTGTTTGAGTTAAAAAAACTTTGAGCAGCCACAAGCGTTTTAACTCAAAAATAGTTTGAAGTGTTTGATCACAGCAAGATGCCAGTTGTGTTTTCTTCATCTGAAATACTGAAAAGGAAAATCTTTAAAGAAAGTTCAGGTGTGAAAAAGCCACAGTCTGCATCAGTCTGTGATGTCCACACAGCATACAGTTACTGATCTTCGACGTTTCCCGTAATGCACTCTTGCAGCAAGTCTTGACATGACCTCGGCTGTTTGGCCAATTTGCCAACAGAGTTGACAAAAAGTTCAGATAAGGTTCTTCAAAAGTTCCTAATGCTTAGCATTGTTACAGTTTAAACCTTAAAGAAATTCCTTTGCAATTTTGTGTTTTCTGAAACCAACCATCTCATATGAATGAGGAGTCTTTTTCTTAGTGAGTCATTTTGTCCATTTTCCCAGTTATCTTCTGCTCTGAGAAGAGTCAGAACAATAGACAGACAGAAAGGAAATGGCAGCGCTGCTGCTCAGACAGAATTACAGTGTGTTCCCAGGTTTTATTTGACAGAACCCATCATCACAGTTATTGTTGAGATGAAAGCTCAATTCTCAGAGGCCCACTAGAGCAAAAGTCACTCAGACAACTCAGGAAACGCCAAGTGGCAAAAGCAGCTAGTTGGGCCACTGCGATGGCTCTGAGGTGGCTTGAATAACTTTAACCTCTCATCCTTTTTGGCTACTGTCAGGTCATAAAGTATCTGGTACAAAATTTGACAATCTCTAGGTCTTTATTAGCATTTTTAGTCTGAGTCTGAAGCGAAAATCAGTGGACTGGTCAAGCAAAAGCCAAGCTTGGATCCTTTTACTGACTTGGAACTATTTATTATCTCTAGTTGGTGCTATTTAACAATAAGGTGAGCTTATAAAAGCTTTGTGATTCATCGTATTGAATTGATTTGTTTAAGGATTTACGTTTCTAAATCAATATAGGAGGGTTATTTGTTTTAAAGAGTACCATTATTTATCAAGTTTCCATCTAAAAGAGTGAATTGTCTCAAAATATGGATACAAGATACTTATATTTTGGAATTATTTCTCAATAACTGCAACTAAAGATCATTGTCTGAAAAAACAGATCACATTTAAGCAGCACAAACCAGTGTTTGTGTCATTTTGGCTTGACAAGTGATTCAATGACCATAAATCAATTAGCAAAATAGATGCCAATCAGTTTTTTGTTGAGTGACGAAGAGTGACTGATTGATGATTGATTGTTTCAGCTCTGTTGTGGATTATCCCTTACAGAGATCATTTTCGTAAATCATTCCGGTTACCAGGTCATTAGGAGCCTTTGGTTGGTGTATCATATACATATAATGCAGAAGAAATACAGTCTATTTGCTCTTTAAGAAGCCTTTAAGTAATCAGGAGCAGCCACTCCCAGGGACTGTTGGATCTCTGGCCTTCAGGGATGCTTTAGAGCATCCGCCCCGGAAATATTTATCAATGCCTCAGTTGCATTTAAACAACCACAGGCAGTTTAGCTTATTGTATACACGCAGGTGCTGGAGAGACTTGAACTTGTTTCCTTAAAATCCTGGCCTCCTTGGAATGCCATCTGATAAACAGTGGATACAATAGCTGGAAGCCCTCTCAATACTTTCCTGTCGGGGTCACATGTATACTCAGAGCAGCCTGTTCCTCCACCTCACTCTCAGTCAGTCTCCCATTCTCCTGCTCTCCTTGTTTACCTCACTATATCTGCCCCACACCATCCTTCTCTCTCCGTCCTCTAATCAGCTAAACCAAACAGTGGACTTAACTTCCGGCCCATCTGGGGGGTTGAGCCCGTCCCTTCCTGTCTGTGTTATCTTCAGAGAGAGAGAGAGAGAGAGGGAGAGAGAGGGAGAGAGAGAGAGAGAGCCAACACATTGTGCTCACTTCCTGTTAGCCAGGCATGGGAAATAACCTTGGAGAGGAAAAAGGAGTGAGGCAAGGAGAAACATGGGATGAGGTTAAGAAGACACAAAGATGAGGAGAACAATGTAGAGCAGCGATGAGTTTTCCAGCCGAGCAGAAACACTTTAGAGCAAAGATGTGTGTGATGAAACACAGAGACACATCACACAGGTTAGTGGTGTTAACCTCCCACTACATTGGCATCTTTATGAAGCAAAGTTGACAAATTCTTTTTCAGAATTCAGTACAGATTACAGACTTCCGAAGCCTTTCTTCATGCCTCTTATGTTATCATTGTTTTTCAGTGTATTAGGTTTGCACTTACTTGTGATAACTCTTATTACTGCTGAAGACATTTCCAAAATCAGGTCATGAATATAGAAGATTTTTAAATGTCTCCATTCATTGAACAAACAATGCTTTAGTATTCTGGCTGCCATCTTTGTTTGAGTCAAAGAATGGAGACTCACCTTGACAGCCGAGTTAAGTTTGAGACTAGTGACTCTCAAGAAAACAGTATTAAAGTTGTTTTTGTAATTGTGTATTATCACCATTACTGTAATGATGGATTTTTAAAAAAATTAAAAAAAAAAAAAGCCTGTAGCAGACAGAGATGCTCCATTATGTTCTCTCCTAACAGCAGTAAGTGTTGGGTGTACCTAGGGTGAGAAAGAGATCTGGTAATTTGCCAACAATTTCAGCCACTAGTGTTTTCCTTTTTTTTTTTTTTTTTCCTTTTAGGCTGCCATTTTAATTTGATAATTTCTAGTCATCTGTGTTCTCATTTGCTTCTCCACTAAAGCTCATCAGATGTTGCAAAACATTACTAAATTCATGAGAAATCCTGTGCTGCCAAACACTTTGGGATTGTCTCCAAAATCCACCAAATAACAGTGATACCATTTTGTCAAGGTGAGGTGTTTAATATCCTAAAAAGTGCCATACCTTTAATTTATTTTGATTTGTTGGCCATCAACTGTTGTGAGCAGTGAGCATTTGTTCCATCTGTAAAAGGATGGATCACTTTGGATTCAGACAGTAAAAAGAAATCTCTCAGGTTGGGATCCAGGCACAAAGTTGTTCACCTATGTTAACAAATAAAGACCCCACATGCATCAATATACTGGTTTAAAAAACAGAACCTTTAGAGATTTAACTGTACTTTCATCTGTGCTGTGTTATTGAGGGAGAGTGATAGTGAAATGTATATACATTAAAAAAAAAAAGAAAATGTGCCTAATAGTGATTTTTCTCTGGCCTAGACATTAAACTTGATACAATCTCTTTTTATTGCTGTAAAAAATATAACAACAGATTCATTTTCTACAAATGAAAGGAAGCTGAGTGACAAATGACTGCCCGAGTGAAGACGTGGTTTTCTGTTTGTGTCCACTTGTGTGTGTATGTGTGTGTGTGTGTGTGTGCTTAGACACATGTACATACACACAAATGGGTGTCAAACCAATAAAAAATAGCAACCACATAGATATACATTTTTTCTTGTGTAAATAGGATCAATATGTGCCTTTATTCTTAAAAAAAAAGCAATTCATTTTTTGACGGTGAACATGATGTTTTCTATATTGTTTTTATGGTGTATAGCAACTACTTTTTATTACCTGACATTTTTGTAAGTGTAGAAAAAAAAATGAATAAACACTCAAATATGAGTTCTCGTGTTGTGATTGGTTATTGGAAGTTGTGCAATTCTTGGAAAATTCTTGTTTTTCTAAAGCTAAGGGGGAGAACAAGCTAAGAAGAACAAGTGAGTAAGTGAAGAAGAAAAAAAGGGCATATTTAAAAAGTAAAGATATTAATTTACAAAAACATGTATTTCAGAGTAATGAACCTTTTCCGTTTAAATCCATTTTTAGGCATTTTGGGTTTAAAGTTGGTTGAGAAACAATGACTTCATGTGTTTTTAATGAGAAAATCATCCCTCGGGCCTATAAAAAGGGGGAAGGTCAGGTATGTGATTTGTAGCAGATTTTCACAAAGAAACTATAAATATAAAGTCTTGACGTGGTTCAGAAAAACAAATGAAAAATTATGTATTACCAGTCAGTTTTATGCAGTGTGTATAT
>JBBMJY010000003.1:3608951-3623124 GCA_037833715.1 Toxotes lorentzi
CTATCTATCTATCTATCTATCTATCTATCTATCTATCTATCTATCTATCTATCTATCTATCTATCTATCTATCCACAATAAAACACCCGGGGATGCAAGGGAGAGAAGTGATGAAGCATGGATGAAATAAAAAGAAAGGAAGGATGAGATATAGATATAACAAGGAAAGCAGTGGACAGGAACGGCTGAAAGAATAAGGAAGGGAGGGAGGAGGAAGGAGAAGTGAAGGGTAAATGTCTTTGCTAATGTCTTGGTGCCAGTATTGACTAACGCCGGTTCCCTCTGACTTCAGTACACTTGATGCATCCCCCTCTTCAGTTCATTAGCTCTGTCATTTGGAAATGGACGTATTGGCTCAGCTGTTCAATGTCACCATGCTGAATGACTGGATGGCTAGATGGATGGATATATAAACTCCCAAACATTAAAGGACCAAAGTGCTGATTATTTTTTTATTTTTTTTGCTTGTTCTACAAAACCATAATATTTACATATTCATCTGACAATTTTCCGCAGGATACCACACTTCCATTAACTGTTAAAGGTGAATCCTTCTCTTCAAGCTGGTACAGAAGTTAATTCCCCCAATTCCAAAGTGATTAAAAAGAAGAAATAAAAGCGATGAGGCTATATGATCATCACTGTGATGGATTATGACAAGCAGGTTTCTGAAAGCTGATACCAAACAGTAGTGAATACAAGTTACCGCCTGAAAGTAAGAAATCAAGCCAAAAACTTTCATGCTTTGAAAAACTGTTGTAGAAGATCAGCGTATATTTAAAATAAGCTAAAATGCACATAAAGTTTGGTATGTCCAGTAATTATGTTTGTATGTAATTTTTAAGCTAAATAACGGTTTAATAGTTGAAGTGAACGAGTAAACAGAGGACTTAAATATTTAATCAGCTGTTCAGTGTGAATAAGCTGGAAAATGATAAATGTACAGATTGACAATAGATGAAGGGAGTAAATGTTTACAGTTCCAGTCATTTCATGACAAACCATATACATCATGTTGTGCAAGATGCGATCCATAAAAGTGTGTGTTGGTGCATGTGTGTGTGTGTCCAGAGGGGGTAAAGCCTGCACAGAGGCTGCTGTGTGCACGAATTGTTTTAACATGATTAAACATTACCTCTTCCTCCTCTCCTCCTCTATTTCATCATCTCTTCTGCTTCCCCTCCAACCCTCTCTCTTATCCCCGACACAGCACTTCTGAGAAAGAGGGAGGGTGGAAAGAGAGAAAGAAGAGAAAGAGGAAAAGAGAGGGAGGGGGATAAGAAAAAGGCCAAGAGCCACAGAGGGAATCACACATAGGAAGACAGATACTCAGAGTGTGAGGCAAGAATGGTGAGGGAGAGAAAGAGATCACAGTCTTATAATTCAAAGGGAGGGGTCTGTCTGAAAATGGGCTTCTGTGATATGATGTTACGACTATTTTGGCTTTGGCTATTGGCTTTTTTGGCACTTACTGGATTGGGTGTAATCCAAACAGATGGAAATACTTTCAGGCAGACTGTCTGATAGGACAGAGACAGATTTTCAACAAATCTGTCTGAGACACTGTATGTGGCCGATCCTGCTGATTTTTTTTGGTCACCGGACAGATTGAGAAACCACAATTCCCTGGTTTGAAACAGACAAAGTTCAACACTCCATCATATACAGTGTGATGCTGTGAAAGCAAGAAAACATAGCAATACATTTCGATATCATTCAAAAGTGTTTCCAAAGCTGCTCCAGGCTGGACTTTCACCATGCCAGGATGTCTAATGTGAAACCGTTGTGCTGGTTTGCTGAGGTTAAGCGTGCCCAGTTGGGCATGTGGCTGCCTGTCAGACTCTCAGGGGACACGTCTGCCTCCAGTTCCTTCTTTCTGTTAAAAGTCAGAACAATTTCACAGCTTTCAACTGCCTTTAACTGCCTTGTCAGGACAGGAAGGTGATAATGTCGTGAGATTATTGTGTAATAGGAAATTCATTGAACATCTGTCAAAAGGTCTTGATTTTTAAAATAAGGGTATTTTAAAGTGCAGTATGGCTGTTTCTCTTTTTTTTGTGTGCATGTAAACCACATAGCTGAGTGCATAAGTGAGAATAAATGACCAGATGAGATTTCAGGAGGAAGGAACTGTCTGAAGGCTCTTTGTCTATCTGAAATAGTTGAGTGTACATGTCCTAAAAGCATCACTGAGTTACTGTAGTGATAAATGTTTTGAAAAGTCAGATTATCTTAACTTGTATAATTTCCTGTTTTTCCTGTAAAATGGCTGCTGCTGTCTGTGTATGTTAACTGTTAAAACAGTAAACTCTGATGATTAATCTGTAATCCATACTAGAATTACTGAGTAGCATGAATGTGGAGAGAAGCAGAACAGGAATGGATAAAAGACAGATGCTCAAGTTTGTAATTTGGATTTACAGCTTTTTTTTTTTACAAGGTGAGCCTCAAGGGACGAGCAGGTGAGACCACTTCATCTGAATGTGATACCTGCCAATCAGGAAAAAAAAAATGTCCCCAACAGAAAAGACAAACAGGGGTGATTCTGCTGTGAGGAGGCTGTGCGAAGTGTGCTGTGAAATGAAAAACAGAATATTAGAATATTTAGTTTAATTACTTTTTAGTTTGATTGCAGACAGATGCAGGAAAACTTCATTATCTCACAGTTTCTATTCATGAGAAATTTGCTATTTCATTAGATGAAAGGGAAATATTCATATCCATCTGCCCTGTTTTCTGTGAGGTGAGAAGGGGGCGAAGAGCAAGGGAGGACAGGTGTTGTGTTGTGACTTGTTGTGAGGTGAGATGGCAGGAAATTAGTCACTTTGTCCCCAAATACATCTGAGCCACACACTCCCTGGTGAAAGAAAGTAATTGCAGGTTATTTCCTGAGTTTCACCAGATGGCCTCAGTGGAAATGGTCAAGTGTGTACATGTATAGGTGCACACAGTATACTACGAAGTGTGCTTGTGTGTGTGTGTGTGTGTGTGTGGTTCAGTAGATGGATCAAACATGGTATTTTCTGCGGAGCTGAAGCGTTGATTGACCAATCATAGCTGGATTGGAAGTGCTACCGGACCATTTGAAGTTGAATCTGTGAGGCTCATTCACCAATCAGTACTGACGTTTCATGGACACTGACCAATCATGACTTGATCTGCACTGTTTATTGATCCATCAGAGCTGGATTTACAGAGATCGCTGACCAATCACAGGAGGATATACTGCAGTCATTGCCAGGACTTCTATTCAGTTTGGTTTGCATGACAGAGATGCCAGAGTCACTCTGGGTTTGTATGATCCATATTTGCATTTTTCAAAATAGAAAAAACACATTTTTAGGCATGATTTATTTATACAGTTATTTCTGTAACTCTCTGCATTGACACAACCAGACCACAGGACACCCAGTAAACCTCACCAGTTCTCCAGTGCACCTGCTCATTGAAACATTTCCCTTCCTTCTTCCTGTCAAACCTACACCACCAACAGCTGCAAGAACATTTTACTATGAACTAAGCAACTAGTTCAAATCCCAGTGAAGGCTTTCAGCTGGGGGCATGAATTATCATTTGTCTTTGAAACAATAATTTCTCTACAACATCAAGGCAGTTTCCAAATTTGAATCCAACCCAACACAGTCCCACATTTAGGGTATACTTTAGCTTGCTTTCTTACCCAAGAGTAAAATGAGAAGAGTATTAAAAATTTATTCTCAATAGATATAGCATAGACACAGGAGTGCTGTCTCTATCCGCGGTGCCTTGTAACAACTCTAACCTAGTGTCAAACAACCTGGACAGATTTTGATGCTCACACAAGCAGAATTCATTTACAAATGACAAATTTAAAACTTAAATATATATGGATGCAAAATTACAGGTCTGAACAGGGTTTCATCACTCTCTATCTACAATGTTTATCCATCTTTCCTCATTATGCTGGCTGACAAAGCAGATTCACATGGAATAAACAACCTAATTCCTCTGAATCATAGTCCCCTTGATTCACAAGTGGTGTGTGGTGAATCTATGTAATTGTTTATGGAAATAAACAGTCCAAACAAGGGACCACAACAACAACAACAACAATGAGGGATGCTAGGAGCTGAGTGAGGAAAGAGGTGGATGATTTAGAGAGGAGAAGGAAGGAATGTGGGCCAGCAGGGTGTGATAATCTGTCTCTCTGCCATCTATCCCACATGGGAGGAAGAGAGAGAGAGAGAGAGAGAGAGAGAGAGAGAGAGAGAGAGAGAGAGAGAGAGAGAGAGATTAAGTGGATGTATGATGTATTCTGACCCATATTCACACACACAGTGATGTTTTGTTACCCACATAGTACCTCATCTAAATACACATCCTCATTTAATACTGATATAGGTGTGAGTGAATGAGTGAGTCTGAGTGCATTACATTAAGAATGAATGAATGCTTAGGATACCACGGCAACATGGTAATGTTATAACAGGTTAACCTACATAGATGAGGTCCAGTACGCTGTGAGGTTTTGCTGTCAGATGATCCTGGAGGCTCAATGGACTGAGCTGAACAACATTTGTCCTTGAGTGTGATGCAGAATACTGTATCATGTATGAAATAATTAAGACAGAAAGAGAAAGAAAGAGACAGAAAGAAAGACAGAAAAGAAAAAAGAAAATAAAAATGCAATTTGTAATTGCTTTCTGTCAACATTAAATATCACCTATCATTTCAATAAACAGGACACAACTTTGTACCTAGAGTCAACAACATCATGGTTCAACTGGCTCTCACTGTCACGCGGTACATACCGCTGCACCTGTCACTCATTTTGACGTGTTGTCAGCCTTGAAACAGAATCAGGCCTGAGGTGGAACCAGTGTCTGTAAAGCTTCTACAGGCCTCGCGGAAAAGACACATCGAACGCATCTGCATTTCAAGAATCTACTTTTTTTTTCTGTTCTAAGTTAACTTTGCCAAGGACATACTTTTGTTTTGGCTTTTGTTTTACAGTATAATTGTTGCTCTGTGCTGGACACAGCCACAACCATCACACTGCTGTCCAGCCCACAGTAACTGAGGCTATTAATAGGAGATAATAAAGTAATACAAGCTTTAATTGAGTACTCTCTTCATGCACTGCTTTTTCATTAAAACCCTGAGAACAGTAATTCATTTAAGTAGCTGCTGAAAGCAGGAACAACAGTTCAGTTAATTAAACCCTTTTTGGTTGGCTTCATCAGTCTGTTAACGTTTCTGATATTTTGTCATGCAGGCATAGGTTATGATTTTATTCAGACATGACAGGACATTTACGAAAAGAAACACAATGCTTACATAACATTTAACACCGTGGTGAGTTGAGAAGGAACAAGAGAGTCTGATGTAATTCGTCAGAAAAGTGCGGTTGAGCATACGTCTGATTTTCAGCCCTATTGGTGTGAGGGATTTTCCTTCTGAGTTCAGGGCCTCCTCGTTTTCTCCCTCATCTCCTCATCCTTTCCCTGCTTCAGTGGTAATTCAATGCGATTGTTTAATGGACAGTGTCTTCCCTCCACCAACACCAAAGTCCTCCTGGCATCTGTTCAATACAGAAGGAAGGATCAGAGAGTGCAAAGGAAAGGGAACAGCAAGACAGCAGTGAAAGACAGAGGGAGGGGGAGACAGGCGGATGTGCGTGTGAGAGAGGTGTTGTCTTTGGGCTTGCTGTTGTCCTGTGACCAGGCTGTAGGGAGGTTGAGGCTTTTCCAGCACACTGCACAAGTGAAGAGATGATGTCTGTCACTCTCACTGTTTCACTGCCACAATGACGTCCTCTGCAAATAAAGACACGTAAAGTACGTCTTTTACTGAAAAGCCTGCTATTGACACACACGTTAGAGATTCTCTGACACATGTAAAGTTCATAATTTTGTCTTTGTTATTTTTAAGGCAATTGATTTACAGATGAGAGAAAATATTCTGTTGAGTTCAGTGCCCATACAATACCCATATGCTTTAGTGTAGATACTAAAACATCTTAGTTTATGTTTTAAGCAGCACAACTGGAAACTGAAGTTGTTATCCTTATTTCATTGCGAACCGTGACAGTGAAATAGTGCTTAGCTCCCAGAACTTACACCTATGCTTGGTTTTCCTTACCTCTGCATATTCAATAGAAACTGTCATGTTTTACTTGAGTCTTTCTGAGAGGGATATTTTTGGCTTTGAGGCTGCTCACGTGTCAGAAAAGGAGCAGCATCACTGTTTCTGCAAGCGGTGGAATATCTCCACATCTCTGCATCCGGAGGGGTTCAGAGACTGGAGGTCATCCTGCTGCTTCTGATACTGAACACACTAAAAAAGAACATGCATGGAGAAAACACAGGACACACTCTCATTAACACACTCACAGGCCTGAAGAATGATGAAGGCATTCATGATTTGATCTTTTTAAGCTGTCATTGTTGTGTGATCATTAAACTTTTAACATTGATCAGTTGCTCTTATTAAAAACAAAAGACTTAATACTTGTCTATTTGTGGGACATCCTGGGGGCTCACAACATCTCTTATCATGTGATAAACATAATCTAAAACAAATTGTAATGTTAAAATGAAAATAATATTGTAGTGGAACAGTAACAACACCAGCTGAGAGGTTAATTAGTGCCAGTGCTAGCTGATGCAAATCCAGCTCAGGTCAGGTGCAGTCGCAGTCTGAGGGGTTTTTCAGTCCGCGATGATAAACAGGGAGAAACTACAGCCATGACTCAGGAGAGAGAACAGCCAGGTCCCAGTGGAGCCCATGTAGTTCTGGATATGAATACTCTGCAGTAGAGCACATATTAAATCATCTCCGTTCTACCAAACAATGAGCAGATGCATGACTGTAGTTAGAAAAGAAATCTGTACTGTTAGTGCTGTTTTCCCTCTTCTATTCAGGAATAAGGAGAAAAAAAACCCTTTATTTTTCTTTGACTTCATGCTGTGGTGGAGATGCTTTCAGTATCACTTAGACTGATTGACTTAAAAATCCAGCTGTGTGGTTAATGCATCATAATGAGCATCCTGGTCTAAATGCATTGATACTGATTGTTATGTGTAACCCATTTAATTAGCCTCCAGTGTCAGATGTGACATTAACAAACTGGAGTGGACTCCCTTTAAACAGGTTTACACTCATTGTATGCACCACATTTTCACCTGATACTGTAAATTGTATTTCTGTTTGTTACTTTTAACCTTTTATACATTTAGCTGTGAACTTTATAAATCCCCAGTTCAACAGTTTTATCTACGATTGGATGACTGTTGTTTTAATGTGCAGATTAAATGTGAAAATTAACCAAAGCTGGTATAAATCTGAATGTAAATGTGGTGCATCAGGTTCTGCTATTTCTTTGATTAATTCATTTTATTTTTCTTTGTTCATCAGTCTTTATTAAATATTCTATTCTAGTTCTTTTACTCACACAATAACTAACAGTTTTAAATTGTTTTAGTTTCTTGTATGCAGTTAGTTGTTAATGACTAACTCGGGGTACAAACAGAGCCTGAAGAGTGTCCTGACCTTGAAGAAGGAGCTGAAGTCTCAGAGGGCTGAAGTAGTTTGATGGGCTGCTCTGCAACAACTGAAGCACAGCCTGAAGGACTGTAGAGAGGTGGAAAGATGGAGGGATGAAAGGACATAAGAATGGTAGAAGGAGAAAGAATGATAGAAAGATGGATAGATGGATGATAGTTGGGTAGATGAATGACATCTGAAGGTTTTGAAGATGTTCCTGTCTGTTGTTTTTATGGCTCAACCATGATCTGCTGCAGGTCTGTGCACACTGATTTTCATACTGTTCTGAAGTTAAAAGAAAACGATGCATTTAAAAACAAATGTGCACTGTAGCATGTTTTGGAAAATGGTTGGTAGACATGCAAAAATGTATCTAGTTTGTGGTAAACCAGATTTGAGGAAAGGCTGTTTGTTCCTATAAGACACCAGTTTTTTTTTTCCTCTCACTGAAAACCAACATTAATTCTGCTGCTGGCCTGAACTGAGTTTGTTGTTTCTCCTTATCGAACATCCTGCCACGAGGAACTCTTTCTGCCCCGATGTACAGTCAGCCAGTGCTATGGTATGTTTCATATTGAAGAGAAGGCGGTTGTAACTCATAATGACAAGCTGTCAGATCGAATCTGAGTGGCTGCCTGATGCTTGTGTATAATGTATGCAGCTAATGTACAAAGTGATGCAGCGTACGCAGCAGCAGTCAATATCACAGGTCTTAACTTTTATACCTTGTGACACCCAAAAATAAATGACTGTTAGTGACTCCCTAGTCCGGATTGACACTAACACAGACACACACACCTACACACGCACAGGCACACACACACACACACACACACACACATTTTTAATTTACCCTAAACATTAATTTCTGAACTCGATACATATATTACGTATTTATATTTACATATATTACGTATTTAAATCCACCCAAATATTACATTTCCCCATTCTACTCGGTTCCAGGAACTATTTAGAGAGACAATGCAAGCTATATTTTTGTTGGACACATTTGTCCTCAGTGTCCTTTGTATACTACTACTTCAGTTAACTGCAGTATGTCAAACATTTTCCAGAATTACTTTTGTCACCTCCCAAAGAAAAAGTCTGCTTTCAGACTGTTATTTTGTTAAAAAAAAACACAGTGTTGTCCAGAAAAGCAAAGCTGATTCCTGCTAAACTTTTGCAAAGGTCTGTTTCTTCTGTTTACCTTGTAATTGTTGAGACAGAGGATAAAATGATTGTTTCTTTGATACATTATTATACATTATAAACCATTCTGCAGTGTTTTGGTGTCTAATTAGGCTTCAAACTCATGGATGCTTAACTCATAATGGACTTTGATATTATTTTATCTTCTCATGGGTAACTGTAGGATCGCACCAATGCTTTTCAGTGGGGTTAAACTGATCTCTCCCTGCAGTTGCTGAATGTTTCTGCCACATGAACATAAAAGAAGGCCTTGCTGTTTGATATTGAGGGACTGCCAAAAGTTCCCTTTCATGCATCTCTCCTGCAGCAGTTCTCCAAACAGTCTGATATCTAATGTTGTGCCGCTGAGTAAAATGTTCCATGTCAGTACAAAACTCCAACGATGTTACCAGGTCATGTTTTGTTATCTCTATCAGCTGAGGGTTGAAGTCAAAATCCAGCTGTAAAAAAAAAATAACTTCTGACTGTGGAAAAAAAGCAGAAAATAAAGACAACTTGAATCCCATTTACATTACAAGACATTAAATAAATCCCAGGTCAACACGCAGCTCAGCCCTTTTGTATCACACTGTAGTACATAGTATAGGAGGCGGGTCCATGTTCGGCAGTAAGCTTTAGTGACAAGCTGTCAAAGTGAATTACCACTGTTGCTGTTTCATTATATATGACCATACAGTATAACATACACACTCTCACACACAGCAGTTTGTAGGTTAGCTGTAGAGGTCACAGGGCGTTTCTCATGCAGAAGGCCTGGAGGCAGGAGCCCAGCTGAGGAGCCGTTAGGCAGAACACTGAATCCTTAACAAGAAGAAGCTGAGGTGTCTTAAGATGCAGCATCACAAATAGTTTTTTAATGCTGACTCTAGAAATAATCAGCTTTTCCCTTAGAATTTAGGCTTTCAATAATAAATTTAGCTTCTCCTTAAGTGTGTGTTTACAGTAGTTTGGCATCTCAGTCATCTCACTCTGACATTTGCTAGTTTATCTTTCCACAGCTTCACTTCTGAGGCGTGTTTTCCATAAACTATGATCTCTTCCAGCTTCAGAGGACCTGTTCTGTCACTCACTGTGTTGGGTTTACCTTTGTTACGTAAACATTGTTCACAAACGACAGTTTCATTGAGGCAAATAAAGTGTGTCACAGAAGATTCATAACATTTTCTAATGCTGGCTGTTTCAGGATTTATAGGTTTCTTGTTAACCTGCTTCCCTCTGTTCATTTGCACTGATTTATTTCATGGGATGTGTATATAGGGCTAATATTTTTACACTCTGAGACTATTCAGAGTCACCAATACACACACACACGAAAACGAAATTTCTCTTCACTTTTTCTGCTTTCTCTTTGCAGCTGGGTCCAGTCCCCTCAGGGTTTTGAAATATAACACATTCACCATTTATTTCAATCTTTCCTCCTCTCTGTCTTTCTCTCTTCTTCGCTCTATCTAAATTATTATGCGGTTGCCTTCTCTCTCCCCCGTTACTCCACTCGCTGTATCTCGTAAATCCTCCTGCTCCTGTTTTAAATCGCATTGAAGTAGAGAGAACAAAAAAGACATTTGCTGGCTGGTTTTGTCCAGTGGTCTTACAGGACACTGAGTTCATTCAGCCACAGACAAGAAGCAAATTCTTTCTTTGTTTATGAAAAGTGAGACATCATTTTAATATAAGAAGAAGAAGAAGAAGAAGAATGAATTAACCCCAATGAGAAAAAGCTAAAAAAAATCAAGTCATCTAAAAACATTTAATCAAAAACACACTGAGTTTACGTCACTGGCATAACACAGACCAGATGGAATGAACCAGCTGTCAAACATGTCTCATGTGTGCACTGGTCACTGTTTACTGTCAGTAATAAAACTTTTTGTTGTTGTAGTGGAAGTGATCATCACTGTAACTGAACACAGGTCAGAAACACACTCATGACTGTATGAGCAGAGACAGATGGAGCATCGTTTTATTACCATGACTAGAATTACCCTGTTAAACTACCTGTATAGCTTTTCTTCTGTTATCGTTGCCTCAAAAGCAAACAAATCCTGCAGAGTGTGTGTATTTAAATCTATATAATTATAGTTTTCCATGTGAGTTCTCTCTGGAGAGAACGAGAGAAAATGGAGTTTATGAGGAGGAGATGAGAAGTGAAATGAAGAGAAAATGATGTTTGAAGAGGGAGAAAGAGCAGACAAAGATGTGTGTGAGTGAGGAGACTCTTACTGAGAGAGGAGAGAGGTCTGCTGGGAATCGTTTGGGGTGAGAGAACATTTTCCTCTTCTTGGGAATCTGTGTGAAACCAAATTACTGTAGACAACAGAATTGGGGGGTGAACTGAAATGAAAAAGATATTGTGAGTGTAAATCATTCAGAGATTTTGATTGTTTCTCCTGCTTTATATTCGGTACAGCGAGAGACAGAAAAAAAACACATCTTCCAGCACAAAGGATGGAGTCTCCCTCAGGGTCAGTTATCCCCTGAGAGCAGTTCAGTGCAGGCGATGCATTGTTTCTTAAAGTTGAGGAAAACAAGTTGTTTCCAACGTGCATGATACGTGAATAAATTTAGAAATGATGTAGTCCCTCTGCACTTTAAGGATGTATCTGTGAAGGTTAGACCAAAGACATGTTTTTGGTCTGTGCCCACACGAACAACACATTGAAGTGTTGTCTGATCTGACCAGTCTGGTACAATGATATATGTCTGACTTTTTGCCATGTCGAAGATTCACCTCCTGATTGAAGCATTTATTTAAACCTCAGGCGAGTCACATGACATGCAGTCTAAAACTAAAAAGCGCGACTCCATGCAGGTGATGCTGTTTGTATTTATCGTGAAACATCTAATTTGTGTCACACACTATCGAGGGCATGAGTGACGCCATTAGAGCATTTTTGGTTGCAGAGTGAACAAATCAGTAGAAAGAAAAAGAATAAATGGTCTCTTCCTCTCTCAGATGTGTTGTGAATTTAGAAAGACAGATTCAGAGTGACTGGTACTAAGACAGATAAAGGGGTAGACAGACAAACAGGCAGAGGGTGGACAGGCAGAGCAAACAGACAGATGGGACATTAAACAGAAGTGGAGAGGAACAGGATCGTTCTGTAATCTAATGATGAAGACAGCAGAGAGAAAGGCTGTGTGTCTGTGTGTGTGTGTGTGTGTGTGTGTGTGTGTGTGTAGACTCTGGCTCTAATTATCTGTCACACACTGAAATGGAATAAGTCCCCAGGGGGAAAGAGCTGGAAAGATGGGGAGAGAGGAGAAAAGGAAGGGAGAACAAGGAGGGAGTATGATGTGTGCAGGGTAAGGCAGCAGTTACATAACACGACCCCCCTGGTGGACGACTGGCAGTAGATAGGTAGATTGACAGATCACTTCACTGTTCATTCCAATCAAAGCATCAACACCTTTTCTGACAGTTTTCCAGTGAACAAGCTGTGATAACCCCACTGGATGATACCTGCCCAGCACCCAAAGGCAAACAGACAAAGCTAATGACTAGCTGATGAACATAGTGTGATAAATGGCAGCTAACGAGCTACAGCAGACACTTCCCTCAGGAGTTGGTGGAAACTAAAACAGAGCTATAAAGAGAAAGAGTTCTGGATATTTTCCGACACGAATATTCGTGGTTACACACAGTGACACAGTGACATACACACTCTAGCCTGACCTCCCCCATCTCTCTCCCTCCCTCTCTCTCTCCATCACCCTGCAGTGAGCTCCAACCAGAGTCATGGGGAGTACCCAGACTGCCGAAGTGAGAGGGAGTCGGGAGGGGAGGCGTCTCTCCTGGTGTCTCCGCTGGTGGTGGCGGGGATCGTTATAGGTCTGGTCCTCTTCCTCTCCTGCATCACCATCATCGTCGGCAGCCTGCGCAAAGACAGTCGACTCCGAAACCCACACCTCAGAGCTAGTTACGGTCAGTGTGCAATTGCACGTTTGACTTTCTGACAGATCCCACCTTTAGCTTCCCCCCTACCTTCGTTAAGGATTGTAGCAATTACACAAATGAAGCATTATCACTGAAAGATTGTGCAGCATCCAGACAGATAAGGTTTTTAATTGTCACAGTAACACATGTAATAAAGTTCATGACGTCCGCACAGTAGTATGGTCCTTCCTTATGTGTTATTTTCTGCTTAGACTTTGTTTGTCTTCGTCAGTGGAACAACTGAAGTCATTAGAACAAAATAATCTTGAAATCAGAAAAACTTAAAGTTGTTAGAGATACATCAGTTTGTTCCAACTGTAACACACACTATGATAATACCAAGACTTTCAGGCTCATTTATACAGGATATTTCACACATTTATGTTGCTCAGGTTATCCTGAAATTCACTACACCCACACCTTCATGCATGTTACTTGCCTCCAAAGTCTTTAGTGGGTTTTCAGTTTCCCAAGAGAATATAAGTGTTTCAAGGCACTAAGCACATATTAAACAAAGGAACAGTTGCTGCCAGGACTTTAAATGGATGAAAAGAAAAAAAGCAAATAACCTAATCCATTTCATTGTCCTTTGAAGTTCTGCTGTTATCTTTGTTGTTTGCTCTGAAAAGATGTCCATGAAAGATTCATACATGTTAAAAAAAAATGCCATCCATCATCCCAATTATTGTAATGCTCCTGGATGCACCCAGAACAAGTTAAAAGTCTCATTCAAACCCGGCATTAGCTTCATGTTTCTGTCTCCCCAGGACCAGATGGTTTTTCCTATGGAGGTTCAGTGGGAGAACTGAGGTCTACCTGCTTAGAAGACCTTCCTCCTGGTTTAGACTTTGACTCATACAGAGAGACTCTATCGCAGGTCAACAACCTGTACCCAGACTCACCTCCACGGTAAGTGCTACAGTATGTTAGTAAAATAAGAAAGTGGACCACTCCTCCTCATGCCAATTATGTCAAATATAAAATATAACTGACTGTTCAGTCCATGTCCCCCACTGTTCTCTGTCCACTTGGTTTGGCCCTCCTTCTGTGGTAATTCATTTATTAGGGAGTGCTGCTACCTTTGGTGCCCTTTGTGAAGGTGCAGGAATGTGTGTTTGTGCACCGTGTGTGTGTGTGTGTGTGTGTGTGTGTGTGTGTATGAGAAAGAGATAGCAGAGAGAGAATGAGAGAAAGAAAGAGCTTGCTAAAGGCCAATGTCACGGTGTTTTTGATCTAAATGTCAGCTAGTCTAATTGGCAACTTTAATAATTCACATACATCCTTCCACCGCAGTGTGTGTGTGTGTGTGTGCTTTAGTCTTTTCCTTGTTCTGCCTTAGAAACACTCACTTTATCCAAATTGATTGATCTGAGGTAGGAAAGTATCTTATCTTTTCCATTTTACTTCATTTCTTCATTAAAGAGCAAGTTCATTAGATAGATAGATAGATAGATAGATAGATAGATAGATAGATAGATAGATAGATAGATAGATAGATAGATAGAT
>JBBMJY010000003.1:3623224-3666838 GCA_037833715.1 Toxotes lorentzi
TAGATAGATAGATAGATAGATAGATAGATAGATAGATAGATAGATAGATAGATAGATAGATAGATGGATAGATAGATGGATAGATTTTACGGCCCTCAGCTTCAGTGTTCATGTCAGAGACCATTGTCTCTTAAGCTCCTGGTCACCAGTCTGAAGGATCATGTGGTTATGAAGTGAGAGGATCCGTTGATTCTGAGTGTGTTTTTCCACTTTAGTAAATTTAAAAGCGTTTGCATGACGTCCTCAATGTTCGTCAACATTAAAACATGGGAGTCTTATGGAATAGCCAACCGTGTCGATTATTTCATCTCAATTTCTGGGAAATTCAGATTTTTCTTTTCCACCGGTTTGATACCGCAGATGGCTCTAACTGCTGTGAGTCGTCACTGCCATGGAAAAGAATCTAGTCAGAGATGCAAATCACAGCAAATTTACAATTTAGAGTTGCTTCATTGGAACAAATGGTAACAAAACACTGTGCCATAGTTGATGAGTTCATCTAACACTGAGCCAGAATCTGAAAGTGAATCAACTCAAGCAGCTGACAGTCAGCTCTTTGTCAGCGGTGCACTCACAGAGTTTTATGCTTGGTTGATACTTCTTAGTAAAGGGCTCTGAAGTCAGATTTCCATTGCAAATTTTGACCGAATTTCCAGAAACTTAGCCAAAGGAAATGTGAATTAGTGGTTGTAATGCAAATATTAGGAGTGGGTTAACTGAGGTAAATAGATGGTGGAGCTAATTTTCCAGTCGAGTACCATCAAACCACCACAGAAGAAAAGTCAACAGTAAGATGATGTAATTAAATGAGTATCAGTCGAACCTCAAATGAGGGAAAACCATGTTTAGAACATGATGGAAATGTGGCACTTCTGTCATTATCTTAGTGATTATTTGTGCCTAGTTTAATAATCCAAGCCTCTGTCCATGTGCTCCAACTGTCAGTCACCTAACAGTGTGACTGATTTTCTTTCCCTCACACACCAGCTGTGTTATTATAGCTACGCATAGCTCATATGCTTCAAGGTCTTAAGGGATTCAACACAGTGTTGGAAATATTCCATATGGATCTTAATTCATGCTTAGGAAAATTATGTTGCACATTTTTTTGCAGGTTTCTGGCCAAACATTTATCATGTTGAATGTGAGGCTGAGAGTCTGTTCTGGATTTGTGATGTGGGGACTAAACCAAAGCTCCTGTCGGTCCCGTAGCACAGATAAAATACATGACCCTGCTGGAAAAATTCATGATCTGGGAAGGGACACACCTGGTCAGCAGCGAGTGTTAGGCTTTTTGTGGTGTGTAAATGATGCTTGGTGCTGCAGGGCCTAATGTGGGCCAAGAAGATGTTCCCACCTGCAATTACAGCTACCACCTGACTTCTGATGAATCTATTCAGTGTTTATGAAAAATCCTGAACATGCTGATCAGCGGGACAGGACAAACACCGCAGCACATTGTTTGTTTTTCTTTCAGCTTAAAGAGCAGAAACATGAGAGGGTGTCAAAGCAAACAGTGTCCCAGTGTCACAACAAGGAAAGAAAAAGAAAAGGAAAAGAAAAGAAAGCAGAGGACAAGCAGAGAGAAAGGGGAGCTAGCGAGCTACGTCAGTGCTCTGGCAGGGAACCAGAGTGTTCTGGACAGCCTGTGTGAGAGCCGGACTTTTTGGCCTGGAAGATGGGAAAGCAGCCAGTGTGTACACACACACACACACACACCTACACAAACACTCTCACACACACATACATACATACAAATCACATATTTTGTTTACCATGATGCTGGCAAGTCGTTGCTTGGTACCCTGTCACCAAGCAGGTAGTTGCAGTCATGTGACGATCCTGCAGAGTGTGTGTGTGTATTTGTGTGTGTGTGCGTGGGCCACAGATGGTTCAGGGAAACTCAGAGAACTCAGATCAACAGCTCACCTACAGAGACTGTGAACGTTACGCTTCCGACACATGCACACACATACACACACACACAAACACACACACACGCACTCTCTCCCCCAGACAAACTCACACTCGCGGATCAGCAGCTCACCTGTGGAGACTGAAAGCTTCTGCTTCCTCTCAGGGAGAAGCTGGGCGGGCTTTGGCAAACACACACACACACGTACACACGTACACACACACACACACACACACACACACACACACACACACACACACACACACACACCTTTCTGATTTGTGTTGCACAGAAATACAAGGGAGCAAGCAGAAGCAAACTGTTGCACAAAGTTCAGAAAGGTGTGTTGTTTGACAGATGGTGATTTTTTCATCAGTAATGCAACACAAACACAACACTGATATGTGATCACCCAGTGATCGGTGGTTAAGGTAACACTGAGTCTGTCATGTTACCGTGAGCCCTGTAACATGTGGAATGGGCATCTGACTTCCCCAGACAGGTCTTTTTTTTTTAAACATTAAAAACAATAATAGAAAGAAATGGAAATACTGTCAATATTTCCACTTCAATTCAACAATATTGACATTCAGACAAATTCAGATAAACTGATGAATTTTTTAATAGAGAGGCTCTTCACAAAAAAAAATCACATCTCGACAGAACAGAAGCGCTGCTGTTGGTTGAAAGCTGGATTTGACATTATTTTGTTCGTGCTGGAGAGGCCGTCTGAATCTGATCCAAACATTCTGACACAAACAGATCAATAGTGCTACAGACAAATCACCGCAGGATGCCGAATGGCATAAAGGAAACCGCCTGGAAAATTTGTGTTTGCCCGCAATAACATCAACATTTTTTTCTGAAACCTGCAGTAATGTGATCTAATAAAACCTCTTAAATTTCATCTAAAACTTTCTTTAAAAGGTTATAACGAAGTGTAGACTTCATGCTGTGAGCTGCTTTATGCTGAGAAATCAAATCAGCTTTGGCACGTGTCACATCGGATATACACAGACGCACACACCTGTGAATGCAGCATCTATATGATTCTCTTACTCCACAGGCAAGTACCGCTCGCAGTGGTAAAGAGCAAGGACATGCCAGCGTTACACACACATGCAGACACACACACACCCGCTCACACTCACACACAGAGGACCATATGCTGTAAGCTGTAGCTAGAGTTGTCCGATGTCCAGGTCTGTAGAGCGTCACAACCCATGCATGAATATGTGCCAGAGGTCCTCCTTTTCTACTGACCAGTGTGTATTTGACTTCAACGTCCTTCTCTATCAGGAAAAATATCCATTAAGGTTCAGACTCAGAAACTACTCGGTTAGGGTTCAGGAAAGATTGTGGTCCTTGTTAAAAGAAATCAGCAAGAAGAGGGATGCTAACAGCAGTCTCCTTAAGTGGTTTTGCAGCAATATATGCCACTGTCACACTACTTTGTCCTGTGTTTCTGACAGACAGCAGTCATTTTTTGCACAATCACCAGCTTTATTTTTTCTGGTTGAGGATAGTGTTTTTAAAAGGCTAAAACCATTTACCTAAAAAAAAACAAACAAAACAATTAACAGCTTTTATTTTAAGGGGCATTTACGTGATGTGTCCTGATCTTAAACAGAGACAGGCACAACAACAACACAGACGCACAGATAAACAGAAGCAGTTGTGTAAATCCCAGCGTGAGTCTCAGAGGGGACAAATTATTTTCACTCAGCCACGCCTACCTAACACACACACGTTACCAGAACACACAGAAGTGTAAGACAGCACATTCATTATCTAGTGTGAGGTTTTTTCAGAAACACAGACACATGCAGCAGAAGGCCGCGGGGGAGCGGAGGAGCTTGTAACTCCTGAGAGACCAAAGACACAGGGATTTACAGCGTGTTACAGCACCTCTGAAACACCCTCGTCCTGCCTGGCACGCCGTTTCCCCGTCTCCAGTTTTCACCTCAACACGCCTCATTAGCATGAATGTTTGAGGTCAGTTTCCCCAAAGCAAAAGAAAAATAATCAGCAAGAAAGAAACGTGTATCTGACTCCAGTCTTTTGGTTTGTGTGCATGTGTGGAGGTGTGTGAGGGTGTGAGGGAGAGACATTATGTAAAATTCAGATGAGAAAAAAAGAAAAAGACATTGCTAAAAAATCATACGAAGCCACTACAGTGTCAAATGAAATGATTAAATCACAACATGGTAATGATCCTATTTGCCTTAACAATGTAGAAACACTGAATTTAAAACCAGGTTCACTGTGTAAACACTTCATAAACGAAGACACTGAAGTACGTAAATCTGCAGGTGGGACACATTCGTTTTCATTGTCATTAGCAGTAGCCATTGGTCCCCTGTGTGTCTTCATATCCCCACTGGTTTGTTCACAGCTTGGAATTAAAATGGTTCCAGTTCTCTGAACCAGGTGCAGAGGTTTTTATTTAGAAATGTTTGTACATGGGAACATGCACTTTACACAGGGTAGAGAAGGAGACAGAGAAGTCACACATGAATAAAAGCAAAGAGAGAAATAGTGAAGGTAGAAGCAAAACCTCAACTCGTCACACACACACACACACTGTGATAACAGGCTGATATAGTTAACCACTGTGCTGATTGAGTTACTCTGATTTACTGCTTCCTGTGCTCCATCATCATCTACCATTAGCTCCACACACAGATATGCAGGCACACTGTGATTTTGTAATTCTGTTTTCCATTTGGTTTTATTCTATTTTGTGCGTTCTATTCTCTCTCTCCTCTCTGCGGCTGGGGGAGGAGGTTGGTTGAAACCTGACCTCCGGAGCTGCTGGAGGAGTTCATCGGGGAAGAGTTTTGGGTTTCTACCAAAACAGCAGAAAGGAGGAAGGAGGCTGTGTGTGTGTGCGCTTGTACTTCTATGTTTGTGAGAACCAGTTTGAGTCATAGGCCTAAGGGAGTGAGGTCCCTGACCTGAAGTCCTGACTTTCTGACACCCTCAAAGGGCTGTTGATTGAAATATTTTTAATGATTTTAAAGGTTTCTTTTAATGAGTAGTACAGCACTAACTGTTTATTTTTCGTTTTTATCTCCACAGTTACGATGAGTGTGTTGGCCCTGGTTCGACTCAGATCTACATACCTACAGATGACCCACCACCTTACTCCCTATTGGACCCCTTTCAGAGAGGGCCAGAGCAGGAAGAGCAGCCTGGCTACACCAGTACAGATCCTTCTCCATACTGCGGAGAGACCTCAGCCAGTGCTGGCTGGTTCTCAACCTCCCACTACCCTCTGGGACTGCAGGAGCAGGAGCCTCAGCACATCGCATCCATCTCCTTCCCGCTGGAGGCGGCTCCACCTTATGAGACGGTGTTGGCTGAGCAGGGACATCCCCTCCCTCTCATGCCATGTGACCTTTATAAACACCAGTCAGAGAGGGGGGGCGATGGCAGCTCCCAGCAACCCGAGGCGAGCCAGATCTTGTAGGACAATTTATTTGTTTCTCTCACCTGTGCTGTTGGTTTTCCCCAGCTGAATTAAACAACACTTGCAATGTGGGGAAGACAATGGCTGTTAGGAGCAGCTGTGACACCAAACAATGGACATTAATAAGATGTACACATCTTCCACACTGTTGCTAACACCCAATAAGGCTGAACGTCAGCATCTCAGTGGAGTGACATGCAGCCAGGACTCTGAAATGATGACTTCTCTCATAAACAGGTTTTAATCTCCTTTGAACAATGATTTCGTCTGGTAACAACATAATTGTCAGTTCATGTCGCCATGTTTTGACTGTTAATTTTTTTTTTTTTTTTTAATTAGGACAGATCCAAGAGGCATGCATCATGTTCAGAGTTTAGGCTGAATTACCACTACAAAATGCCATCATTTATTCATCACACTGTAGACGACAGACTTTGTAGGGTGTGTGTAGGTGTGTGTAGGAAAAAGACTGAGTGTGAAACAATGTCAATGTGGTTTTTAATAGTGTAGTTTAAGGCATACACAAGCACACAGAGTTCCCCCTCTTTCATTTGTTTTGGTACTATCCTCACCTGTCAGTATATTTTCATGATGTTGTAGATGGAAATAAACTTAGCTGTGGTGTTGTATAGAGCACAGCCTCCTTAACCACCAGCACAGCACTGCTGATTTCTCTGTAGTGTGTAAACATGTAGAGGTGCTTGTAACCTAGTGGTTAGAAGGAATGACTTTGTGATGAAATGATTGAGAAACTACCTGGACGGGAGCAGTGAATTATCAAGGCTCCCCTCTTTCCAGTTGTATCTGTTTGAGGATGAGGAAGTCACTGTTAGATATTTGCAGCGTACATCCGTCATCACCACCCGAGAGGGGGTTTCAACTAGACCCCTGTTGTGCAGATTGTCATAATTATTATAATAATTATTATTTCTGTCGAAGGGCTCTGGACCCCAGCAGCAAAATGTAGCTCGGAGCCCTCCTCCTGACAAGGTTGGGTTGATGCAACAGAGAAGTTACACATAAAACTGTAGACCTTAACACACTGCTCAGTGGAGAAATGGATGCTTCTGTCTTTTTCTGTCAGTTTCACATTGCCATCACATCGTCTTAAAGCCCAAGATGTCTTTAAATTGGTGGTTTTTGTCTGACCAAGCATTTTTGCTTGAAAAAAAAAAACAAAGGAGTATGTGATTTATTTTTGGTCGATCTACTAACCGATTAATTGAAAAATGGTCTCAGCTCTATTGTAAACAAATTGACATACAAACCATTTTTGGGGGATATATCATTACTACTGTATAATTACCTAATCAAAAACAAATGTGCAACAATTGTGCACTGGAGATTGCATTTTAGCATTAAAGAAAATTTAACCAAATGTTCACTGCTCTCTCTGAAGACCTCCACTATAGCCAGAGACCGGCTACATCTCCTCACAACTCTCTGTATTTTACATTGGTTACCATATTCTGACAAGACAGAAGCAGAACAGTAATGTTTGAATAAGGTGTGTGGAGGGAAAACCCGAGTTATCCTGGAGACACTAAAACCTGTAGACATGTCACCATTTATCATCCGTCATTGAAGGAGGAAGTCATTTGAGGCAAAGTCTGAGTAAAAATGTTGATGTTGTGTATAATGTTAGAATAATTTGTCCATGTTGGTTTGTTTTGTAACTTGTATTCCTTAATTTAGAAAATGGTCCTTATATGTATTTGTGTTAAAAGATGTGCCTAATAGCCCTCAGACTGTTAGCTTGAGCATCGTAGCCATAATATAAAAATCTCAATGCAATTAATCCAGTGCTTTGCACTGTTAAATGTTTGGTTATGTCAGTAAGTGTTGGTTTACTGATTCTCACTGACTGAACCCCTGTTAAATAAGATGTGATGACAGATTTTATTGAGGGGAAAATATGACACAGTTTCAAGCTGTTGGTTCCAGCGATTTGTTTCGGTTTGGCAGCTAAAGTCACGTTAACTGCACAATTCACAGCCTTTAGTTAAATGTCCCAGCATTGCTTTTAATTGTTGACTGTTCAGAGCCATGATGCCGTCAGTTTCATTACAAATGTTGACAGCTCGTTTGATTATGCTTTGATGCATTGACCATCTTTAACCACTTACAGTCTTACTTTGTTTTAACCATTCCATGCTCCTCCTTTTCTTCTTTCTTTCTTTTCTTTGTCTGTTTCATTCTTCTTCCCTCTTTTCTCACTCTTATTCTCCCTGCAGGTTTCAGGGAATCTCAGAAATTGCTATTATAATGTCCACAGCCATTTATTTTCAGCTCTGTCAGTTCAAAACAAAAAATGTCCTTTCATCTGCTACTAATGCATCACACATTTCCAGTTTCTCACTCTATAACTTTTTTACACATAAAGAATTATTTTAGAAGTGATTGGCTTAGAAGTAAACTTGTGGGCCCTCGGCTGGCTATTTAGTTATTTGGTGTGAAATTAGTGTAAATATGAGTGTTTTATCAACCAAGTAGGATTTAACTGCCAAGGAATCTGTTTTCTTTAATTGGTCTTATCAAATTACACAAGGCATGAATGATGTGAAAAGTCCCTACATGCCGTGCACACTGCTTGACAGCCAACCTAATTCATTTAAAGAACATTTACACAGTGCATTAGACCACTGAAAAAAGTCCTGCAAAAAATACATCTCCACAAGAGAAAACAGGCAACAAACACCAGAATTAGATTTTTGAAATTTGGAAAATATGACTTTGAGAAAACAATCATTTTCAAAGCAAGAAGATCAACCGATGAGTTTTTCCAATAAGAGAGAGAGAGCAGTTGTTGGAGTATCAAGCTTTCATTTTTATTCTTTCAAATCTGCTCCTGATGGTGGTTGAAACTGCAATAATGCTTCTGTACTTTTTTAGTTATTTAGTAACTCTACTATTTTATTCAGAGTAACTAGAAGTGGACTAGAAGTTTTTGAGGGAAAAAAAAAAAGATTTATAGACTGCACCCACAATATTTAATTCACATAAATGAGTGTTTCAGTGTTCTTCTGCGGTTTTACAGTTTGTTCTTGAGAGAAAAACCACTGCCAGTTAGAGTAAAAAGAGATGTTAAAAGATGTTTGGTTGTTATGGGATGCTGACTGTATGAGACACTGTTTAAAAGGTAGTGTACAGAGAATCTTAAAATATTATTCAAATGAAATCATGAGTTCATCTATTTCCACTTCATGCTATGAATTCATGGGTCACATGTATCTACACAAATTCCCGTGTGTTGTTGAAAATCTACATCCGAAGGCAGATCTCCCCTGCCCATCACAACCTTAGAGTACAACACAATAAACACAAACTCTTTCCTTTTTTTTTTAAACCATCATCCACCAGAGGGTGCTGCAGAACTACAACATGATGTTCATCCTTTTCACTCATCTATTTCATAATAAAACACACACAACACACACACAAGAAGAAGTGTGATCCTAGATGCTGAATAACACAGTAAGATCCCCTGGGTCTACTTTGCCATGTTTGTATAAGGTGAAGAGTGTTTTAAGACTTTATTAGATTAGGGAGAAAAGTAAAATGTAAAGATCATCAGAGTTGTCAGTATTATTATAGCATTTACTTGAGAATGAGCGTGACTCCTTTCCTAGTCCAACTAGAGAGAAGTATTTTCCAGGTCACTCCGGTTTAGCACGTGTTCACGTATCATTACATTTTTAGCACTGTTTTGGAGGAGCGTTCTATGTAAGTAAATGGTATTTAATTGTCTTACATGTGTCACTCCCCATATTTCCTCCTCTTTTCTTTCTTGGTCTCTCAAGACATCAAACTTCATGTATATATTAGGAACCGTGGTTAATAATGTTTCTTTATGTTCTGTATTAGAGATTTTGTTAAATATTTTCTTCTGTAGAGGAGAGTGAATAAATCTGAGCTCTTATATCAATCTGAGTGGTTGATTTTGAACAAACTGGAGGCGCACGCACACACACACACACACAGATTCTGTACTTCAGAGTACTGTACTTTCAAGAGTGCATTTCTCATTTTTGTTACAAGAATCTTCTTTGTTTAAAGGTATAACCTTCTTTATATGAGGCATATTTTTTTCACTAGGAAGCTGTCTCTAATCTAATTAGTTATATATCTAACATCGGCAGAGGAGAAATTAACCTGGCAGAGGAGAAATGAACCTGGCAGGTATGTATTTAACCAGGTCAGGACAATGGTGTGACTGCATTTCTTCTCAACACAGGTACTGATGGCATGTGAAAAAGTCCAGTTAACCTGTTCTTTTTACTTGAGGGCTGCAATTTACATTTCACTAAGTGTACATTGTCAGTTCTCAAGACATGTCTGCCTCACAAAGCCCACAGTCTTTTGTCTATGTTCTGTTCAGTCTAGTATTGCGAAAAGCTGGAAATATACCATGACATTTAAACAAGAATCAGCGGCAGTAAATATCAGAGAATGTGCAGTTGAGATGTCCATACAAACATAATAATGGTTCATCACAGAAGATATTGACTCAGCTTACTTCTGTGTAGCTTTGCCTCAGTCTAAATGTCCAATTTATATTTATGCCTGTCAAACAATGTCAACTGAACAAACTGAAAAACTGATCTAAATGGCAACAAGAAAAAAAAAAAAACAACTTAAACCAACATGGCCCAGGTGACAAAACACAAACCTCCACACACAAAGTATGAATAGCATAAACTTTACTTTACTACTCCCAAATAACAAAGATGTTCATTTTTCTCATCTCTAAATTTTCTTCTTCTTAGCTCTTACATCTTTTAGCAGACAGTAAGTTAATTATTTGTGCTCCAATGCTTCAGAAAGCCATTTTGACACTTTTTAAATGGTGTCATTAACCACACTGACACTATTTTCCTTTTATACATCAGACAAAGGGCTTTTGTTGAAATTAATATGTAATTAAGATTTATATACATACATTTATTAGGATATTTTTAATAGTAGTAGTAGTTTCTCATTAAAGCAGGTCTGCACCAGCAGTGACATAAATCTTAAGCCTTGAACACATTCATTCACCCTCATCTAAATTAATGTACTGTAGCCACATGTAGCTAACTGTTCTCATGAAGAGCTGGACAAAACTTGCTGCCACTGATAATTATAGATCATTGATCATCCTGTAATCTAAGGGCTGAGTGTGTGGGTGCTACTTTCTCATGTCGTTTCCAGCACTTATTGACTCTCAGTTCTGTGTGCACAGCTTCTCTCTTTTCTATATCATGCTGACATCTTACTCTAAGAGCGTAATGCCAGAAGTAAGATTATTTGTCACCACAAAACACAGGTGGACAACTGGAACCTTCTGAACACAGTCAGCTCTTGCTATATTCAAATTTCTGTGGATTGTTAAAATGCTTTACACACGCAGACACACCCAGCTTAAGGCCTGTCAGTGCGGTATATAAGTCAGGCGCAACAGAGACACCATAAAAAGCAACCTCACTGTCAAAGACCCACCTACAGACTGCTGCTGAGTTTCATAACAGAGGTACGTTGTTGATTAAAATCTCTTGACAGTTGAAAAAAGGAACATTTGGCAGTAACCCTGAGTGTTGTCTTGCAGAAAATGAAAGCTCAGATTTTGATCCTGCTCTTTGCTCTTGTGGTTGTGCTTGAAGGGGCACCCACTGGTTTCACTGCTGACGGAGATGGCGATAGTGATGGTATGTTGTGCCTTTATCACATACTCGAAACTTGTGCAGCATTTGTTGCTGACAGCACCTCTATTTCAATCTTGCAGCGATTCCAGATGATGTGGCCCTGGAAGGATTGCTCCAACATAAAGCGCCAGTTACCAATGGTGATTGGTAACTGGCGCTTTATCACACAGGTTTTCATTTCATGCATCAGATGATAAATATGCTCAATTTTTTTTGAGTGTGTGTAATTTCAAAAAAATCCAAAAGTAGTGTAGACAGTATCACAGACCTGATATGAGAGGAAAAAGAAACAGCTTTGAAAACTGTTTCAGCCAAAAGATGTCCAATAAATAAAGACAATAAATAAATGCATGTCCCTCTGTTGATGTTGGAATGATATTATGGATTTAGGAGACTCACTTCACAGAAGACCACTACGGTGGCTGAGAAAGGCCACGCAAATGCAAACGTCCCAACACAAACGGAAAAGCCACAACACAAATGCAAAAGCTTCACAACGGAAGTTAAGTCACAACTGAAGTAACCCACTGCGCAAAGACAAAGTCCACTGTTGGTCCCCCGAAGGTGCAGACTGTGACGCCAGACGACATCTTAATGATGTCCACTTCGTTATAAAATAATTACACAGCCCACCTTGCTTGGGTCTATACCACATCAAATATACAACAATAGAATTATAGAGCAATACAAAAACACACTGAATGTGTTTTGAGGTAAAATCCAACCAGAACCAATTATACTGAATACAGAAAAGAAGACAATGTAAAAAAGATGTGACAACATTCTCCACAATGCATAATCAGTCCTGAGTGAGTGCTGTGTATCCTCCACCTCCACTTATCTGCGGTGCATCCTTATGAAGTCCTCTGTGGCTGTCATCAAATTTCATTACTCCATCTGCACGAGTAGAAAAAGACAAATTATTATATACAAAGGCAATCTGCAGTCATACTGTACTGCTCTCACCACACATACCCTTACGCACAAATATGGTGACTACATAAATACACAAATACCTTAAACAACAGTACATAACGCAAAATGTAATGCGGCTAGCAAACAAACTCCACTAAATAATGCACAAGTTAGCTTGTTCATTTCATAGCTGCAAACATAAAATGCTAACAATACAACACAATAAACCTACCACTTTGAAAACTACACACACGATACTTACAGACTGTTACGCTCCCTGGCTGAAACGCGTGCAACCACATTAACCAACTTTACGAGTCCATCGCTGTTTCTGACCAAACTTATTGACTGAAGCAACGGAACGGAGCGGAGCGGAAAAGATGCGAATTAGAGTATTAACAGAAAGAGCGCTCACTCGGATACAATTTCCACGAACCAAAGGAAAATACATTTTACATTTTTATACTTTTTAACACTTTTAGCAAATGAACTTTAAATATTATGTTTAACCTTTAAAGACAGCGCGCACGCGCACGCACGCACACGCACACACCAAGTTCCCATATTTGTTAGCAAAAATATGTTGCCTGTGCATCCACTACCAATACTGGATTAATACATTTACATCACCACCTGCCTACCTACCAACTGAAAAGAATGGAACACATCGCGTGGCTTGTTAGCATGTAAAAACCATATTCCCCGCCATTAGGGAGCCGCTAGATATAAAGTTCGTAGCGTGTTCTTTTCGCTAGCTTAGCGAATTTAGCTCAGGTTAGCTACCAGCCTAGCTCTAGTTAGTGAATAGTGACTTAGCGAACGAACAATGCTTGTTCACGTTAACACTTCAGCTAACGTGAATATTTTAGGCACTATGGTCGTTTTCAAAGGTAATTTCAATTCCATTTTACCTATGGCCAATGTTTAGCTAACGTTAGCTGATGGGATGACACGCAATGCCAACTGTAGCCACAGCAGGTTTAGGCAGTTTAAAACAAAGCTAAAACAGCTAACACAGTAAATACACAAAAGAAAAGAAAATGAACTACCCTGACAGAACTTACTTTCAACTTAGTGGAAAACGATGGTTTTCGATGTACGCTGAACAGAACCGAACGGCCACTTGATTCCACAGTTGAAATGACATCAGAGAATCGCGCCAAAAGCTTAACGTGTTGCCTCGGCCAATCAGAGTGGCGTTTACTGATTGGGTAATGACGACGTTCTGTCTCAGCCAATCAGAGTGGCGTTTACTGGTTGGGTAATGACGACGTTCTGTCTCAGCCAATCAGAGTGGCGTTGACTGGTTGAAATCATAAAAGTTATAAAATCAAGGCTCTTATTTGCCATGAAATTATTTTCTGAAGCCTAATGTCCAACAAGTTGCATTTCCAAATAAATAAATGAATAAACACATATATAAATAAATAAATAGATTAATTAATTAATTAAAATAAAATAAACCAGTAAAACAGAAAATGTAAAATAACAAAATATCATGTACTCAATAAATAAATTATTAATAACAAATGATGTTTAATCACAAATAATCTATGTTCATATTCATTAATCGTGTTGATAACAACAATGATGATATTTGTCATAAAATTTTAAAAAAATTACATTCATGAATAATGTCAATGCACCTGTCTTAGACGTCCACATGACGTCCAAAGAAGTGACCTAGTCCGACGTTCAAATGTTGAACTGCACCGTCCAAGTGGGGTCGGGGTTAGACGTCCAAATATCGGACCTAGTTTCCACGTCGTGTAGACGTCCAGAATTGGTCTTGGACCGACGGCGCAATATAGACATGATCTGCACGTCCATGCAGATTAATGTGAGCATTAGTACTCACATTTTAAACACAAAAGTGAAAAACCTTATAGGCGAGACAAAAACTTAAATCAAATACTTTGAAAAAACATTGTTTTATGTGTTGCTCTTCATTTTAGATATCACCAACTTGATGGCTGTGTCATTTTATGTTTTTAAATTTAAAGACGTAAAATGATTGAAACTGAAAATGACTGACGGCATAGTAAGGATTCTGATAAATACTTTAAATACTACTGCTCTATGCAGTTCGTATTATTCCGTCTCTGATCTCCACATGGACTTTATCATGTCGCCCTCTAGTGGCTCATTTGTATAAGTGCACATTGAGGTTGCGCACAGCTGTCGGTGGATCAGCAGAGAAAGTTCAGTTTTAATAGCAAAGCTTTAACAATGAAGACAACAACAAAGATTTAATCTCAGATGTGACAGTTTCAGGGGAATAAAACGAGCAGGAAACGAAGGAGAAAAAAAAGCCAAGTTGTTTTAGTTGCTGGGTTATAATGTTGCGAAAATGTCGACAGTGTCTTTCCCCCCAGTCTGAGGAAAGTTGTTGGTCGCCGGCTGCCATGTGATCCGTCTGCCGAACCCCGGCCAGAATGTCAACCGTCATTCGTAGTCTCCTTCTCGGTAAGCGACACCCCCTCTGTCCTTTCCCTGGTCCCGTCCAACTGAACCACAACACGTCAACTCTTATTTCCCCGGTGGTCTTCCCCTCCTCTTAAATTAAATTCAGCCCGAGTTGTTTGCAGAGTTAACCGGCGACCAGGGACTTTCAGCACGGAGCACCATGCGTTCCTTGACGGGACTAGCTGCCATTGTTGGGGCGGCAAGCGTTTACCTCTACCTGCTGTCGACTCATCTTCCCCCGGGACCGAAGCAGCTCCAGCCGGACGCCGAGGGGGAGGACGAGGGGGTCCAGGAGTACAGGTTAGGACACCGACAGAGACTGCAGCTTTCTCTGGTACTTTCTCTGGATTATTCCAGATGTAATCAGAAGGGCCCACACAAAGTCTTTACTTTTTAAAGTCTAGTATTACTTTTACACATTCAGGTAACAATCAGCTGACATAATATCAGAGCCACAGTAATTAGATGAATTAACTCTTTATTTGATCTATCACAGGCCATCATGCATTCAGATTTATTTATTTTTATGTAGCTTTAGCAATTAGTCGGTTAATCAATTAGTCGGTTAATCACAATTGTTTGCTGTTTTGATACAGGATTTATGTTCCAATGAACTCAATATCTTTGGACATTTGAATATGTCACCATGAGGTACACCTGTGGAAATTGTGTTGGATATTTATGGTTTTCCTGACATTTTGAGGACAAAACTATTAACTGATTAATCGATAAAGACGATGACAGTTGCAGCCCTAGTGGAGTGACTCAGTGGCTGATGCCGTCATCTCCCATCAGGCCGTTTCTGTATAGAGTTTGCTTGTTCTCCTGTGTTGCTGTGAGCTTTCCCCTACATCACAGTAACATGAACATCAAGTGCCTTAGAAACAAAATTTCCTGCAGCCTTGATTTTGAAACTGTGTTCCTGTGATGGGTCCCAACCTTTTGGGCTTGTGATAGGGCAGCAAATAACAATCAATCTGCTGATTATTTTCCTGCTTAATTATCACAATTTTCATTTACGCTCATAAATGACAAAGACAGACATTAAGTCCTCACATTTCAGAGGTAGGAAGCAACACATTTGGCATTGTTAACTTGAAAAATGGCATTTCACTGGTTAAAATAGTTAATTAATTTTCTTTGGATTGACCAGTCATTGCAGCTCTACTTGTGACCTATGATGAATCAGTGTCTTCTTATGACCTGTCATCACAGGCTGTGGCCTTAGTTTAGACATTTATTTTGTGTAGTTCAAACACAGTCTCGTCCCCCTCAGATTGGTCCATTTTATAGGTGATAGAAAAGTAAAAAAATAGGACAAAAGTCCAAAATAGTCAAAACAATTTTTATGTAGCAGACCTTAATCATTTTGTTGTGTATCCCTTTAATCATTCTGTGACCACTCTCATCTATTTTGAGACCCCTTGGGGGTTCCCCAACATCCAGATTGGAAACTACTGGAGTAGTGACCCATCAGCAGTGTTTACCTTTCTCCTTCCCAGTGCATGCTGGGATAGGCTCCCTGTGACGGTGAAGTGAAGGCAATGAATGAAGGAATTTATTTCCTCACACCACATTTTGTCATTTGATTTGTGACTAAATTTAGGAAGTTCTCTGAATACCAGCAGAGTCTGCTGTACTTATGTTGTATTTGTTAAAGGATATTTATGACATGTTAAATTTATTTCAGCATTTCAGCACAAGTAGTCCATAGGTCTCTCATATTAATATCATGTATTTGAATTAAATACATTTTTTCTAGCTGCACTTTTCTACTCATAGTGGTTATCAGATTCTCACTAATAATAATAATAATGATCAGTAAAGCAATAAAATATTAAATGTGTTGAAATTCAGTTCTCTTGTTTCCGTCTCTTTCCTATCCTCTCTGTACACTGCGGTCTGATCTCATTACTCCTCAGAATGTGTTTGTGCGTTTCTTAGTGTGTTATGTATTTGTGTGTCTGTGTGTGTGTGAGTCTCATAAGTGGTATTTTGCAATGTGCCAGACAGTCAAGTGTGAGGATGTCTAGGGATGATAGAATAACGCCGACCAAGACACTCTGAAGCCAAGAGCAGGACCCATTTATGTGTGTCTGCGTGCACGTGTGTGCATGTACATGTGGGCTATTACTCATATTATACTGTTGCTTATGAAGTCATTTAACCACAGTGTGAGTGCATCCAATGAAAAGACCTTTGCTGGCATGCAGTTTTCTCAGTCTCGTGTTTGTGTGTGTGTGTGTGTGTGTGTGTGTGTGTGTGTGTTAGCTGTGGCTCAGTTACTAACTGTAGACCATTAACCTAAGACAAAAGAAAAAAGAAAGCAGCTGGCAATTAAAAACAACAGCAAAGACGTTAACTTACATTTAAAAAATAAATCAAAAGTACACAATGCAGGGCTTATGCTTTTTTAATAGTTCTTTACAGTTTTTTTTTACAGTCACTTCACTGTATGTGTCACAGAAATGAATCAGAAATCAGTATACTTCAATGAGCTATTTACATTTTGCCATTTTTACACAGAGTACATAATACAAACACATAATACAAAACTATACTTAGTCACCATACATGTTGTACATATAGCTGCAGATATAGAAATACAACAGTTAAGATTTATAATTATCAAATTAGCTCAGTAATCTGATTGGTGTAATGCATCAGGTGTTTTATTGTCAGTCACAGTAAAACCAGGAATGTGATGGTCAAACTGCTAATCTGTCTTCCTCTGTGATAATAAACCATAAACAGTGGTACCAACTCTTGCAAAGCGATTAAGAACATGTTCCGGATTATTACAATTATTTTATTTGAAAGTTTATTTTCTACAAATTTTATTTGGTGTCATTAAATGGTCCAAAAATGACATGTATTTTGTAGCTTCTTTTAACTGAAGTACCCTGAGATTTTGTGCATATGATTAAATGCTCTATTAATTGTTTCATGCTGCTTTTAGGACAGTAATTATTTTGTCAATTGATCAACTAGTTGATTAGTAAAATAAAATAGAAAATAAATTTCTGACTACTTTAATAAAGGATAAATCTTTTAAGTTATTTAATGAGTAAACATATCTGGTTCAAGGTTCTCCAATGGTTTTCTTTGGGTTTTGGACTGTTGGGTGGACAGAATGAGACATTTGTGGACTCTAGGAAACTGTTATGAACTACTTTTAAAGATTTTGTAACGCTTTATAGTCTTAATAATTAATAGAGAAATATAATGGCCAGATTAATCAATAGTAAACAGTAATGGTTAGTTGCAGTCTTAGTGGCCTTTAAAACTCAGATATCAAAATATTAAATCCCAGACCTGTTCTGAAGCTGAATATCTGCTGCTGACCGTCATTAAACCTAATATGACGCAGCTTCATGTTTGTGCTTAATCGTGATAAAGTGACCTCATGGAGCCCTTGTACATGAATACATATGTGTGTAAGTGTGCATGTGTGTGTCTGTGCAGAGACAGAATGTTTCTGATGGGGTTTTGCATAAGCAAAATTGAAAGTGCTCACGATGACACATTTCCCTCCTCAAATACTGTACATACATTCACAGAGTTTCACGCATCTGAGAGCTTACGCATCATCAACCTGCTGACCAGTGACAGAACAGAATATTTGTCCGCTGACCAGTAGGAGCGGGGAATGCTGAGTGTCAGAGCAGGTGGTAGAAGAAGCCGGCTTCTTCAGTTTCAAGGGAGGGGTGTTTTGAGAAGCGTCTTCCTACCCTCTGCTCAAGTCTACAGGCAACGGCTCTATTTCTGTCCCTCAATCATATGTATCCTGTTACCCTCCCACTCACACGCACGCACGCATGCACACACACTCTTCTTTCTGATATAATTTTTTCTGTGTTTTGTTGTATGTTTATGTCCTGTTCAAAGAGTCGTTCCACTCGAACTAAAAAGGCATGTTTTCTCTTACAGATAACCCAGACTTGAATATTGTCATGCAGTTAGTTTTGGTTTTTAGTGCTGAGGTTTTGAGATATTGACCTCTGACACTTCAGCTGCTGAATCAATACAATGAAAGTGAATGGAGTTTTCTTCTTGGTGCTCCTTTAGGTCTAAAATGCATTTTAATATTCAAAGAGCAACTTTTACTTTGCAGAAAATATGTCCATGTAAATCTGGATAATGAGAAGAGGGCAGAGCAAGAACATAGATTATTATTATTATTGTTACTTAACATCTAATTTATATTATACATCACAGATTGATTTGTTATTTCAGAATTAGTTGGAAAAATCAGCTGTGCTCTGTTCCGTGTTTCCATCCAGGCTGAAGTTCCCGTCGGACCTGGAGGAGCTGCGGGAGCTCGCAGACATGCTCAGATTTTATAAAAGAGAAAATCATGGATATGTTCTGCTGCTGTTCTGTAGTGCCTACCTGTACAAGCAGTCTTTCGCCATACCTGGCTCCTCCTTCCTGGTGAGACGACTTCACACATATACACACATTTAAATGATTTTAACTAAACCTGAAGACATGATGAGCTTTAGTCTGATGGGGTTCACTTCAGAACATCTCCAACAACAAATCAGTTTGCTTACTATTAATTCATGAAGAAAATATTTTTATTTTTTATTTTTCTGTTGAGTTTTTATATTCTGATTTCAGTGCACTCCAAGAGTTTTCTAGAATTAAGTGCCACAGTCTTGATTCTAGTGTGTAGATCTGCTTATTCTTTCTTGTTTGCATACAGTCATTTCACACGGAGGAATAATGTGCTGTGGCCAGAGTTTGGTTCACACAAATGACTGATCAATTTATCCATCCCTCCCTCCTTCAGAACATGTTAGCCGGTGCGATATTCGGGCCCTGGGAGGGTCTGGTGTTGGCCTGCATGCTCACCACCTCAGGCTCCACGTTCTGCTTCCTGCTCTCCTCTGCATTTGGAAAGCAGTATGTGGTTCAGTTCTTCCCTGAGAAGGTGGCCCTGCTGCAGAGGAAGGTAAGCCTGTCTGTTCAGTGCTTACAGTCAAAACAGTGGTTTACGGGATTAGAACAGCAAATCTTTCAAGCCCTTCCATCTTTCAGTCTCTGTGACTTCCTACCATGCAGAATTTGGACAGGTCTTTGTGCATTTTGCAACACTGCCTTATGATAAAGGAAAGAAAATTGCACCGGTGGCATAAGGTTAGAGGGTGTCACATGCTGTAGAGGTTGTGAAACTGTACAGCCTTGTTGTGATTTTGGAATATTTAAATAAATAAAAAAATTGCTATGGCAGTTTTTTCTTATTTATTCTTTCTTTATTTATTTTATTAAAATATTTAGATATATTTTTTATTCAGTCTTGTCTAAATTGAATTGAAAAGAATCTGGAGAATTCCCATTACCCTCTTCTCTTTCTTTTCTTTACTTTTTCTGCTTTCCATTTTTACTGTGTTCTCTCACCATCTCTTTGTCCTTTTTTCTATCTTCCTTTCCCCCCCTCTCTCTCCTCCCTCTGTCAGGTGGAGGAAAATCGTAGCAGTCTATTCTTCTTCCTTCTTTTCCTTCGTTTCTTCCCTATGACTCCTAACTGGTTCCTTAACATCACCTGTCCCGTCCTCAACATCTCTATGCCTGTTTTCTTCTTCTCTGTGCTGATCGGTGAGATAACACACGCATTAACAAAAAACAAACCCACAACACAGAGATGTGAAAATATTGACCACTTAGGTGCTGGTCTCGCCTCCAGGTTTGATTCCCTACAACTTCATCTGTGTTCGTACGGGCTCCATGCTCTCAGAGATCTCCTCTCTGGACGACATCTTCTCCTGGAGCACGCTGGCCCAGCTCCTGGCCATCGCCCTCATGGCTCTCGTACCTGGAGCACTGATCAAACGCTACAGCAAAGATCACCTGAAGGTGGATGGCATGGACAGCAACGGAACCAGTCAGGCTGAAATCTGCCATGACCGGAAGAGACGGTGATTCTGGGATAAAGGAGGACCTAAATGGAACTTCGTGTCAGAGGAACTAACGTGGGAAAAACCCACCCACTTTTCTCCAGTTCAGCGTCATGAAGGTCACACTAGAGGATTACCACACGCATAGTAATAATAGAATGTTCTGTCCTGAAAGTTTAGAAATGTCCTCAGGTCATGTTACATCAGACTTTAAGGGTACAGTTTTCCAAAGATCCTTCACTGATAATAAACACAGCAAACTTTTCAGGGGAGTCTTCTCAGATAGGCCCTAAATGTCCTTAGATTAACAAAGTCTTAAAAGTTAGAGGTTGAGCGATTGTTCTTCAGAGGGTTCAGTAGTTCAGTAGTTTAATTTGCAGCCATGAGAAGATCACGTTTCGTTCCTCTGAATATGAGACTGGTGACGCGTTTTGTTTGTTGCTATCAGTGTAACTGATTTACTGCTTATGCTTGACAGATTGGAAATGTATTATTTATTTTTAAGCCAGTATTCTTTCAGAGCAGAGAGTCTGTAGAAAATAGTCTTAAATTGTAGCTTCTTATAAAAAAAACACAAGGGGCAACTTATGAGTTTCCTCTAAATTTAGGTGCAAATCTGTCACAGAGAGGGGCAGTTTTAATTTTGGATATAAAATCTCGTACTGTATCCAGACAGTGTAGTGAAAAAGGGGATTTTCAAAGGCATGGAGGATCTTGGTGGTTCCACTGATTTGTGAATGTGGAAAAGACCTTATGTGCCGAATATACTGTGTGTATGTGCTCTTCACTTTTTGACAGCTAAGTGAAATATATCCTAGAAGTTTTTCGTGAGCATTTTTTAAAAACTTGCCACTGTTTTCATAAACACTGAATACAGTGGAAAGTAAAAAAAATGTTGCTTTCAGTTTTAAAGGGCTTTGTGTGGGTCTCAGGATGGGAGATTTTTGTTCTCCTCTTCTTTGACCAAAATCTGTAAAAAAACGTTTTTTTTTTAATCGAACATGCTGCACGTAATGCAGGCTTTTTGTGGACTATGTAAAAATACAATAAAATCTCTGATGTCTTATTTGCGAAGTGATGAAGTGAAACATGGGATTTTGGATGCAAACAGTAGTTTATTTGTGCCTTTCTTATGGTCACACAGTCACTGACCCTGATTGACAGCAACACACTTGAACCTGAACATCCACAGTTACAGCACACTGCCGCACCACATGTTAAAATCTCTCTTATTCCGTGTCTGTATTTTCCCAGACATACATCACACAGAAAGTCAAACATTTTTGTTCATGCGCACAAAGACACACACCTTCACACTGAGGCAGGCACTCGATCACAAAATCTCATTTGTAACAGCTCGGCAAACACAAAGACCTGATGTGAATTGCATGAACTTAAATGCGGTGTCAGTTGGCAGAAGAACAGAATAATATCCTCTCTTTGGATATTAAGCCCTAGATGAAAGGTCAGGGGTCACCAAATTAGAAATTCTGCTCACAGGACAATGAATATTTAAGTCAAGTTTCATGGAAATCTGGACAGTAGATTTCATACTCTGGGTCAACCGTGGGTCTTGCTACTAGCATCATGAAAAAAATATCATTACAGCATCAGACTGACATTAGTGAGGTCTTTGTTCCTGATCTACATATATCACTATCCATCCATCTTCTACAACAATGGCAAAACACTGTAAACTTCAAAGTGACAATATCACAAATCAGGAGCAACTTAACAGACAAATAATAGCTGTAGTGTAGTCAGTGCTGCCAGCTTTAGCATTTGCAAACAGTTCAGTTGATTTTGTGTACAATATACAGTGAGCTAGACTGTTCTGCTAAACAATGAGGACTCTAATTGTGGCTATGTCAGTTTTACTGACAGTATCAGTCTTATCAAAATGTGTCAAGACAAGCAAGAAATTCAGATTCATACAGCTATTGTAGATAAAGGGCTTGGCTTTTTGAGGTTTAAGAAACTTAATTTCAAATCCTGTAAGTTCAACTTAGACGCAAAGAAATAACTGGAGTTCAGGTTTGGCCTGGGCTGAATTCTCAAATCAAGCTAGTGCCAGATTTTTTCAGATAATTTTCCAAGCCTGGCTGAAAGTAACATGACCACAATCGGTCCTAAACAAATGTTTCACATCGACAACGGAAACACAATTACATGACGCAAAGATAAAAATTGTCATCCGCAGCATTGTCACAAGACAAATATCCAGAGTTGCATAATTTAAAAACATGAAGAGTGTTATTCAATCAGTGCAAAAGTTTCAGTGCTGAGCAGAAGTCTGTACTGCTCTCAATCATGCAAGTAGTCAGCGTAGACCAGAGTGGTTAAAAGACACAGCGTGCAAAATATCAAATACTGAAATAACAGGCAGATTTCAGGTAATCTGAAAGAAAACATGACTACATAAAACAGAAGGAGCAGGTGAGAGTAACACTGGCTTCCAGTGAGCAGCCCAGCAGCTCACTGGCTAACAGTACACATAGTACAGTTAGTTTCTGGTCTGCTCTAATTGTCTTCTCACCACTGGCACTCAGATGTCACATAAATAATATGATATTTGAAGACGACAGGCTGATGAATGGCAACTTGTCCTTAAAAAAAAAACAAAAACAACAATTTATTTGTCCTTCACAGACTATTCATTGGCTCAAAAAAAAAAGAAAAATCACTTTTCTGTCACTTCTTGGACAGTGATTCGATCCTGTTCACATTTCAGGGCAACTAAAATCAAAAATCAAAAAGCTGTAATCAAAGTCAGCTGAGTTCAGAGCAGTGACAAAAATGAGTACCAGCAGGCAGGGAGTGTTGTTTAGCTGTCTTTCACCTCGTATTCTTTCTTAAATGTCTCCACAACCCCAGCTATCACTTTCCTTGTCTCTTGTTTGGGCCACAGGGTGAAGCCTGAGTGGACAAGCAAGCAGCAACATCCATGACAAAGACAACTGTCAATCAAGGCAAACATGCTATGAAACGTACCACTGAATATCATCTTTCTGTACCAGAATCACCAGTCACAAACACTAACTAGACTGTTGTGGAGGAAAAGCAAGTTTCTCCAGAGAAGATGTGGGTCTGTCTCATTTGCAGACACAGTATTTAGGGCTTGTAGGAAAGTTCTGCTTTGGCACTCATCTACTGTGGTTGCTGCTTTATACCCAGAAGTCCTTTCCCCTCACATGTTCTGGGACCATCCCTCCCCTCTCTCCTGCGTGAAGCGGTACAGCAGCACAACCTCGTCCCTGAAGCTGTGCTGACCTGTCAGGTGATCTAACACTCCTCCCTGCTGAAGGCGAACTCCGTACAGCTGGGCCTCGGCTCGCCCGGTGCACAGGCCCCGCTCAACCAGCCAGTCCACCAGGTCACTGCCCCGAAACACACTTTTCAGATGGAACTGTGGATGTTGATGGAGATGGGACGGGCCATGCTGGTGCCGGTGTTGAGGAGTAGCTGGGTCATGGGCTTGGTCAGACTGCAGCTGGGAAATCTGCTCCTCTGAGATATCAGAGTTGGAAATATGAGCTTGGTGTTCAGCTTCAGGCTCCAGCCAGGGTCGGGATGGAGGTGGATCGTGGGTTTGAGGAATCTGGTTCAGATTCCGTGGCTCCTGGTTTAGTTGCTCCTCAAGGTCCTGATGCATATGTAGGTACTGGGGCTGATGGGAGGGGGAGTGTCTCAAAACCTCATTTTCCTCCTCCAGTCCTCCTCCTCCATCAAACCTGTCATTATCAGAGGAAGGATTCACCTGTCGAAGCGCTCACACTCTCCCCTGATCCACTAGGGGGTGAATGAGAAGAAAGAAAAGGAGCAGGCAAAGGAAAGCCGTGTGGCAATAAAGGAAATATGAGAGGAAGAAAGGAAAGGAAAAGGATTAATAAAGAGGAAAAAAGGGGAAAAGAATACAGGAAAGATTTTTACGTATTAGAAAAGAAACACCAGCAAGAAAAGCAAAGAAAAGCACCCAAGAGTCATAAAAACCAGGCACCAGTGTTTTAGTAGTTTTTCAGAAAAAAGGCATATTCAGTATACATAACACTGTAAGATTTCACATTTTGCTGACCTTATGGATTACTATAGCCTACATAATAATAATGAAAGATGGATAATGCAGTAAAAGAAGTTTCCTTCTATATAATTAGAACTGCAAAATTAAGCTTGTACAACAAACTATGGTGAAACTTAAAACGTACAACATGCAGTATAAATGTCTAAAAGCTTAACTTGAATTTCTTTTGAAATTTGGTGGATAGAGAAAAATAGAGCAACCGATAAAGGAGTAAACATGCAAAGAGGATGCAGAGAAAAACCAAAAATACAAGGAAAGCAAAATAATAACACAAAAGTAATAAAAGAAGAAGTGGAAATACTCTGAAATTGGAAAGGAGTTGAAGTTGCTTTGTTTTTTATATATTTACATGTGCCTTCAAAAGAGAAGGCACAATGTAGTGTACGGCACATACCAAATCAAACACAAGTAGAAGAGTAGACATACCTGCGTGTGTGTACTATGTCTTGTACACATTGGTCTTTATGGTAGCGGACAAATTGGGTACAGGTGAGCCTGACCTCCTCTGGTACGCCTGAGGGACTCAAACTTTCACTGTCCCTGCCCTGCCACAGGCCGAGCAACCTAACAGGCACACAAACACAAACAGTGTCCTAGTACAATATTTCTGACTTAATTAGTAATTAAAGGAATTTAGAAACCATGATGAACAAGCTGCTAAAAACTCACCTCTTCTTGAAAGGCAAGATAATGAGGTGTCTGTCCAGACCAAAGATCCCAAAGGACAGGAAACCCTGGGACAAAGACAAAGAGATACTAGAAATTCATAACAGCCAGTGTAATGTAATGTGCACACATGAAGGCACACTACACTCTTTACACTCAGTGATACCTGTCCATAGTTTGCCACGGCACAGAAGAACTGTAGTTCGAGGTAAAGTCTTCCTGGATCTTTGTTAAACAACCACCACAGACAGCTGGACAGGTTCTACACCGAGACAGAGACGTTCACCCGTCAACAACAGAACATTTATCTACACAGTAACATGTACTGATTGTGTGTGAGTTAGCAAAATTACAGCTTTTCGTCTTGCTGAATTTACAACTATACATTCTCTCACACACACACAAGAGTATTTTTGCCTCACCGCTAGCAGGCTGACAATGAGCAGCAGACAGAGCAGAACGTGTCTGACTGTCTGTTTATCATCAGTGGGTTGAAGCCCAGGCGGTGGCAGGTTTAGTGGTTGCTCTGAGGAGGAAGAACTCTGCTGCTGCCCATCACACAGTGCCCCACTGTGGCCTATAGAAGAACAGACACACTCTGCTGTAGGATTCCACGGTGGCTGGAGTATTTGCTCAGTTTTACATTTACATTCACACTTTTTATATGCATTTTTTAGTTATTTTTCTTGAATTCAAATAAATGTCTAAAATTAAATATTTGCAATGAAGATGACGGTGCCAATTTCCATTTATGAATGTGTAAAACATCTTAATTCTCTATTTTACTGAACAGATGATTGCTGGCATCTTAAGTTAATTTCATTTTGTAGAAGAAAACATGTTAACGTCCCTCAGTTTATTCCTTAAATAAGAACAATAATTTGAAACAGAGCCTAAAACTTAACTCTATTTTGCTGAGTTTTGATATTTCAGCCAAGCTAATTTTGAAATATTTGTCATATCTATCCATGAAAATAAAATGTACAATTCATATTCAATGGAAGGATGATACAATGATAAAATTTGTGTTTACTACCTGTGTCATTTGTGTGTTCCCTTTGCGTGCTGGCTATCATGTCAGGCATGTTCTGTGCAGGAGAGAAACTGTGGACGTCTGACAACACAACAGAAACAATAAAAATATTTACTGGGGATCATCTGGTAAGTATTAATTGGTTATGGACTCATTTCAACAATGTTTATATTTGTCTTTTAAAGCTCTGTAATAATTTTAACATGTTGAGATTACATCTAAAATTTTATTCTACTCAGGTACATATTAACCAACTGACAAAGGACTCAGAATGAACCAAAGGTATTAGCACATAATCCAGCTACCTGAGTTGATGCTGCAGGCAGGTGAATTTGTTATCTGTGTTTGTTGTTGTGGTGGTTGTTGTGAATCCTCGAAGCCACCAGGGGTCCTCAGCTCTTCGTTGACGCCTGTTACAGCAGCTCTGCTCAGGGCCTGGTAGCCTCTCTGCTCCCTGTCTCCCTGGCTGAGACCCATCAGAGATACTGCACCGAGCACCAGACTGACTGAAAGCACCACTGCTGTGCTGATTATCTGCAGCAGCAAAATAAAACCTCCTTTAATTACATTATTTTGAGTTCTGGGATTTTTAAGAAATTCTATATTAAAAGTAAAAGTGGAGATCTACTTGAAATGTTAAACTAGCAAATAAATAGACTTGACCACAGCAGTGGTAAGAGTGAAAACAGGAAAACCAAATATAACGTGGAGCTACAGCAGGTGTTTTTCCAACCTGAGCTCTGCCATAGAAGAAGGCGGAGTCTATAGTATCAGTCCTCTCTCCTGATATCAGAAGACCTCCGACCATGAGGAAGGGGACCCTATACACAGTATACAAACCAAGCAAATTCATTCAAACATTATTCATTGTTTATGCTCTCAGTGCTTAATTTCCCTATCATGTATGTGTTGTAAGGACTGTTCCTGCCCTCTATACCTTCAACAATACAAGTGAATAAAAGACATTATCTGCTCATTCATTCATCCTTCCTATGAGAAAAACATGTCGTTGTTTATATTTGAGACCCTAATCTAGTAGTTAGGTAATTGTTAAAACAAGAAAAAATTCAAAGGTTTCAGATAATCTCTTGCAGCATTAAGTTGTGCTGACTTACCCCCAACCCAAAATCATGAATACCCCCGGTCGGAGTCGCAGCAGATCATCTCTGTTAGTCAGAGCCAGACAAAGAGGGATTAAGCCTGAAAAAAAGAACAAAACACATAAACGCAAGCACCGGTGTGTACATACTAAACACAGTTCATTTCAGTAAGAAGTCAATTATAGTCTAATTGATGAAAATGGTCCTTTACTGCTCACAATACTGCACACTTACCAGTCCAAATGTAAGTGCTGTACAGAGACCCGTAGAGCAGAGTGAAGGTGAAAATTTTGCCGGGCAGATAATCCTCTTGTTTCACCAAGAAGTTCCACAGTATCATACTGACACACACCAAAAACTGGAGTAAAGAACAAGAAAGTTAATGTGAGCAGCCATTTCTCCTGATAGAGGTAGAAAATGAAAATAACTTCAAAATATCATTATAACAAAACATGACGGGGGGGGGGGGGGGGTGAAATCACTTGAACTGTGACTGGAGACTGACCTGAGCCAGGAAGAGATTTAAGGCAAAGAGATGAGGAAGTCTGTTAAATTTTCTGCTGAGCAACATCACCCCTATGGTCCACACCTGAGAGAAGACACAGGCACACAATCACACATTTGTGTTACTTTATTTGGAAAATCACTCTTGAATTATTTATCGTCTGATATGAGCAGCTGTCCTTCATCTCTACCTATGCTTATCTTTTTCCTAATGAGGTCTGAAAAGCAGTTCTAACAATTCTTAGTAACATCTTTTTCCATTCTTTCTTTCACTTTGAGTGAAAAATTTTCCAGCACGACAAGGTCTAAGCAGAGAAAAGTCTTTCACTACTCCATCTTGACTGAACCACTGCAGGACATTAAAACATTGGTCTTACTCAGACAGAGATATGTCTGTAAACACACTTACCAGTGCCACAAGGCTGACAATGCTGATGTTGAAGCTAACATTTTCAAGCTCTGTCACCAGGGGGATTGGGTCCATTAGAGGGATTGTTAATAACCAGGCTGACACATACATGATCGGTGCAGACAGAAACGTACTGATTACCATCCCTGAGGTTACCTAGAGAGAGTTGAAGACAGCTTTACAGTTTATGGCCTTTCTTGACATATGGCCTCAGCAGGAGATAGGTATTAGTCTCGCAAATTTGACACATCATGATCACAACTTGTTTTACACTTTGAGCCATGCTTCAAAGCTTAAAAGGATGTTTTGAAGCAGAGGATATTTCTTTTTTAGTCCTGATTTTCATGTAAAAAGTACCTGAACTGTGCCTGTAAGTTTATTTGTATAACACCTTTCAACAAAAAGGCAATTCAAAGTGCTGTACATGAGACATAAAGGCAAATATAAAAGAAACACAAATAAATATAATAAATAGGATTTAAAAAGAGTAAAACATAATAAAATAGACAATATAAACTAAAACAGAGTAAGATTAAACTGCAGAACAAAAAATTACAGATGAGCTACAGTGCAGTGCAAGATATGAATAAATAGCCTCGAGTTTAACTTAACAAAATGCGGTGGCAAACAGAAAAGTTTTGAGCCCTGATTTAAAAGAACTGACTGCTCAGCATTGGAGAAGATTTTAAGTGCTCTGGGAGTTTGTTCCAGATGTCCATGTTGGGTTTTCAATCTTAAGGCACTAAGTAGACCTGTCCCAGACAATCTGAGACTTCTGCACCTTCATAATGGAGCAGCAAAAGTACTTTTTGTAGAACATGAAAAACAAAATTACTATTTAAAGCCATACTTACCACCTCTAACTCCATGTTGTAATGTCCAGCATAGATGGCCACACTAGGTGCAGTGGGGAAGACTCCATATAGGAAAGCAAAGTTGGACAAACTGGTGTGGTTGGCACTCGTGCTGTTCACTCCTACATCCAAAATATCGACCATGTCTTTACAGACCAGTGGCATCACCAGGCTGGAGAAAGGAGGTAGAGAGAAAAAAGCCAAAAAAAAACAAATTAGTACTATTTCTAACATGGTTTTGTGGGCTTTAGTTTGTGGACAATGAATTACCACATTATCCTTTCTATTTTCGTTTCAAATCTGGTGGTATGGTAATATCTGAAGCTGTAGTAAGCAGTGGAACTGCATTATACTGAGGTCTGTGAGTTTCTATTACTCTGTCCCTTCATGCATGTACTGCAAAAAGCTTATTATATCACGTACACAGACCATCACCATTCCACTTACAGTTTGGCTGTGATGAGGAGAATCAAGGCAAGTCCAGTGTCTCTGGTTAGTTTTCTAAGCTGGCCGACCTGCCACAGGAACAGAGATTATGTTACTCTCATAATATCCTTCATGTTTACACAGGTTTCAAAATTGTTGAAAACTAAGATAAGTAAATTAAACCTAACTTAAAATAATCTTATTTTAAACTGCAGTACTGCAGATTGAGCTAACTTAAACTCACCATAGTGAGGCCAAGGTAAAACAAGGCTGCCCCTCCAAAAGAGTTGGCTAGGCCATCTATGAACTCCGACAACACAGCAGGGATATGCTGGCCCAGGGCAAAATGGGAGATGATTCCCACTATCACCATAAACACTACTGGGTTCTTCAACACCTGGAGAGTTGATAAAAAAAGTGTTAAATCCTTTAAAGCTTCACTACAACACTTCTGACTTTGACTTTAGTATCAAAAAGACACTGAACTAGAAAGCTAAAAATGCACAGACCGAGCCAAGTTTAAATTTGTCAAACTGCATTTCGATTTAAAAATAATTTGAGTACTCGTTTCTTGCTTACACCCTCTCAGAGTGTACAGGATTATTACGATCGCGCAGGTTTGTAATTCGCCATAAAAACCTACAACTTGTATACACAATACCTGTAAGACTACAACTCCCAGGACGCCAAGAGTACTGTGCTGTGGATGACTGGCCTGTCTCCACCTCTGCACCTCACAAAGACCAAAGCCGATGGGATTGAGGAGCATGAGGGAGACTGGGGCAACTAGATAGATGTACTGGAGGTATTCTGGATATGTACTGCGATACAAAGCATCAACTAGAAAAACAGAGACAGAAAGAGAGATGCATAATTTATGTAGATTAAAAGTGTTTTTCTTCACTGACAATTTGTATGGGTAGTATATGTCAGTGCCAGTGTTTTGCATCTGCCTCACCTATGGGGTATCCCAAGGCAAAGTCATTGCTCTGCGTAGCAAAGATGGCATACAGACCAGCCTTGCTGTACCTGCTGTCTGGACTGGCCACCATCAGTGTCAGCACACATACCAGCACAAACACTGTCACCTATACACAGAGTGGGAGCAAGGAAGTCAGGCTGTTTATTTGGTAGGTACTCCATCACAGTGCCATTTCACATGAAATCTAAAGGACTTCTACAGATATTCTATGTCTGGAACCATGATATAAAATAGAAAGTCTATACACATCTTGTGCAAGTGTCAACACAAAACAGAGATACGTGAAAAGACACCAACCTTAGCGACCAGGACACTCCAGAGAAATGCCCAGATGACGTCTCCAAAGTCCAACAGCACCATGTTTTTAAAGAGCAGAGCTGGAAGAGCAAACTTAGACACAAAGTTCCCCAAACCCTTCGCCTGGCTCTCTGTGATGATATCTGCCCTGTATGTAGGAGTGGAAGAAGCAGCCATGAACGCACACAAAGAAACAGTGGTTTTTCACTATCTACTTTCATGTTTTCATTGGGCATCTCGAAAAAATTCCATGTACAGCAGCACCTTAAAATGTTGGCTGCATACCTGCAAGGTGAAGGAGATAAATCATTTGGTTGTGGTCTGCACATTATTTCCCACCTTATAAGTGATGCCAATTTAGGTGGTGAATTAAAGTTTCACCAAAAACTTTCTGGCACACAGAAAAAAACAAAAACAAAAGAGTTAAAAAAAAAACCACCTTTACAGGTAGGCAACTATTTTTGCGCACGCCTACCTGCCAGCTATGTAGCCACATAATATGATGCCAAAGCACTCAAGGAGAGCTGGGAACAGTTTGTCGATGGACATGTGGGGCCCAGCAGCAGAGCCTGCAAGGATATTATGGGATATGTTCTTCCCATGGATCAGTACATAGTTGTTGGCGGGCTCCATGGTGATGATGGGCTGGGAAATCTCTACACTCTAGAGGAAGGCAAGAAGGGAAAATCATATAAATGTTGAACCTACAATGACTTCCCTTTGGAGGGAAGCAAAAAGAAATGAATGATTAATTATTTTAATGTATAAAGGAAAGGACCCCCTCCTTTCCTTTACACATTAAAATAATCAAGCTTTTGTCAGGGTGCCTAAATCCCTAGTTACGCCTCTGTGTTTGCATATACCTTCAGCTAAGTTGCCACACAGTCAAGTCAGCTCGCTTCAATGAATGACAGGAGATCTGTACAATCTAACGACACCGTAACAAAGTAAAACTAATGTTATATCACGTTAAACAGCCACAGAAGCTAACTGCTTTCATGGCAGCACCATTGTCACTGCTGACCGTTAGCGTTAGCCAGTTACATGCTAAAAAAAAAAACATCAGGGAACACACCGCGTTAGCAGCTATGTCTCCCACATGAGGCACGACTAAATTATTTTAAATGACACGACAAGAAATTATATTATTTACCTCTGTTGCTTAGAAGACCATCTCTGCTCGGAAATACACTGGATTCATCAGTCCCGCTGGATGAGCAAGCGTGTTTTTCGCCGTTTGAGTGAAGAGGTCCTGAGTCTGACAGCTGCCGAGGGTGGCAACGCCCTGAATAATGACTGACAGACGATTCAGCCAATCAGCGCCAAGACGCGCTTCAACATTCACCTTTGATTGGATAAAAACGTCCTGTGTGTTGCTGCATTCATGTGATGAGGGGTAGGATTAAATCTTTAGATCTCAAAGCTCAGTGTGTCTTATAGCAGCATACCACAGGAAATACATTATGGTTCACTTATTCATTGTTGAATACGTTTATAATATACGTTTAGATGTGAAGCAGAAGTTAAGAGTTTTAATGTTATTTTAATACCTGCTTTTTTTTTTAAATAGATGCTTCTACCAGCAGTGGAGGAACAAGAATGCCCTTTTTGCCCACTCTGATGAAATGAGAGGAGATGAACGCTGTGAGCAGGATTTGAACCTGCGAGGGGAGTCCCCATTGGATTTCAAATCCAACGCCTTAACCACTCGGCCATCACAGCGGCCCAGAGGTCTGCATGCCCGAGTAATTTCCACCCCTGATTAGCAGCTCAATTTAATTCACAGGCACACAGCGGAGTATTTGAGACTCTAAGGTGTGCAATATTTGGATTATCTTTAGTTTGTCCCCCTTTTTTGTGTATTAATGTCAAAGTTAAACTGCAAATCCTAGAGCATTCTATTGGACACCTACAGTAGCTGTTAAAGGATGGCTCTCTCCAAATCCATTACTCTAGACTCTGCAAGGGGGAGATACAAAGGAATAACCTCTGTATATTTGAAAAAAAGAATGCAACTATTGTATGGCAGAGAAAAAAATGAGACAAAATGCCAGACGATGTCTTATGGACTGTGACACACTTTTAAACGAATTTATTGCCCAATTTTATTGCACAAACACATAAATGATGCATGTTGAATATCTGATAATACAAAACCATTTCATTTCATCTGGATGATGACACTGCAATTCACCGTCCTTGTTTGCGATCAAATGATCGTCCTTTGTGGAGGAATATCAAATTACTTACAATGTACACTCCAATAAAAGCACATTTCACCCCAGGTAGAGCACATAAAGCAATTTAAAGCATTTATTTATGTAAATAGATTTGCTTCTGTATGATTGTCTTAAATGTTTCTTTGACCAACACATGATAACAGTACATATACAAAAGACCAGTCAAAGCAGTGCTAGGTGAAGAAAAAACATAATACTGCACTGTTCTGAAACATAACTTAAAATAACACGGTTCTTCAATACGACTTGATTAAATCATACAGGTACATACACAGGTCCTTCATAGTAAGTCAGGGCAGCTTTTAACAAAACAGCAAAATAATTATCAGTTCAACTGTAAACCAATACTGCCAGAAACCCATACTGTCCTTTGAAACATCTCAATCATAAACATTTATTCATGCTCACATAACATGTGACACTCAAAAGAAAAGTACCGTTCAGTGGTCCAAACTGAAACACACAGATGGAAATACACATACCGTGAAGGCACATGTGGCTTTGGCTAATTAAACACCCGCGTTTCCCTCGATCTTTTATGCAGCATTGGCAGGAGGCTGTGGCCATTTTCAGTTTGATTCTATATCGGTCTATGTATTGATGCTGTAATGAAGACACTATGCTATGCTAAATATTCTGCATGACGTGGCAATCGAGCGGCTGTATTGCTTCTGTTCTTACATTTACATTGGTAGAGGTCATCCAACCTAGCTGAACAAACAAACATATATAATTTAAGGCACAAAAGGCTAATTCCCTTAACTTTTCTTAAGCAGCCTGAAAGTACAATCCTGAATAGAAAAAGGCACAAGGGAAACACTGGTACAAAAAATAAAAGAGAGAAACAGCTTATCGACACACTTGAGGAAGGCAAGTGGTTGGATTATAAGCCGTGCACTGCGTGATAACCCTGGGACTCCAATGTTGACAAATAATATTGCCACAAGATTCTGATTTAGCTTTGCCTAATGGTGTCTGGGCTGTGTAAACAGGCTGTGAGTCATATGTACTACCTGTCAAACACTACTTTATTTGTCAAGAAATAATTTGTATTCTTTTCTAAAAGTGTAGCTGGTTGATCAAATGTAATATCTAGCAAGCAATGTATGGAATCTATCACCCACTCTAAGCAAACAATGCAAAATTTAGTTAACAGATCAAAGTCAGCGTTGATCAAGGTGAATGAAAATGCTATCGTTTATAAGTAATTTATGATTCACAACAACCAGATCAACACAACTCAGCAAAAATGCATCTTCCACCCCCAGCGATGACTGTAAACCTGAAAAAACACATTTTTTTGTAGTACCTATAGAGGTACAAGTCCATTTTCCTTTTCATCTGAACACAGTGTACCGGAGTAGGAACAAGCTTTGGTCTTTGAATATTGCCATTCTGCTGCCACAGAGGCACATGATGTAAACTCCACATTGTGAGTATGTCCTTTTACTTGGTCAACCGTACTTCAGATCCGTTTTACATGTTGCAGTTCACACAGAACCAAATGCCGCAGTTCAAAGCAATGAGCGCAACAGAGGAAGAGAGACATGGAGGTTAACAGAGAGGGTAGGTCAAGGCGTTGTGATGGCTGGCCCCACTTCTTCACCTCGGTATCGGAGGAAGAGGAGGAGCTCCTCTCTCCTTTTTATCAGAACCTAGGAAGAAGAAAATACACATGGAAGTTAGTGTTTTCAGAGCAGAGTTAATTTTCTTCCACCAGGTGGCACTGTGCTACAGTCCAACAATTTTCTTGAACTTGACTACTGTTAGAAAAACATTTTTCATTTATAAAAAAATAACACAATTTCCCCACAGGTATTAATGGGTTATCACAGGCTGAGAAAAGTCAGAGATTGAAGGTTCTTATGAAAATGTATGAAGACAGGACAAACTGAAAACTGCACAACAGTAGAGCTTTTTGGAGATATGATATTTTTCAACACTGACATCAGCATTTTATGTTTACAAGATGTGTGTGCATGTCTGTGTCTGACCTCTGCCATCAGTTTTAGCAAGCTTGCTGGGGTAAGTCTTCTGGAAGGGCACATAGGGCTCAGGTGGAGGAAGGTCTGACACTGGATGAAAAGTGAACCGACACTCCCACTCATCTGTCAATAGAGAGAAATGCAAGTAAGACACAAGCACATCATGAGTAATCATCTAGCTACAGACACACAGACTAGAGTCATCTAGTATTTTTCTGGGGCAGGACACTTAGGGCCCTCTGTCACCACCTGTCCCTACCGCTTTCCAAATCGAACTGACTTCCTTGGTTCAGAGGGATAAAAACAACACACACAGAGGTCAGTGGGTTTCTTTGCCATAGCTGAACACGGTGGAACTTGTGATAAAAACAACAGTGGGGGCAAAGAGTTTCTCTTGTGTGGACTATAAGTATACAGTCTTTGAAAACACTGTGAATTCTCTACAAGGCATGTAATTTGAATCATCTGCCTGCAAAGTTATCACTGGGACACATGGATTTATACAATAGAAAGGGGTCTACCGGGGTTTGATCTACTGCTGGTTTCTGACCCGCTACTGGTTAAACAAAGTATTTCCATTTTTTTTGTGCTACAAGCTGAATTGTGTTCTGTTTCTGCTCTCCATTTCCCCCCTAAATTCAACATTTATCAACATTCAAATTAACAAATTAACCAAACTAAGACCTTCAAGGATCTACTCACCCTGTATCTGGTTGTGGTGAGAGTTTTGGAAGCCGTTGCCCATGGGTGGTGGAGGAGGAGGGGCTCCTCCTGTCCCTGGCCTGTCCGGAGGCAGGGGAGGTCTACCACCAGGTCCACCACGAGGGGGCTCAGGGCCTGGCCGACCAATAGGAGAAGGAGCTGCAGATGACCTTATGCTGCCCCCACCCACGCTACGACTTGAGGGAGGAGGGGGAGGAAGAGGCCCTTTAGAGTTAAAAATAAAAATTGACAAGTTAGTGGCTGCTAAGGTGAATGGCGTTTTCAAACAGGAAGTACTCACTGTATCTTAAACATTTCTCATCATTTTTACATGGTTTGTATACAGCACTAATCCAATGTTCAGTTAACTGGTTAAGGTTGTTCACCTGTGCGTACTGAGGACTGGTTCCTCCCAAGAGATGGAGGTCTCTCATTGGGCGGGGGAGGGAGAGGTCCTGTCCGGCTATGAGGTGGGGCTGGACCATGGCTGGCAAGGAGAGGCAGAATTTGAATACAAATATTTGCAGCAAATATTTGTTTAGAAGAATCAAACATTTTGCTTATTAAATGTCATTAGAAATTAGAGAAACACACTGTATGTTTGAAGCTGAATATTATCACCTGCCTCAACAGCGACATTTACCAACCCCATGAGCAAAGCACTGAAACACCTAAATACTACGGCGAGTGTACTCTGTGGCTTCAGCATTATGTTAATGCACATAAGTGTTTGAATGTATGAATGCACAACCAGATAGAGCTAAAAAGAAACAAACAAAAAAAAATTTACATGCTGCATGTCAAAACAACAGGTTTTTAAAAACAGACTGATATTTCCAGAGGGAAGAAACATGAAGAAGTTTGCATGTGTGAACTGCAGCAGAATAGAACAGCTATTAGATTTGAATCCATGCAAACTTTGACACAGCCACCAGAGAAGATTTAGCTATCAAGAACATTATCTCAGTGTCTGATGCCTGATAGCAAATGCTATGTACACAACGGGCTTCAATGCTACTCAGCCATTAACACTAATCAAATATGGATTTCAGGCTATAACAGATAAAACTTTCCCAGTACCTGTTGAGTGAGCTGTTCCTTTGGGGTAGACGAGGTGTGCTGTGGTCATCCCCTCCAGCTGGTGTGGGTGGGAGAGGGGGAGGACCTGGTCGCCCTGGTGGGAGTGGAGGCGCACCCCCACCAGCTGAGGAACGCGGGGATGAGGAGGAAGAGACAGAGGAAGGTGGTTTCGAGTTGACAGATGGAGGTGGAGGGGGCATGTCGCGTGGCATAGATGGCCGGTGGCCTCCCACAGGAGCTGGTGGTGGCGGGGGTCGGTCGTCGGGAAGCGGGGGTCTCCCTCCAGGAGCTGGCGGCAGGGGAGATCGACCACTGCTTGGTGGTGGAGGAGGAGGTGTGGAGAAGCTCGGCCTTGACCCAGCTGAGGAGCCTCCTGGTGGTGGAGGGAGAGGTCCATGTCTCCCTGGTGGAACACTGGGAGGTGGAGGCCCAGAAGCCGGACTGGGTCTGGGCCCTCCAGGGAGTGGCGGCGGAAGTGGGCCTCCTCGAGAAGGGAAGGTCTGGGCTGGTCGAGGTGTACTGGGTACAGGAGGAGGGGGGTTTGCTGGAGTGTCTTGTCTGGATGAGAAATTTGGGCGGCCCTTGGGAAGATCAGGGACGTTGCTGCGGACACCACCAGGGGCTCCTGGGAGTTTAGGTGGCCCAGTGGAGCCACCGCCACCACCACCAAAGGGGCTTGGGCCACTAGAGCGGCCTCCTGGGGGCAACACAGGTCCTCGGCTGGGCCCTGAGTCTGGATGGGTGAAAAAGCAAGATCAACTGTTTTAGAAGGGTTACTAGATGCAGTGCTTTCTGTGTTGTTCATTATCATCATTTCATTATTAAAATTATTATTATTATCATTTTTACCAGTGGTGTCTCTGTTTGCTGCAGACCTCAGTCTTGGCATCCCTCCTGCAAATAGGCCTCCTAAACCAGAAGGAGCCCCACCCCCAAAACCTCCTCCGCCACCACCTCCTCCTCCACCACCACCACCACCTCCTCCCCCACCGCCTCCCCCACCACCTCCTCCTCCTTTGGGTTCTGAGAAGATAAATAAAAAACATTTAATTCATTGTTCACATAAAGAATACATTTTCTACATATACTGCAATCTGCCTTAAATTGTACTGTACTGTACTGTAGAGACTTGATTGTTGTTTTACTTCCCTGCTGTTGGGAGGGACTTTGCAATATAACTAACTTAGCGACTATGTTAGTGTGACTAACCAAAGAGGTCTTGACTTACTGTCCAGTATGGGTCCACTGCGGTCATTGGTAACAGCTTTCTTCAATTTGGCGCCTTTAGTAATGTCAGTCAACAGAGCATTCCTTCCCTGCTGCTCTGAACGGTTTAGAGATGGCTTCTCTGTGTTGGCCTGAAACGCAAACACACATGTTGGGCTATACACTTTCTGAGTGAAGCTGCAGAAAACACCTGGAGAGAGGGAAAACAACTGCAGATTTTATTTTATTTTTTATGTTTTTAAATCTTTGTCTCTTCTGCCAAATTTAAACCATAAGAGTGGAATGATGGAGCGTAGAGGTTAAACTGTGAACAGGTAACAGACAGTGAGTGGACAAACATCAGGATTACACAGACCAGGAGAAGGTGTTATGTTATGACATAATTTGTCCACATGATGTCTCTGTTGTGCACAGTTAATAGGACAGGGCAGCAGAACTCACTGGACAGAAAGAGTGACTTACAAGGGCAAAGGTGGGAGGAGGGGGAGGCCCAGGGGGCGGTGGGGGAGGTGGGACTGGCATCTTCCTCTCTCCACTTTACTCTATCTGCACTGGATGCTGCACCCTGGAGAACAGATCACACAAAACATTTAATAAAACAGAAGCAATATTTAAAAAAATAATAAACACAATAGTACTGCAAAATGTTTTAGCAGTTGCAGTGCTCCCCTAACTGGAGATCAGAAAAAACAAATAGGTTCCTGTAAACCAGTAAAAAGTTAAAGCCATTTATTCAGAAAGTGCAGAGAGAACTCTTTGATTTCCGATATCTCTTCACCTGCAGCCCAGACAGAACAGACAACAGATGTTTCTCGAGCTAAACCAAAAACAAGCAGAAGTTGGTTTAGTGTAAAACCCATATTCAGTTCAGAGCACTAACAGTTTGAAGTAAATGTTAACCATCACAGCTGAAGGCTGAAGCCAATGTTAAAGCTGCTATTCCTATGACGGCAACTATGCTAGCATCTGACTGTGTTGAAGCGACCAGGACCCTGGACTATTCTCTAGAAACACAAAGTCAATACACTTCGGCTACAAGAAGCGGTGCTGACAATATTTACTTTCACTTCCTTACATGGATCTTAGTGACAAGATTTGATTATTAAGCCTTAAAGAACACAAATCGCTATTTTTGAGGAGTTCATCATACCTCAGCTCCATCGATGTTTTATCCTGTTCAACAAACTTTCTACCACCTAAAACAGCCAAAATGCAGCAAGTGGTGAACACAACTTCAGGCTTCAAAACATCTCTTCAAAAAAACCTATAGGGGATTGTCAGATATGGCATGCCCGAAGTTCTAGAGGAAGGAAATCCTCTTCTTTCTTTATCTGTTCAGACCGTGGCTTTATTTTGAGGGTCTGAGATAGATGATTTCCATGTGTAAAACAGTGGTTGTTAATAAAATAAGCAAAGCATTCCTCCAATGTCATCATTTTTTCTGCAGCTCTGCAGGATCTGTTCACAATATGGTGAATTCCTAGTGGGACTGACAGGTCAGAAACAGTACACTGAACAAAAAAAGATTAAAATGTTTAAAATAATTCTGGAAAAACAGGTCTCCAATCAGCTGATAGTGCGCTTGCAGGAAATGACACACTTACAATAAATGTTTTTTCTAGCAGGAACTTGAGCGTTAAGTTCCCTAAAATATGCCTTCAAAACATGCTGTGCATCTAAAATTTAATTTTACACAGACAGCCTTTTCTTATGACCCGCTACACAATGCTTTTGAAAGAAGTCAGATTTCTGTTCTGTGTTAGTGCCACTCAAAATTTACTTTCAAAAATCAAATGCATCTTTACTGGCACATTTTATCAACCAAACAACACAAGCTAGGAACACATTTCAAACAAGCAACAGAAACTGAGCAGTCATTATAAAAACAGCTGCAAACATATCAGTGATTCTAGTGTGGCCTGAGGTGCAACATGCATGAAAGTTTCATCTCACACAGAGAAGTGCAGCAGCAGCAGCTTTCTGTTCATCTGGTTCTGTGTCAAATTCCACTTTAAACCACTACTTTACACTCATCTTTTAATTTTATGCATTTATTATTTGTCACAATATGCAATTTTACACTGGGGTTGTTTCAAAGTGCAAGAAAATGGCAATTCTGAAAAAGGACTTGGAAGACTACTTTTTTAGGGTCTCTCCTGCAGAGGACCACTGCAGGTATAACATATAAACCAATCAGACTCATCACTGAACCCAACTAGCTGTATACAAAAAATATAGTTATTATAAAACCCAATAGCACAACGTATAAGCACAGCCCTGAGACTATATTATCTGTCCATATTAGTAAAACAGACTGCCAAATCAAATTACTGATGTGAAAAGACTCACTTCCCTATCTAAGCTGCATGGTCTGGTACACAAAGCCAGTGCTTAACTTCTGTCACCGTCTAAAGCTTCCTTTAATAAACAGGTTTAGATCGCAAGCTTTGAGGGCATCAGAGAAGCACATGGTTAAACTGAGACTACTCCACCTGGCAAAGATGCACATATCAATGATGAACTTACTGTTAAAGAATTCTTACCTGTCAATCAGAAACTAGCTAGAACTAAAGTCCCATAGTATCACTTCTGTAGCTTTCATTTTACTAATCTTATCTCTGATGATGAAGAACAAAATGCACTAAGAGCATAGAGTTAGGTCCGGTAAAATGCTGTGAATTAGAAAGGCACTTAAACACGAGGCAAGAAAAGGAACAAGTATATAATCTACTCCCTCACATGCATGCTCACACATTCAAATTCACACTAAAATCATCCTGTTTCCCCTCACATAAAAACTCATGCAGCTCAGCCACTCACTTCATTTTAAGTCATGCACACGGTCAGACCAACCTCTAGGGGCCTCTTACTTCCTGTATGCTGCTGACAAACAGGAAGTCACCACACGGCTCCAGCACCGCAGCCATCCGGTTGTCAGGATGATGATACCTCTGCATCTCAGCTACGTTATCAATGTGACATTCTCCTCCTCCCTCTCTCTTTCTGTCTCTGCGCATCACTCCCCCACTGCATTTGTTTGTCACCTTTCTTTCTTTTCTTTCCTCCTATTGCTTTCTCTATCTGTTTACACCATCTTGACATTCATCCTATCTCACCATCGACCAGCCTTATTTTCTCAGTCTGCCAGTTTCGCCCAGTGACCTTTCTACATCATCTAATCTCACTTGCTCCAGCATGGTCTGCCGCCTTTACAATGAAAACTGACACTGAGATTTTGTTCTAGCATGTTGTTGTCTAAGTGCCCCAAGCAAAATGATTACATTCAAAATACATTCTGCATTTTCTTGCACACAATTAACTTTAACCAACATATTTGTGAAAGCTGAAAATTTTGTACAGTAGTTCATGGCCCCCCAGAGGATGAATCATGATCCCGAATTTACTTCTAAAGCCACCTCAAAGCACTGCTGTCCCTAATGTACATGCTGTTGAGTACAGACAGCCTTCTCTATTATATCAGTTTTGGCCTACACAGACTAATATTCAGTGTTTACTGATGTTTACTTTATATCCATAAAACCAACCTAATCCTGATACACAACCTCAGTTAAAGTCTTATTAAAAATAAGCTGTGTTTTATATTATGGCTTTATCTTTTATACAACTGCCACTAATTTTCCAATATAGATCATGATGGGAAAAAGCCCTTAAAACGCTACAGAAAATAAGCTTAAACACTGAGTAAGAGTCAAGAACAAACACGACAACATGTACAGTACGCATGCCTCAGGATCAAAAGCTTAAACCTGCTGTACTTTTCATGGATATAGTAAATGTGTATGATGTGTGTCGAATACTTAAGACACAAAATAATAATACTAAGGGGACCCTGTGGTACATGGAATCTGAAATCTGTTATTCGTACATTACACACTTTGTAGAGTCACATTTAAAATCAGTGAAGACTCAGTGAGGATTGAAATGTGTAACAGAGTTGGAGCACGTTGACGACTGCTGAGTCTAGATTCAGTCTGAGTACACAAAGAAACATCATTTAACTAAACATAAGCACGGTGTTGATTTTTGTTCATGATTTAATGTTGAATTGAATTAAACTGTGGCAAATTCTCCAACAAACTTGGAATAACCTGCCTACCAAGTATCTGAAAAACTGTGAGACAGTGTACGGAGGAGGACTGGTGCTATTTTAAAGACAAAGGGCGGTCACAGCAAATATTGATTTGACTTAGGTTTTTTTTCCCTGTTGATTGCACTTTGTATAAATTAATACATTTAAAACTAAAATATTCACAGCATTATTTTCTCAACAAGAGCTTAAAACCTTTGTGGACGGTTTGCTGTATGTGGACCAACCACTGATACAAACCATTCATACCAATTTGAACTTCAGCAGAAAGCAGTCATAGCTCGTCAGGCAGTGCCACACACATTCTCATATAAAGATGTCTTTTACATGTAAATGATGTTTGTCAAACACTGTATACTGCCCAATTCAATCAAACATCTTTTGGTTCTCATACGCATCAGGAGGAGCGGTCTGGAGGTGACAGGAGCAAACCGGGCCACACTTTGACACGTTGTGAAATTAGCAAAAACATGAACGTGAGGATTACAGTCCAGCACCACAAACAGACGTGTGCCTAAATCTTGTGCTGGACACAGTCTTTTTACCTATCTGTCATGTAAAAAAGTTCAGTAACAGCGGTGATGCAACTCATGCTTATTGTCATTATCTTTTCTTTTGAAAATAAATTAATTAAATCCTGTTATATGTCAAAATCAAGAAAATAGTCCAATATTTGCTTACAGAATTAATCAAAATGATCTTAAAATCACTTAATTTTATGTCGATCATTAAATCAAATAATGGATTCAAAGACCTACTATGAGTTATACTTCAGTAGGGCAAAAGAAAAATCTGGGTTAGGGTATGGTTTTGGCTTGGACAAACTTCAGCTGAACAGGAAAACGTCACTCACAAAAAAGAACTTCTCAGCAAAAAGGGTAGGTCTGTAGCCGCATTGGCAGATTTGAAGCTTTAAAGCCAAATGCACATGTGCATGTTTCCTAACAACTACAGACTTCACAGTTTTAATCAAGATGTGGAGACTCACACATCGACATTTCCTGTAGCAGTGCTGAAATGACCTTGACACAACTGCAGATGTAAGAGCAACAGATACACGAGGCAGAGAGACGGGAGTCTCTGAGACTGAGGAGATGGAAAACCCCTCCTTGGTTTGCACAGCTGTCAGTTGCCACAGTCACCTTTGAAAATGGAATTTACACAACGTACTTCAAAATACACTCAAGAGTAATGACTTGAAACAAGCAAACTGAATCCATTTCTAAGCTGACTGTCTGTTAGTGCAAGATTTGCAGATGATACTGAAGCTGCTCTAAGTGGATGCAGAAAAACCTCAACCAACCTCCGCCATAGGAAACAGGCCTGTGTGTTGAAATTTAAAATGCATAACACAACTTCTTGTTTTCTCTTGATCAGTTCAGAAGTTCAGTGTTTATATTACAAACATATGACACACACACACACACACACACACACACACACACACACACACAGGTAGAGAAAGGGAAATATGAGGGATTCCAGGGTGTGGATCCTTTGAAGAGACACTGTTAAAACACACACACACACACACACACACACACACACACACACACACACACACACACACACTA
>JBBMJY010000003.1:3668214-3685778 GCA_037833715.1 Toxotes lorentzi
CACACACACACACACACACACACACACACACACACACACACACACACACACACACACACACACACACACAGACACCAGCTGCATCTGGCAACATACGCGGTTCTATTGCTTTTGATTTAGACTTCGACTCAGCAGGGTAATTTTACCTTCTCAAAGACCTGAATGCTGAATACGTTTCATGATGGGAACACTCACAGATGAATGTCTTTTCTAGGAAGGCTCTTAGGCATTTGTCTTAATAACTCAGTGATTTCTATATGTCTGTATCTCCTCTTTCGATATATATGTGCTGTGTAACCAGATGGACATTTAAATATGGACTCTGATTAAGTTTAAGAGTTTTAAAGCTTTAGCAGGCTGAAGAGGTTCCTGAATTATAGCATTATACACATGCTTCTAAAAGTCATCAAACCTTCAGCCATGTCAGATCAACTCATTGAGAAAAATGCAATATAACCACCTTAACTGTTTGCTTCTGGTTTTCCTCAATGGCATAAACCACTTCCTACAAACACAACAATGCCACACGTGTCACACACTGTGACTCTGCAAATAAGAATTGAATTTCTTACGTCCTATGTCATTTTTCCTGGTGATCTTACATCTGAAAGGTTTATTTTTCACCATCAGTCACCTTCAGTAATTCTGGATAGTCAATATGCATGCATACGTGTACTGGTGACGACTGAGGTCTGTACATATACACTACTTCAACTCTGTGACAAACCAAACGACTGTCAGACATGGCAATAAAACACTATGCGTAGGTATCCACAATATGCTAATCCGCTTAAGCATGTATACTGTATACAAATGTTGGATAACAAAACACCTCATCCTCTTCATTCTCTGCAACGATTATTTGATCAGAAAAATAAATCATTTGATAAGTAATCATTTCAGTCATTTGTTAAGCAAAAATGACTTTTCAGCCCTAAGTTCTACCATTAAGAATACTGGACTTTGCTGATGACAAAATAAAAACTAAACTAATTTGCACCAAAAAGTTTGATATAAATTATTTTCTCATGAATGATACTGTTCAGTTAGCTGGCCTCTGACTTTCCTGTGGAGCTTAGCCTCTTAAAAACACTCACAAGATGCTTACACAAGGCCCTGTAATGAAAGAGACCTCATCAGACATGCCTGATGAGGCAGATCAATATTTCCATTACTCACCTTATAACAGACTCTAACCTAAAAGCTAGTGCATTTGTGTCTGGTCTCAGGAAGTTTAGTCTCTACCTCCAACGCCTTAAAAGCACTGACTGTATTTTTGATGGAAAAATTACTTACACAATTAATCGATGACCAAAACAGCTGCAGATTAACGTCCAGTCAATCAGTTAAATGATTAACTGCCTCATCATACAGGAAACTAACTCATTTGGCTTTAAACAAGACACTGGAGACAGGCTTCAGGCCTATTTACATGTCACCTTTCCTGCTGACTTCTGTCACCAAAAGATACCTTTCTAAAACATAGTGAAAATCTGACAGTTCAAAAAATATATAAATCAGCGAATCTACTTACTCAATCTGTGTCCATAGAAGAATCAATAGTATGTTCAGAAGACAGTAGAAGAAGCACCTTAGATCATTCCTCATAAAAATGCAACATGTGAATAGCAGCCACATACAGCTGAAAACAGAAAAAAGCAGAAGTTTAGCAGCATCTAAAAACGTTTAAAAAACATTCTGCGCTGTGTAGAACTTCTTAATTCCTCTTCCTCTAAACTCACATCTCACATTGCACAGTCAGAGAGGCCTCATTTCCACACACACACACACATACACACGTCTTATATACAGCACATGCCACTTCCTCTTTTTCAGTTCCCCACCTGGGGGAGGGATTCCCACCAGGGCTTGCAACAAGGTTTTACAAGCTGAAGAAATATAAATCCACCATATTTCAAGGAGATCATTTCAGCAATCCTGGTAGACTTCCAACAAAATATAAAACTAGAACGCATTCAGAGTGTGCATTTAACCACCATGGCTGCTGGCTAATAACACAACATGTTTAGACTTTTACATCTGTTTTACATATATATAGTTTTTGTTAGCGATACAGTATATATTTTTGATCTAAATCAGTCTAATTAGTGGCAAATCCATAAAATCTAATTAAAGTGGCTGCAAACTTTTTTGAAAATGCATTAATTTTAAATGTTACACTTCATTTTTAAAACTGAGAACACAGCAATGTACCAGTGTTGTAATATATGACAAATCTGCACAGTGAATGCATGTTTTTATGTTGCATTTTTATTGATGTTCTTCACAAAGTTCAAGTAAACATTTTATGACATCTGATTCACTTTCGAAGGCTACAGGCCCCCACGGCTTCAAACAGCAACAAGATCCATGAGCGTTATCATCATTTCATTTTAATTTCATCAAAATCAGACCAACTCGGAATTTGTGATATTTAATTGCCACACCATGCCTGGTTAATCAGTGCATTCTCTTATCATTCTTCTTGTATTTACAACAATGTAACGACAACGCAGAGCATGTGTATTATAAAAATATGTGATTTCTGACTCAATGCACACAGTACTTCCTCTGAATATCCTGTGAGAAGGAGAGAAAGAAAAGTCCATAATGTTAAAAGACGACTGATGAGACATTAGACAGCGACTGTTCCCACATACTTGTTTGGTTGTAACTTTGACTGTGTATGCGCAGTCAAAGCGCAGTAACACGCAAACACTAACAAACACAATGGAGAAGTAAAAGACGACTAGGAAGAAGTCACAGCAAATAATGAGAGAGAGGCGAAGACAAGCACTGAGACATGGAGAAAATGAGGGGATGGAAGGAAATCAGGCAAAATCACAGAGGGCTAAAAGGCAGTATGCTGCTGCTCCAGTTTGCTTTATTGTGTACTTCACCGTAAATGACTGATTGTCTATCCTGATTTTTGTTGTCACTGAATCCTGATAATTGGAAATTGGAGCATTAAGACGAGGCTAAAATTCATATTTTTAGGTTGTATTTTGCTGTTCAACAGGACTGGACTCTGTCTACTCTGAACTGATTCACCGCACATGGATTTTATTCAGAATGCTCTTCTGAGATATATTAGACATCAGAGGGCTTTCATCCATCATATGTATGAAGAAAAACCTTTTCCTATGTTTTATTTATAGAAAATGAAGTAAAAGTCCTATTTAACTCAAAGTGAACTGATCCCAGCATGGCCCCTTGTTGCTGGGCGAGAGGGTTAGCATAGCTCCACAGCTGCCACTTCCTGTGCTCTCAGTGTCACACTTCCTGCCTCGCAACTCAGTCGGCGGCGGTCTGCCAACCCACTAATCGGCTGCACTTCAATACTCTCCCCCTTGTCTCCCTTTTCCAGCCAACTACAGCACCAGAGCTGCGTCTTAAAGATCTTGGCTTTCTCCTCTGTACTCAGCTGTTTTTCTTTACCAGGCTCCAGTGAAGGGAAGACCGTGTCTGAACCAGTACTTCAGTTGACCATAAAAAAAGGCCAGTGTTCCCCACAGAGGCCACTGCATTTGGCTAAGGCTTCACACTGTTAATTCAGCACACCGCCTTTACAAAAAGCAAACGTCCAACAGGAACTTAATGAGTCCACATGTGGAGCCTTTTCATCACTACAGATACTGGAACTGATACTGGTAACGTAACTGAGAATGAAACAAGCATCCAAAAACCAAAGATACCTCCATCCCCATTTTAAAGTAAAAAAAAAAAATCCTTTCACTGAAATCTGGATCGAATACCTTCCAGTATCTCATTCTTATAAAAAACATAACAAGACTGCCTTTGGATATTTTTTAATGTTATGGTGGTTTGACAAAGTCAGAAACACCTTTACATTACAGTTCAATGCCATGAGACAGGCAGCCATGGAGGAAACTCTTAATGTTCAGGTTTTCTTGATGCAAAGATGCAAAGCAATTATTCCTTTAAGTGTCCATGACATGGTTCCTTTTCGTTGAAATGCAGTTCTCTTTTTTTGGTAAGTGCTGTCATCAAGTCTGATATGTTCTCCATTAACACATTACATCAGGTTGCTGTGTTTTGCGACTGCAGCATCAGCAGTTCAGGCTGCAACTACAGTAAAATCCCACTGGCAATTTAAGCAACAGTTGTTAGTGATATTTAGCTGAATACCAATGAATAATTCAGCTTTAAAGCAGTAGTGCAACATTTCGGGGAATAAGCTTTGTCAGAGTTAGATGAGAACACTGACACATCTCTCATATCTCGCCATCAAACAGCAAACTCTGAGCAGACAGGCTGATAGAAGCCATTTCCAGCCTTTGTGCTAAACTAAACTAACCAGCTGCTGGCTGTAAAGATATAAGATGTAACACAGTTATCTGGGTTTTTCAGTCGTCCGTCTCACACATGTCTGACGGAACAGGCACGCTCTTATTTCAGTGAGATGTCTACACAACTCACTCAGTGGCTGGTGTAAACATGACCTGAAGCACAAATCTATTTACCTGCATTCTATACACATAACCAAAGAAACTGCACTCTGAGTGTGTCCAAAACATGAGTGACCAACAACTCATCATTTTAAAAAGTGTTAAAGTACGGCTTGCTAAGAAAAGGGGAAAAATATCAAAAATACATACAGCATATGCTAAATGTACTAACAACTCTATTTCACGGCTGTTGTATTGAACATTCCTCAGAACCACAATATTAACTTTACATCTCAGGCCAATTAATTTTTAATTTTAATTTTGTAGTTTTTTTAAATTTTTGTATGAAGCAGTCTCATCAGATTCAAGTGTTTCTTTGTGTTTTCTCGTCTAACCACACAACCCTGAACGTGGTAGTTTACATCCAAAGGGCAAATACCGTCATTAAACTTCATTAGCCTAAACAGCTAAGAAAGAAGAATGAGCAGAGGAGCAGAGGAGAGAAGAGAATTGAAATGCCCTCCATCCTGTATGTCACAGTCACATGAACATTAGCACAGCTCGCCTGCAGGCTACTCAGTCACTTTAGATCCTTTGTGATCACACATCACACCGCATATGACTCACATGCTGTAGGACAAGTAGAGATGCCACAGGATGTGATTCAAAAGCTTCAACTATGTGAAGACGAATTCTGAATTATTAAACAAAGTTTAATTCAGATGCAAAGACACGCTGTGATTTTACAGGCTTAATATTTCAGAATTTCCTCTGCCTGTACTTAAAGCTCTTTAACCTAATAACTTATAGTACTATACGCATTATACTCATTATACTATATTAAAATGTATTGCTGAAAGAAACAGATATCACAATTTAAATGATGGGATAAATTATTATCATATAGCTTTTTTTTAGCTTATCTCTTTTTAGCAGACACAAACATTTACTCACAGGGTTCCAATGATTGTGTTTTCGTAGGATTTTTCTTTTTAAGGTATTTTCCGTCAGTTTTTTTCTGGTGTGGGCTTGTGTCTTGCAGCATGCACTGGGCAAAATGCACAGTGCCCCCTCAACAGGTTGCCATCACAGGATTAATACACACAGACACACAACTTGGACTGAAGGAGGATACTGGACACTGATAATACATTATATGGTTTATAATAATGTGGTGGTGGTACAGTGAGTAAAGCTGAACAACAGCCAGAAACATTTTGTTTTTTAATCTAATACTAATCGACTGTAGTATTTGTACCCCTCTGGCCTTTCCGGCCCATGCAAATAATTTGTGTTTAAACTCTGACTATGGCTGATGATGACTTTGACCTGTTGTACTAAACAGCACATGAGGCACATGGTTATGAGTTTCAGTGCTGGATGGACAGAGAGGTGACAGGATCACATGTTTTACACAGGAAGCAGAGATGAGCACAAAGAGAGCACAGTACTGCATTATGTTTCTACTACAACCCACACATGCTAAACAAAATGCACATGCTCCTCTGACTGAAAAAGCACGAGCTTGGTTGCTAAACAATGCGCAAATTGTTTTCACGTCCTGTGCAGGAAATGATGAGAGGTCCTTTAGAACTTCTGACTTCATTTCAAGAGATCACTCAAGATAAACATGTATAAATGGAAGAACACGGCTGAGTTTCACCCAGCCCCTCTCTAACTAACGCTGGGCTCGTCCCACTGCGCTCCTGAGGAATGTCAAGAACTCAGAGCTACAATGAGCTAAAACTAGTTCTGTGACGAAGCACATGAATGAGAGCACAACCAGAGGCAATACGAGCACATAAACAAGGCTCCACTCTGCTGTGCTAGGACCAAAACCTCAACACTCTTTTAGCTTTGAAGAAGCCGTAACATAAACTGATGGAGTCCAAGAATTACTGAGCAGCCTCTGCTGCTCCTGGGTGACAGCCAGTGGAGGAACTAGTTCAGTCCAAAACACAAAGAACCACGTGCATGTTACGAGTCTGCAGATAGGTTTCACATCATTGCATCTAATAAACCCTTGCTGAGGTCAATTCACAGTGTATGTCATAAAACCCACAGACTGTACAGAAACATCAACATCACTGTTGTAACCAATAGGTTTCTAAAAGAAGGGTGGTGTGAGGTAAGGTTGGGACAGCTGCTGTATGTGTTAGCATGGATCCTGAAAATCGAAATTTGTTGAACTGATGTGGGGTGAACAATGACAAGCAACCACAACTTCCTGTGCATAAAAAAATAGAAGACGTGACTGAATCCGCCCCGTCCTCACGTCAAGGTAACTGTGATCATGACGCTAAATCCCAAACTGCCCTGATGATCAGGCCAGAACCTGCAGCCAGCAGCCTCAGTGTGTGTGTGGGTGAATGTCAGACTGTGTAAAGTGCTCAGAACTGCTCTCAGGTAAAAGGCACTAAGTAGGTGCCGTCCATTTCCCATTTAAGAATACATGAGGCCAAGAGTTTTTAGATGCCGGCACGGAGCAGCATTAAAAACAGCATCTGGCTGCGGATGCTGTTGGTATGAAGCTGTGTGAGACGTTCAGATTGACGACAGTGGGTTCAGTTTTGCCAAACGACATCTCTGATCATTTTAAAAGGATTTATCCTTCTAATCAAAGAACCAAAATTGCGTACATGTGGTGCTGATTCCGAAACATACTGACAACAAACAGTGACTTAACGTCAGCACAGTCACACCCCTGTCACTCATAATTCCACATAGGTATGTGTGACTGCTAAACACACAGAGAATTAAAATGATTTCCTGAACTATATAAATTACATCTACTTTAAATCTGTCTAATCTGGTATAATCCCACTGTTCTATGGCCAAACTGCACTGTGACCTGCTTCAAAAGACAAAATCAACTTGAACAAATGAGATGTTTGGAGAAACGGCTGGAAATAATCCGTTTTCTAGAGCTGTAAATAACTGATTCAGTCAATTTAGGATGCAGGAGTGTAGAGAGTATCTTAGTACTGTGCTTCTTTGGGGAAAACTGGATTCAAGTTGGCCTCCCACCCCGTCTTAGATCAAATTATACAATAAATCAACACTTACAGTAAAACGTTATCACCTGTCAGTGTAATCATACTGCCACAAATAAAAGCAAACTGTAATCAAAATGAACTAAATTAGATATTAGAAAGTTCTGTTGACATGTGATAAGTAAATAATACATGCATGAATGTGTAAAGAAATAATGTTAGGCGCTCGATATTTATATTGAGAATTTTGTGTTTATCATATAGTGCAGTCCCAGACCCACACGCTGCATGACTGCAACATGCAATTCAACTAAAATAAATCCATTTCATTAAGTTTTAAACTCCTGAAATAAACAGTCCAAACAGGGCTAAGGCCTCGGAGCCAAGGGGAGGAGGAGGGGGGTTGTTCCATTATTCTGATGCCCATCAGATTAGTGTCATATCGACAGGCGTTTACTCTGAATTCCTCCATTCAAAGCAAACTGTTCTCCATAAACTAAATGTTTACAGAGGCTAGCTCAGCCTTAGAGTATGTGTGTCTGTGTAAGTGCATGCAGAGCGAGTGCTTACAGTCAAATGGCATTCTGTCAAACAGGTTGTGAACAAACACACACACACAAATTCCTCTTCCTCTTTCTTTCTTCATGCCAGCTGGATGTGGATGATATGTCTAGCTGAGGTCAAGAACATTTCTTTTTGCATGTACATATGTGCGTGTGTGTGTGGGTGTGTGTGTGTTTCCTACTCCCTGCAAACCTCTTTGAAAATAAAATCCAAATATGTGAGAACACTGCAGTCCGATCCTTCAGCTCTTCCTCTCCTCACTCTGTAGCCCTCTTAACAATTACTCAACTCGAAACACATGTCTCATGTTCACCCTGACTATATGTGACGAGCTACATCCACACAGCAGACTGCTCCATGAAAACACTGGGAGCTTCAGAGGAAAAACAGTTCATAGAAGACGCACACAGACCATCATTTGTGGGAGAAAGAAAGGACAAACCTGGGCCAGATGCCAAAGCCCCTGCCAGAGCCGTGTACCACTTCCCAAGACAGTTGTAACCGACTGAATGCGCCTTTACACGGTGAGATAAACAATTCGTCTCAATTCATTCGCCATCACTGCTGGAATCGCTCCCAGCTGCTTTCTGGAAGATGACAACTTCTTTTCTGCTTGTAAACCGAAGTCGGGTCTCACGGTTTCCGCTTTACTTCAGCTATTTTCCGCACACACACACTCTCTCTCTCTCTCTCTCTCTCACACACACACACACACACACACACACACACACACACACACACACACAGAAAACTTTGACCAAACTTGGGATGGAGTTTGCTTAACCTACCTCGGTACGTATGAAACGCTGTGCACGGCTAATAATCTTCCATCGACCGTCAGCACACTGTGGTTGGAGTTAAGGACCGCTGTGCAGCCAATCCTGAGCACTGCAGAGGAGAGGACTGGCAGGCAGGCAGGGTAAGCTGGCCTCACCCAGAGCCTTAATACACAGGGTTGAGTCAAGTTTTTCCTATGAAGCATCGTGTGAAACATTTCCTTCAGGAGGAGGGGGAGGAGGGGCATATTTCATATTCATAATTAGAGGGTTAAATGAGCCCATAAATACTAAAAAGCTGAAAGAAGGACGTTTTTATGTTGTTATAAGTTGATTTCATACTTGTGGTAATTTAAGTTAGCGCCACCTACCACAGGTGTCAGATTTCATTTTTAACTAATGTAAATTTTTTGTTTTAATGTTTAGAAAAAAATATCTAAGGTTGTGAGCAGCAGCGATCCTTCTTAGACCCTCCTTGCATAGAACGTGCTTTTGCCAGATCTCATCATCAATAAAAATATCACCTAAACACATAATTGTTCATTTAACACAACAAAAACATTGACTGAGAAAATTAATGGAAACAATTCTGAGAACTGATGAACTGTTCGTCACTATTAAAGTAAATGTTAAACTAATTATTAAAAAAAAAAAGTCAGACATATTAATTATGAAAACAATAGTTGGTTGCTGCCTTTTAGTATAACTATTGTGGAACAATTCTACCTTGCACAAGGTTTTCTGAGTGTTAATTATTTGCCGCAAGGAAAAGAAACAACTTTACAACAAGATTTTGAATCTGGGTAGCTCTTCAGGACCAGGACCAGGCCCACAAGATGGAGGACTTGTCATTGCTGATACTGTATTTCAGTGGTTCAGATTTCTAATAGATTTTTAATTGATCACATTATATAGACAAAAAAAAAGTAGAGTCACCTCTGGGTGTTCGGGGCCCCTGAGAGTCTGGGGTCGATGGGCCTGCTTGGCCTACTTGCTGAATCATGGCCACCTCCTATTCCAGAGAGCTAAATGTACAATACTCAGCTAAATATACCTCTAGTATAAACAGTGTGCGAGCATTTTGTGTTTGTCAGTGGGCTACATAACATTTGGAAGTGTCACTCTGTTGTCCTGAACTGGCCTCTTGCTCCTCTGATTACAGTTTTGGTTGACTAAACTCTGTGCATCTATGACTCTGGCTTCAGCTAATGCAGCTGTGCCGGCTGGGTCTCTTATCCGGGGTTTTAGCAGTGATGCAATGTTTCCAGATGTGGAACAAGAGGGGGAAAAAAATCTGCATTAGTCTGGACTGAGGAACAACAATTACTTTTTCCCAACAAATATTTGCGTGTGTCTGTGTTACTAAAGTAAAAGATTAATAATGTGTATGTGACACTCAGCAGTGTTTATATTATTATTCTACTGTCTGTTGAATATGTTCATCTATTGCGGTGTCGCCAATAATTGCTGTTTTACAGATCATATTAATGTATTTTATGTCAGTGTCACTGAATCGACTGGCACCAATTAACACATTAGAGTCAAGACTGATAAGATGATTTTTTTTTTTTTTTTGCCTTTGTATTATTTCACAATAGGTTGCACTTTGGTGTTTACAGCCCATTTTTCATGCTTTAAGTTTTTCTCTTTTTTAAAAAATGACATTGGGTAATATTTATTTAGCAGAAACCTATGTCCAAAGCAACGTACAGTAAGATAGTTTCTCTATTATATATGTAGTGTCTTCAGTTCTACTGTTAGGCTTCTGTAAGTCAATTATCATTTGAGACAGAGCACATTATCATTTATACTCTCTCCTTATATCTGTGTAACTTGATATAAGATCTTGGTGAGTTATCTGGTGGAAGAAGACTTGAAGAAGGAAAACATAGTTGTTGAGTGAGTTCAGTGAGGTGGGAGTGGGTGGACAAACATGTTGGACGACTCTGTGCTGTTCTCTGTTCTGTTACGCCAGATTGCCTCCTCAGATCTTCTTCACATTATCACCCTCCATAGTTGGAGACCTCTGAGTTTGCAGTGATAAGACAAGGGCACCTCCTGGTGGACAAATGTGGACATAGCAAACTGTTTATCCTGTTTATTTTCATGACTAAATGATTGTAATTTTCAGCACAGAGGTTAAATGGCACCACTGGCTGGACGAGTAAAATGTGATTTTTGAGACATTTATCTGAAAGTAGGCATAATCATTTAAACCTGTTGTTAACTTCACTTCACTGCCTTGTAAAATATTAAAATTCAAATGATGTTATTATGATTATTAATATTTTTGTTGACAGAGATTTAAGATCATTTAAAATCCCCAGAGAAAAACAGTTTCCCTCAAACAGCCCTGAGCCTGTGCATAGGTAACTCTTAGATTTAGTTTTTAAATATTAGATTTAGACTGTCTGCATTTCAGATTTCCAATTTATGTGTGTCTCCAGCAGACAAGTGTATTGGCATGTACATATTAATTTAACAAGGTACAGTCAAGACCACGAACATTTTGTGTCAACATAGCTTTAAGTAAAAGAAAAACACAAAAATCTTCATCATTTCATTTTCATTACTCATATGTAAACTTTTAATAAAATTTCAAAAGCATTCATATTATTTACATGTATATAAATTTCATTATATAAAACAAGCATTAACCTGCATGGAGAACCTAACCAGTACAATGTCTCCTCTTTTTCAAACTGGACACCTGAAAACTTCACAAATAGTTTCTCTGCTGCTTCCCTGTACCTGTATCCAGGAAACACTAGAACTACATGGATCTATATGATCCTGACTTTCTATTGCTGCATCAGTGTTCACATCAGGACTGGTGACAGGTGGATAAATAGACAGCTTGGGAGATTCAGGCGTAGGAGAATTCACCTGCAAAAATCAGAGGCTGAAAGAAGAAGTCAACAAACAAAGCTGATTGGCTGCTCAGATGCTCCTGGTGGACAGACACTGGTTGACCACCTCCAGAAGTGAGGAGTTCTCCAGAGCTGCTGCCACTCTCTCTTTGTCTGCCAGCTGTTTGTTCACTGCATATGCAACAACCAAAAACATACAAAAAACAAGTCACACAATGAGCACTATGACAATTATCACCTGAGCACTATGGCTAACAGTGCAGCTTCTAGTGACCAGGATGTAAACGGGAAACCAAACAGGACATATCTGTGATAAATATTACAGTGGCTGCAAAATACGATTTAATATCTGATGATATTTCTTTACCTGCTTCCTCTGAGGCATGAGTCCCGGGAGTGATGTGGACGTCAATCTGAGTGGAAACAGAAAAACGCACTGCATTTAGGCCAAAATTGAAAAACAAAACACAGACACTCAGAAATGCCCTATGCACAACATTTTGTTCACATTAACTAAGAATCACATGAAAGGAGTTAGTGTTAAATGTGCATCTTTATAGCCAACACAAACAAACATACTTTGAACCTGTCTGGCAGGGAGCGTAGCAGTTTGACTTTGATTGAGAGACCGATGAGCGTTGCCATACTGCAGTGGGGGATGGTGGGTGTGAACTCAACACCCACTATACTCTCTGGATCATTAACCTGTGCAGAAGAGAAACAGATAGGAAAGAACTTAATCAACATATTGGACGGAATTTAATTCTGCAATTTCCAATAAAATTTCCTTAAATTTACATAACTGGATGAAGGACATTTTTGCTAATCAAATCAAATGTATTTATGAACCACAATTGCCAAAGTGCAAAAGATCTGAAAAAACAAAACAAAAACAAAAAAACAAAACAAAACACCAAAGCACGCAATTACAGGAACCTACCTTGACTCTGACTTGCTCCACCACATTGAGTTCTTCCAGAGACAGAGGATGCTCTGGGTCATTGATGGATCTGATCAGATGTAACTTTAGTTAAAGAACTGAAGACAACATAAAAAAAAAAAACAAGTCCTGCCTCTATCTGCTGCACTATAAGTCTGAGCATGATTAAAGGCAGATTAAGTTAAACTTAATCTTAAAATTAAGTGTTTTTGATGAACAAAAGTCCAAAACCTAAGGAAATTCAGCTTACAATCGTATATGACAAAATAATAAGCAAACTGTCACATTTGAGAAGATGAAACCACTAAATGTTTGGGATAAAGGATGATTAATCAATTCAATTTAATCAAAATAATGCATATTTTTTACGATAGTCGACTAATCGTTTCAGCTGTTCAAGGAACATACGAACGTGTACAGCTTGAAACATATGTGTGTTATAAACTGGTAATATATTTATATAACACCTTCTTAAATTTAACCAAAACACTGCACTGTTTACTGTTCTCTGTACGTAACCGTTAGCGTTAGCTCAGACATGATGCAACGGCCGGCAATCTTACAGAAACATGAAGGTGGCCTGTGTCCAGAGAATTAGTTATATAACAGCTTAACGAGTGCAAATCTGTGCGTCAGATGTAAAACCCAGTTAAAACCAGAGGAGAACTAGCTGGAGTTAACAACAGGATATCGAATATTTCTCTGTCGTCGATGGGGTCGTGCACGTCTTCATCCTCCTCCGACGCCGTCAGCAGCCTCTCCCCCGACCGCTGGAAAATCACAGGGTTTGCGTTTTCCAAACGGGTTCCCCCTGACATTTTTAGACGTTATTTCAGCCCCCGTTAAACAGTGAATACCTGAATTTGAACCCGCACCACGAACCACAATACTCAAACACTTCCTGGAATAACGGAAAGCGACAGAGACCAAAAAGGCGGAAAGACACGGAAAGCGTCTTAAAGGGACAGATCACCCAACACCAAGCTGGTTGTGACTCTCTGTCCACCAGATGGCAGAAACTGCCTATTTTAGCCCTAAGCAGCAACACTAAAAATACACTGGCAAAGGGCAAAATCAGTTTAAGGTGTAGTACAAAGTCATGTGTATAATAAACACATTCCCATTGTACCATTTCCCTAAAGGAACATGGACTCTGCTTTAGATCTATGGGTAATGGATCAGAGGAAAGTGGATCATGATGAAATAGGGTAACTGAACATAGGTAGGTGGATTGCATACACAAGACCTCACTTTTACTCCTGAAAATATGAACAGAAAACTCAAGTGTCACATTTCAGCTTTCAGCAAAGACTCATAGAAAAAAAAATACTACATTCGTCTACATTCCTCACTTGTGAAGTGATGAGATCATCACCAGAAGCGCCCATGGCCACACCGGAGATGCTAATTTCATCAAGACAGAATCTTAATGAGGCGCTGAAAGTCAGTGGAAATGCAGGGGACCAGTCAATATGAGACGCTTCATTTTGACATGATGCGTTCACCTTTTGAAAAAGTGTGCACATAATGAGGCTGCATTTGACTGCTGACATCTACATCACACTGGGTAATACAAATGTCATGCAGAAGGGCAGCAGCAGAGGAAAAGGGCAAATTATTTACTTAATTGTGAAAATATGCATCAACAATGTTAAGAGTTACAATTCCGTCTTTAAAATGGCAAACTGATGAAAATGGCTTCTGTGAAATAGGAGTTACTCATTTTCTTAATCACACTCAAAGTCCTTTGAGTACAATAGGTGTTGTGGTTCTCTTTGGTTCCTTGAAGGATTACACTGGTTAAAAATAAGTTAATAATAATTAAATGACACCATTAATATGACATTGTTTTTGTGATAATCTCACCCACACACAGGGAGTATCAACAAAGGCACAGGTGACTCCATCAAACAGAAATCGTCAGTCTTTTTAAACTTCCTAATAGAGATAAATCAGTGGGGCTGACGACATGTGTAGGCACCACTGTCCTGGCCTGTGATTAATTCTGCTTTGTTCTTATTGTTTCAGTACACAGCGGGTGGGTCCCATATTTATATAGAACCAGATCTTAATCTTTAAAGAACACAGCTGCTGATGGACCCAGAGCAGAACACCTGATGTGCATATAATGAGACTGCAAAGCTGCTGACAACAGTACACAACCTGTAATGTAAATAGCATGCAAAGGGCAGCAATATAGAAAAATTACAGCAGAATATTTTGCTGTGACAGTTTGAATTAACATCCTTAGGGTTTATTCACAAAGCTCAGACTCTAGGATAGAGTCGATTGTTTCAAGCACACCTTGTCTCTGCAAGTTAGCTGATTGTATGCATATAAATACTGACTATTTCAAAACCTAAAATGTTAGCTGTCCAACCTAGAGATGCAAAGAACTGCAGATTTTTGGTCCTGGTTGCATTTACCCATAACAAAATACAGTAAGTCCTTTGAATCTGTGTTGGTCATTCAGGAGAGTTTTCAAGCTTTGAACTGAAGCTCAAGTGAAACCCGACAAAAACAAAAACTGCACATACACACACTCCTGCATGTGTCTGCATAGCTCCAAGGCTACAATATGGAGATGACTGTCTTGATTTTAGCACGACAGCAACTTTACTGTTTTTCAGTGTTCTGTAGTGACAGTCCTGCAAGCTGACAGCTGACCAATTATTCATGAAGTCAGATATTTCAATCTGACAGGTTTAGATTGTTTAAGATTTGTTACTGGGTCTATAATTATGCCCACAGGGACCACAGCTTTTTAAACTACATAGCTTTTGGCCAGTGGAGAAGTACATGGAATGTATTATACATACTGTATTTTGTTAGGGTTTGTGGATCCACAGAGAGCTTCTCAGAAAGTGAGATGCTCTGCACCATTCACGATTCAGTGAATTAAATATACCATCATGAGGTCAAAGTTAAACAGATGACTGAGAAATGCAAAACAGAGGGATACTGGGATACTTTTCAAAACTACAGCCAGTGGTACCAGCTGAACAATTACAGTGAAGTTTAGAATATGCTGAATATAAACCAGTGTGGTCTGTGTTCACTCACAGAAAAAGCTGCTGCCCGTCATTTGTAATTCACCAAACATGCTGACCATTAATATGCAGTCCATTCAAATGGAAATCTACATTACATGTCACGCTCCTGTGTCTTGCCCACACTGTGCTATGTGCACTGTTCAGTTACTGAAGTCTTGAAAAGACACAGTAAAATGTCAGGTCACATGTTTGCCTCTTGATGAGGAACGCATGAAAATATTAAACTGCAGCAAAAATGTCCTGACGACTCATTATTCAGCCAGCAACGATAACGTATGCAACAGCCAAGAAGAGACAGCAGAGGATGATTTACTTTTGCAAACACTTAAGCCAGAGGAGATCTGTTTGTCAGCTGGTGTGGCATCATGTGAGACTGATTTAAATGTACTGCTGGAAGGTTTGCTCAAAGAAACATAAGTATATAGTCAGTATATTCTAAATTATACATGGAACAGTCCGTGTGTGAAGCTGTTGTGGAAGTTTTAAACACTGTTCTCACATTTGTAATGTTGATACAGATGACCTGGTTTTACACTGACTAACCTCAGACAGAAGAATGATTATTCATAACCATTAACAGCCTAAAAGTGTTTCAAAGGCAAAATTAGCTCTCCAGTTTTTCACTCCAGCTCCAGCATTTTGAGTGCCTCATTTTAACTTCATCCAGCCTCCACTTTACTCAGAGAGAAAACACTATTACGCGGCTGTTTTTCACGTGGTGTTTTTAGTGATGTGAGTTCAGCTTTCCAGTGTGGGTTTTATGGGACTCTGCAGTGGGATGGGGTTTCCTCCCGGAGTGAGCGTTAATTAATAATGTCATCATTTTTTCTTCAGGAGAGGAGCAGCAGAGTCTGCAGGGAAACAGAGAGTAACAGAGGGAGAGAAAGAGGTGAAAATAGAGTGAGATGAAACAGGTTGCTCATTTAGGTATTTGTTATCTCACATAGTGGTTGAGGTTGTCAACACTCACTCTGCTCCTCGCAGAGCTGAATGTCAACAGAGCTGATGAGACCCACTTCAGTTCAGACACCGAGAGAATCAGCTTGAGCTCAAAGATACAGTAAAGAAATCAACTTTAAAGAAATACAGAAAAGACGTAAACTTCAGGAGGATTTGGACTATGAAGACTTGATGCTCCAAACATAATCAGTCATCTAATCAAAATTGCTGTTGCAGTTTATCTGTATACAAACTGAAGTTTTAGGTGACAGGGTTGCAAATAAACAGTGGGATTTATACATTTAGTTCAGCTCTGCAGTGTCCAGAAACATGATTGTGAATTTCTGTAAGTGTCCTGGAAACCTGAAGCCAAGCTGGCATGTAGGCAGAAAAACACAATATGTGCATGTAAACTACACTGTTACAGAGATGGTGAGCATGCTCTCTGTCACAGATCTGTATAACTGAGACATCTTCAACTTTTTTTTTCCTTGAACAGACCTGTAGCTGTCCATTGTAGTCAAAAATGGAAAATCTCTGCTAGCTTCATCTCCTGACCATTAATGACAAGCAGCTTGTGGCTCTTTCAGTGTAATTTATCTCCACAGACACCAGGGGTAGTATTGAGCTTGACATTTACCAACACATGGTGCTCTAATACAGGTGGTCCAGCTGATTGGTGGTCTCCCTTCTCACAGCTTCTCTCCCAGTTTATTTAATGACAGTCACACAGACTCTGGCCCCAGGCTATCTCCACGTATGAGTTCCTATCTGGAGAGCAGTGTTTCCTGGCTATTTGTTGGCTTCTGGGTGACGCTGACGGGAAATGAACCTTCACAAAGTGGTGAGCAACATGACAGCTCCCTGATAGCAACATGTAATAATTTATTGCCACAGATCTCTGCACTCCAGCACTGGCAGCATTGTCCATCAATCACACATGCACATATGCACACACACACACACACACACACACACACACACACACACACACACACACACACACACACACACACACAC
>JBBMJY010000003.1:3690128-3718415 GCA_037833715.1 Toxotes lorentzi
CTGTCTGTCTGTCTGTCTATCTATCTATCTATCTATCTATCTATCTATCTATCTATCTATCTATCTATCTATCTATCCATCCATCTATCCATCCATCTATGTAAGCACTTTTGTTGTGGCCCTCCAGTTTTCCAGGGCAATGGTAACTTCCTGCTGAGCGCTGACCTATTTTACTCTGAAATGAGATGCTGCTAAGAGGAAGCTGTTTTTAAGGATAGCACTGATGTCGCGCTGTGATCTATGAGGGGTTCCAGAGTTTAGTGCCCTGATGCCTGGTAAAGGAGAGGCTGAGGAGAGAGGGAACAAAGCAGAGTTTTAGAGGAAAATCACCTCCTCCTGATGCATTACTTTCCTATTGCTCTAAAGGTAGCTGAAGACTGTGGCTCCAAAATACAAAATATCAGGCATTTCTCAGAGTAAAAGCAAAAAATTTCAAAGGATCACAGATGGTTGGAAAATAGTGGAGAAAAGCTCCAGTTTATAAATCTGTTCCCATATTTCAGTCATGGACATGTATTATGAGAGCGAACCAATCACTTACACTGGTCTTTGGATTTCCAGTCAATTTAGAGCCTGCCGGCATTTCAAATGAGCAGAACTCCACTGGAATATGTGATCAATAAAGTACCACATTAGTATTCTATGGATAGCGATCATTGGAGTTTGTGCTGAAGTCCTTTGCTGTTAAAAACTAGTAGATTAACGACTAGGCTACAGGTATTTACTGCAGTCAAGTGAAGGGAAAAAGCTTAAACATCTTACAGCTGTGATTATCACCTAAGAATCAGCCATTAGTGACAGACTGCAGTCACATCACAGTAAAGATATTCTGATCTTCAACAGATTGAATAAAATTATATTAAAGCGAAAGTGGCAAACACGCTGTTATTGTTTGTTTCATTTTCAACCATCAGGGCCTGGACAAGTTTCTTCAGTTCATTCACTTAGAGAATAAACATGTTTTAATGCTTTTATTAGATTTTTTGCATCAATATTAAATAAAGAACTTTGCCAAAATAAAAAATATAGTCTAAAGTTAGCAAAGTTTGCTGATATGCATAGATCAAATAAATATCTGACCATAACTATCTGAAAGAAAGGGTAAACATGCCTTCAGATACTGGACACTTTCAGAGCTCGATACTACATAAAAATGTATTATGTTTAGATGTTTGTGTTTAAATGGGTTTTTGTTTGTGGTTTTTTTTTTGTGAAGTTGCACAAAAAATAGATATATATATAATATGTCTGCTGTAATCAATCAACACTGACAATCCAAGACATATTTGGGATTTCATTTTGATTCTCATGAATTTGATTCTCATATTCTAACTTTTTTTGTTTTCTTTAAAATTTTAAATTTTCAGGCAAATTTAAATGACTGTTTAATTTCTTAGTGAAAATCTTTTAGTTCAAATGCAACATAAAATCCATGGACCTTCAATCCTTTCTGTGAAACTGAATCTCTTTTGCACGGCCAACTCCCCCCCCCCCCCCTCCCCTCCCCCATATTACAGGTATTAACGCTGAGCCATCTTTTGTTTTCAGTTGGCCTTCACTGCAGAAGTGATGAGATTCAATAGATTGTTCAGTCTAAGAGGGAGATCTCTATTAAGATAGGCCTGAGTGACTGCAGGCTTTAGGAGCTGAGCGGCCTCTCTCCAGTCAATAATGGGAGGCAATTCAAACCAGGCTGAAACAGGGCTGAGAGGAAGACGAGCACAGCACCAGCTGAATAAAACCCCTGGGAAGCTGTTCTGCTCCACAGAGCGGTGTTCTGTATTTATGGACTCTTTTGTCCTATTTATGGACTCTATTAGAACAAAGGGCCGAACATTTTGTTTTATTTATTCCACCTATGTTTACAGGGAGGGTTTGCTGTGCGTGCACCTCACTCTTCAGCTCTGCCTTGTTTTACTTTCAGGCTGTTTGGCAGTTGGGAGTCCCACAGCGCAGAGAAGATAATGAGAATGTTAAAGTAATCATCTCAGACTTTTCTCATTTACATTAGCTAAGATTTTCCTAGAAAACATTTTGCACACAAGAAGTGGTGTGTTGCATGTCTCAGGCAACAGCAATAAAAGTTGTTTTGGATTAAACAGACAAAGACTGGGGTGTTTAGTATGAACAAATGGCTAAACTCAACCATTCTGCAAGTATGCATTTTACATAGCAAATGTTCACATTTTGTTACAGAGACAGACATCGTGGAGAACAGACTGTAGAGCTGAAAAATGTGACAGTAGGCTTACAGCAGCAAAATTTTGCAAAACTTATTTATGCATTTATTTCAGTAATCTCTGAGAAAAAGGAGACAGAAATTGTACTTTCTGTGATCTGAGTTTGCAACCACAGCATTAATCAAATAGTGAAGAACGGGAAGATGATGATTCTCTGTTCAACAGCCCACCGTGAACCAAATAGCAGAAAATGACTGATAGGGTCAGGTTCTTGACCGATGCAGTGAAAAGGGGTTTGTAGTTTTTTCAGTATAGGTCAAAATGCTTGTCTTATCATTAGGAGTTGTCAGTGAAACAAGTTAAACCTGAGTATCCACTCACAGTCCATCTATGATTAAGATATGGGAGGAATATATAAAGAAAATTTCCAGTGGATTTTCCTCTGATATGTGATCCAGCTCTGTTTCAACTCCCTCACTCACCCTCATTCCACTGTCGTACAGTATCAACCCCATGACCATCTCAGCTATAGTCTGCTCTGAAAGAGCTTAAATTTAATAAATGGCCTTTTTCTCACCTTCCACTTCACTAAAATGACATTTACTTGTAAATGTCACAGAGGTCATGTGACAGATTGTGGGGAAATGAATGGTTCGTTGTTTCTCTGTGTGAGCTGTGTGAAACGTGGACAGTGAATATGAAAACAGTCTCATCTGAACCACCTGTGAATGGGCAGAGATCCTGCATTTTTGTTGTTAGTGTTGGCAGTCTATCTTTCTGATGCTGGGCTCCATCCATCCAGAAAGCAAACCCAGCAGACCATAGAAATGACAATGTTAGGATTGTCATTTCTGTTTGAGCTGCCATATTTGCCGGCTAAATAAAGCATAGCATCCAACGCACTCTCTAATAATAATTCCCTGTTTTGTAGGTTTTTACAGTTGCTTCCTTTTGTTGCCTACTATCCCAGATGCTTTCAAAGCATCCAGGTTGGGTTAGCTCTTGTTCTGGAAATGTTTCAGAGCTTTTGCATGATTTTTATCTTTCGTTCCCTCTCCGAAGTTAACGCTCTGAAGTCTTGTATTCAAGTGTAAAAGCAAAAACACCCAGAGGATCAACACAAAGCGCTCTTACTCTGACTGTATATAAGCCAACAAACTGCAAAATGCCCTACCACCTGTGACTTTTTCTGCTACATCCTCCTCTGAAAAACATCCTCAGCTAAAGTTCCTCCCCGTCAGCATCTGTCCGATTATCAGGATGTGACCCAGAGTGGTGAGAACAAGTGTGAGACATGTTTAAGTATCGCAGGTTGCCCTATCCTTGGCACAGATATCTGGCTCTGAGGTTGGAGAATGGGGGAAGTGAATCTGCTCTAACCTTGCTTGAACACCTTTTATCTGAACATGAAAGCAGATTTGCCGTTCTGTTTCTTTGTATATAGCTTGAGACAATATCCTTCATACTGTATTTCCATCGTGTAGTCCATTCTGTAGCTGCACTTTTGTTTTTGCCCTCACTAGTCACTTGGAGGGGTATTGAAGATTTAATGGATTACCATTGCTAGTCAAATGGCTGACCACTGACCTTTTCCTTGACCTTGCTGCCTGCCAGTGCATCCAAACATTTCATGTTGAAAGAAGATTAATGTTTTCCTCAAGGATATCATGATGATACCTGTTGAGGACGGTGAGCATTACTGATTCATCTTTCTCTGCTCAGACTCATTCAGTCAGTCAAGCTGAACCTGACCCCGAATGTTGTAAACACGGTGGTCTATTCATTCCAATGAAAGCTGCTCACCTACAGTGGCACGTTTGCTGAGAATGTTTCCTCAACTTCTTACATGGGTGCCAAAAACACGAGAACTGTAGAGTCTTTCTGTGGCTGAAACTGCCTGCTCACATGAATGATTTTTTTTCAGCCATTTCTTTTGCAATGCTCTCTATAGGTAAAAGTCTTTCTGTGTTACATGATGCAGTTTTTAGATGATCACACATTTATTCGTGCATTTTTTCACATACTCACAAAATGTAAAACACAACTGCAGGGTGTGAAATTATTTCTACAAATTATGTTACTGCCTCAAAGACCCTTTTGACAACAGCTCTCGATCTGTTGTGTTCCTCATCACCATGGGACATGAAGTATTACAAGGTACTGTACCTGTTGTTTGGATTAGAAAGTCATCCAGATGCTCTCACAGGACCAGGTAAGGCTGACTTGAGTGAGCAAAGAAGAATCACAAGTCCTAGCACTGCAAGGTATTGAACTTTAAGGGTTCCGGGTGCTGAACGTTTCATAGGCTCATATGAATTCTCTCTGCACCCAGAGCAAAGGTGCCAATTTTCTGTGACATTTTGGCTTGATGAGTGATGGGGGAATGGCATGTTCCTGAGTTAATGAGATTTATCCAGAAAGGCCAATCTGCTGATTGAATGGCATTTCTTTCCCTTTTAGATTCATCATTTAGTGGCCAGAACAGCAGACTTTTCCCACAGGCCAAATAAGAGGACAATACTCCAACCTCATGCCATTAAATCCATTAGTGGAACCCTTCAGGAGTGAGAGTTATTCATTTAATAGCTACAGTAAAGAGCTGGTTCCTCTGTTGGAAACATGAGAGCTGAGAAGATGACAAGACTATGAAAAGACTCACAGCCACGAATGCATCCCATTACCTCGAGTGAACACGACAAATGACACAGACAACAACACATGAAAGCAGGATAACTAATTAGAGTAGAGGGCGGGAGATCAGACACAAATGTCTTGTGAAGAAGAAAACCAGGAAAAATCCACCAGCTTTTTGTTTTGAAACAGTCGAGTAAACAAGGATCACTTGATTTGCAGGGTCCGCATTATGTTAAAATCAGGCAAACCTTAGTTGAAAAGTGAACGTTTTTAAAGATGTCTCCTGTTACATATAACCATGGTCTCAACAGTGTAAATAAATGTAAGTTAGAACACATTAGTGCAGGTACACGTGATCTTTTTCCTTACAGTCAGGGGCTGGGGAATGCATTATGTCAATTAAGGGTCCTCACGAATATATTAAAACAAGGGTTTGTATTTGTGTGTATGTGTGTTTACACCCCCTGATGGCAGACAGTAATCCTCTCTCTCTGTATAACCAACAGGCTGGAGGGTTCACTGGTCTCCACCAAGGACAAATGCTAATCAGATATTAGAGCAGATTAGCACACAAGCGTCAAGAATCTGTTTCTACACAATTTATATTTTCCAAATAATAACACTGTGGGTCACATGTTTAGAATGCCGGAGCCTCACAGAAAGTCAGCAAGTGAAGTTTCAATGACTTTCTACAGTATTTCATACACCCCAATCAATTTTACTTTCTTATGCATTTTGTTTTCAGTATTCCATCTTTTTCATGCACAACCAGTTTGTGTGTTTAAACAGATATGTAAAGTTGACATAAAAGAAAAACTGAAAGTGAGTTAAACTGTAAATTTAGAATTTAGAGTCAGATGCAATCAAACAAACTAAATCATTATCATTCAGTCAGTTGAAGATGACACTAAATATCCAAAGTACAAATTTTAATTGAACACCACTAAAGGCAAATTATCAGCCTAACTACATCAGAGATGCTACTGCTACTTTGTCTTAGGGGCAGTTGGGGGGGGATAAGGTGTTTTGCCAGTCCAAGGAATCAAACTAGCAACCTTTTGGTACCAAGCCTACTTCTCTATCCTCTAGGTCACAACTTTCTATTTTCTTTTTTTTCTTTTTCTTGTGATTTATTGGAAAGTAGATCTTGTTAATCCTGCAACAAATGGCACTGAATTAATATCACAGATCTGCACAGCGTTTGTCATCTGTTACTGTTTGTGTGTATGTGTTGTGTGTGTATGTGTGGTGTGTGTGTGTGTCAGAGGTGAGGACGTGTTGTGATATTACGCCCTCACAGGCTTGTTCACATGTCAGCACTCAGTTTCTCTTTCAACAAGTTCCCCTCGCCCAGTCGTCAGTCGCAACAAGTTCTACAGGAGAGAGGAGACACGTTTTCTGCATAATCGTCCACGTTATCACCCTCTCTCTCACTTTCTCTTTAAGTCTGTGTTTACGTGTGTGTGCTCATTTGTACTGCATGTGCATTGTACTGAGTATGACGATTACAGACAGTGTGAAAAGCACATGTAGTTTGATTCCCTGTTTGTTTTTTTTCTGTGAGATTTTTGGAACGGCCCACCATCCATTAGTTACTGATTGTCAGGGTGTTTAGAGTCTTTTTGCTTCATAGAAAACACAGTAAATATAAAAAAGGAGAACAGTTGTCTGCAGAGAAAAGTTCTGAGTCTGTTTTCTTTTCATTGGGAGCAAAGACGTATATTCTCCATGCTCCCATTTACTGATCTGTGTTTAAATGAAGTCTCTGCCAACACAACAGGCCCTGGCAATCACAGCCACCAGAATCAGTCTGAGAATTCACAGAACAGTCAATTAACAGCCCCAATCACAGGCAAGGTAAGTTTAATCAGGCTTGAAAAATCAATTTGCTCCATGTATGGCATGTTAACGGCTTTGAGGACAGGCAGCTCTGCTAAAGTGCTAAAGCTATTTTAGAGCGGATTAGTTTAGGATAGCTGGTTCTGCTTTACCACACTGCTGCTGCCAAGCAGAAAGCACCTGGCAGATTGTGACTGTGCGTGAAAATCTGCGTGTATTTTAGAAAAACATCATCTCATGTTTCTCCAGCAAAGACTCAGGGAAGCTATTTTTAGTAACAAAATGGGTGAAAATGTCATTTTAAAAGACTAGTAATACAAACATTTGGGATAAAGTCAAGTTATTAAAATACTACTTGGAGTGCGTACATCATCCTCATCCTCATACATCATCATTTATAGTGAAATAAAACCTGCAATGCAAACAGTGTGTATTCTCAGGACTCATTACACAGTGTGTCTTGGGTTCCTGTCAGCTGCTGGTAACACTGTGGAGGAAAAAAGTCTGTTTAGGCAGTGAGACAGAGAAAAGACATGTTTACCAGTAGACTTTCTTCCATCTTTCTCTCACTGTTGTCTGGCTTGAGTTCAGATGATCAGAGCACAGTGAAGCAGGCGAAGACGGGGTGAGTGTAAAAGCCGGCTCCTTACTTGCTCATGACACATTTTAGAAGCACTGCCATGCATCATCTCTAATATAAGCTGCAGTTTTATCTTTATCCGTGCTGTTCCAGGTGCATTGTCTGATCAATGTAGATTCTGGTAGAAAAGAAGATGGTGTCGTTCCTCCTGAGATATGAAAGACTGAGTCAACCACATTCAACTGAATGACTGTTATCTCAAATATTAACAGACAGAAAGCCGACTACAATTGTGCTTTTATGCCTTGCAAATACATCTGTGAAAATGAACTCCGAACAATAAACTCCTGTTTGTGCAGATTATTAAGCTTGTTAATGAGAGTAGAAGAGCTAATTTATCACCTTACTGAGAACACAGATTTTTCATTAGCTTTTTTTTGCCTGAAAACACAACCTTTCTCCTTAGACGTCTCAGAGCACTTGTTGTTCGCAGCACCTCCATCAACCTGTTTAACCCCACTTTAAGCCTACTCATCAATCCATCATGCAAGCTCACACTGTGCAGCCAGCACTGTTCAAACCCACAAAACTAAAGTGCATTTTAAATTTCAGAGGAGGTCCCACAGTTTCAAAAGAAGTATAAGAAGTGTGTCAGACTGAATTACAGGGTAAGGTGTTTCTACAACTTTGAGAATGTGTCATTGTGTAGCTGTGATGAAAAGATGGAGCAAACTGATTCAGAATTTACAGAATAGAAAATTATTTTATTTAAGTTTAAAGCTACTTCAGAAGCTGTCTGCACCTGGTGTAGTCTGTACACTATCCGTCGGCAGATGTCAGAGACTTCTTACTTTGCTTCAGTGTAAAAAATATATATATTGATTTCTGTATTTAATCTAAACAAAATAAAAAAAAATTCAAAAACGTTTATGAACATTTTGGATAACTGGTGCTGAAATTAATCCTCAGTACTTTCAGTACTTGCTGCTTTTCTTTTGCCGCCTGCCTGCTGCCACACCGCTCACCTGAGTTTCATTGCTCCAGGGTGTCCTTCCAAGAAAAACAGCGGCATCAGTTGTTTTAGCAAGCTCCCTAAAACAAAATTATTGGTATTATACAGTGACAGTCCGTGTAGGGAGGAGGTCGGGTTGGATGGTTCAGCAAAACATCACACTTTTAACATGCTGTGTGTTTCCTGTTTCCAACCAACAGTCAGCGCTGTTGTTTTAATATGACCGTGATGGTTTCCTAATCTTAACCAAGTATTTATTTGTAGACAGAGTCAGAGCTTTGGACAGCAAACATTAATGCTGTGACCACTCAACAACATTCTACATTTACATACAAGCTATTCCACATAAGCAGTATGACATGCAGCAAAAGTCCCTGGATTGAAATCAATAGGGGACTTCACACTTAAACGATATGCATCTTAACTATCTGGCCAACAGGACGCCCCCAGGTGTTATTTTTTAATTAAATCGATGGATACTTAATTTTGAAACTGGCATCCATATTTCATAAACTGACAAACAATTCCTCAGCACTTTGCCACACAGAATCACATTCATTCACAGAAGCCTCCTCTGCTCCTTTGAGCTTTAAATCCTTTTTAATGAACTGCACCTTCATCAGTAGGATTTAACCAGGAACATGCTCTGCACTGAATAGCTTCCATTCAGATTGTTCAGGCTTAGTGCAAAGGACAGGGCTGCTTCATGCCTTTGTGACTTTAAGCTGCTCGGAATAAAGAATTCATAATTACTTCTAAGGGCCCCGTGAAAGGTTTTCAATGACCCAAATCACAATAACCTTTTATAGAGTAACTGTTCAGGCTCAGGGCGAGATGATTAGATAAAACCTGGCACTTCTGCACAATACACGGTGCAATAATGGAGGGCCTGCTAAAACTATAATTAGGGAAATTAATGGCAGGTAATGAAGCCACAATGGCACTTAAATGCTGAATAATATACAGAGCATTTTAAAGGTTCAGCAAACAGGAGCTTGTGGAGTTCTCAGGGTGCAACAGCAAAGTCCCCCATTGAACCTCAGCACCTTAGCCGGCAACGGCTTCCTCAGACAGAAAATCTAACACGGTTTTTACTCAAGATTTAGTGAAATGCCTCTGAAATTCAGGTGGACATGGATTATTTCAAGGTTATGTTGTTCCAGCATGAACTAAATAATATTGATTGTACATGCTGTGTCTTCCCATGAGAGTCAGGTTGGGTATCTTTTAGATTTAGATTCTGATTCTGCTCATTGAATGCACTTCTTGTAAAACCCCCAGTTCTTGTCAAATTACACATACAAAAATACCAAACTTTAAAAAAAAAAAGAAAAATGAAAAACCAGCATTTTCAGCATTGTTCTGCAAAAAAAAAAAAACAGTGAAAACAGCAAATTAAGCTATAAATTCTCTGTTTTTCCATGCACAAGCTGCACGTTTTCTACAATCTACACAATAAAGCTTTTTTTTTTCCTACAACGGCTCTTCAACAACTTTGTGGTCAGTTTACTTTGATCAGAAAGATGTGACAGTTTGTCACCATCTGGACACAAGATGAATTATCAACACATTGTGTAGGTAATTTGTTTTTGTTTGCCTTAATACAAGCTTTATTTTCAGTGATTAGTTGACAGTTGACAGCAGAGGATGGTAAAATGTGCTTGTGCCGTACTCAGCAGGTGGAGCTCTGTCATACTGGTAATTCTGTAAACAAACTCACTGCTCCATCCAGATCAGGTTTTACTCTGTAACTTAAAACACACATTTACCTTCATTAATAATAAGAACATTTTGCAGGAAGTGAGTGTGTGCTTATGACCTTAAACTGCTGTTGTCAGAGCATCATTGTAATGAGGCAAGACTGGATATTTGCTTTGCATACAGGCATCCTAACCCCCTCCTCAGCCTTAGAGGTGGTGACCCTCCTGTGGAAAGTGTCTGAGCTGAGATGATTTGGAAGCTGGACATCAAATTACTAAGTTGTTGCTGTTTTTACACACCAATATACAGAATCACAGTCATAGTAGTTATGATTTATTGGTTTACTTACTATAAACAAACAGGACCATGATTTAGCACATTTATATAAACATTATCTCCTGCTGCAGCTCTTTTGTTTTTCTGTGCTACAAAACAATGCAACTGATTTTCAGTAAGTGAAGCAGGATGCAGTGTAGGGGTCAAAGGAAGCCTCCTGCCTCTTCAAATATTCGATTTTGGTCACTGTGAAAGTGTTTTAAAGTGATTGTTTGCACTTTCTTGGCCTAAGTTAGATGAAGAACACCTGTCTGCATGGTGAATATGTAGCTGGAGCCTGCAGTCGATTTACTTAGCACAGCATAAAGACTGGAAACAAGGAGAAACAGCTAACTTATCCTATCAGAAGGCAACCGTGGGCTTTCCCTAAACATCCCTAAAATTCAGGATTTTGCAGAATTGTCCAGTATATAAATGTTCTTTCATAGTACATTCTTACTGTTACCATAAACCATAACATGACCAGTTAGAATTTCTCATGATGTTTGGGAAGTTTTTATTTGTTTACGTGTACAATGTGAACATTCTGATGACATTTCAGTGAGTTTTATGAAACAAAAAGTAAAAACAAAAAAAAAAAAGAACAAAAAAGGGGATGTTTTATTTTTAAGCCAAAGGACGGGCTCTCCTACCAAACAGATGGCTGCTCTTCACTCAGTGCCAGTCAAGCACACAGAGGCAGATGAGGGCAAAGCACAGAGAGACAGCACAGAGAGCCAAAGTGTCCAGTAACCAGGCTGACACTTGTGGGATTAGGATGTTTATGATTTTAGGTTTGTGTATAATCCATACTGTCTGAAATATAGTACCTGGCATACAGCAACTAAAACTTGTTTGCCTGCAAATATACAGTGAAACTTTTCCTGTGCATGTATAATTGAATAGAATATGAAATAGTGAATATAATGAGATGTCAAAGCCATGTGGTGGAAAGAGCGGCTCTCTGTGGGCAGTGTAGTTAGTTCCAGGATGTAGAGAGCAAATTTACACGACGTAAACTCAGGAATTTTAATAACATATAACCCTGACCTGAAGAATTGTGTATTTCTTTTCCTCTTTTGCAGCTGGAGGTGCTGTGGGTTCTGTTTCCCTCTCCTCCACCAAATGTACTGCTTCTTGCAGCAGTGTTTGTTATGAATAATTCTCCTGGTATTTCACTTCATTTAAATTTACTGTTATGAAACATACATTTTGTAATGTAGTGTTTTAATTTACTTAACCACTTCTCACATTCATGGTCACAGGGGGTTGGGGTCTCTCCCCGTACCAACAATGTGTGATATTAATTCAGCATCTGCATTCTCAGCCACTCAGTCAGACTCTGTCACACTCCACACCTGCACAGTTGGTAATCATCTGTTACTCTGACTGTGCAGTGCTGTTTATTCATCCAGGTTAACTCGCAGATAGCATCGCAGACACTCTGTTGACACTGTCCCACTGCTAGTGGAACCACTGCTGCTTTTTAATGAGACACAATAACACACTCCTCTGCCCTCATCCTCTCAGCTCCTACGTTAAAGTGTCTACAAACCTCTTAACGGATTCCAGCACATTTTCATGCCTCCTGCTACTTCAGATGTATATGTGTGTGTGTGTGTGTGAGACAAAGTGAAGGAGGTACAGTGTGACAGATGGAAAACCGAGAAAGCAGGACAAAGACAAAGAGGGAAAACACAACAAGATGCAGAGCATATGGGGAAGCAGGTGGAAAGAAATCTTGCCTCGCTCTACTACCACTCCTCAGTCGTATTTCATGCCTACACTCCTCTTAACACCTCAACAGTTATCATTAATTAAACTGCATCAGATCTACAGGGCTCAGTGAGGAGCAGACATCAAACACAATCAGCCAGCTGCTCCCCAAATGCTGATATAATAATAAGGAAACTAATAATGCTGATACTTATCTTTATGATAATACTACAGCTAAAATGGTAAAAGTCTTTCACTTGCTTTATAATCTTGCATTATGTTGTATTTTTCTGTAGTTGTTTTGTTTTAATTCCTTCTTGTAAAGCAATCTGTCAATTACATTACTTTAAAGTGTCATTATGTTTTATAACTGTAACCAAAACACCAGTTATTGCAGGTCCCTGGGATCAAATACATGTACCAGCCTGTTAAACACTTCACAATTTGTTCGTGAGCTGATTTAGATAAGAAGGGAGAAGAGGTGTGTGTGGAAAAAAGCCTCAGTTACAGATTTCAGGATATTTAGTGCCCGGAAACCACTAGCTTGAGGAACATTGGTGAGATGATGTCAGAATTGTGAATGTGTGGTTTCTGATGAGTCTGTTGTGCTGGTTAAAACCAGTATCACACCATTAAAAATAACCTGAATATTAAATGGTAAACAGACCTGTGATGAATGATAAAGAAGTTCATCAGATCTATCTTTCCTGAAAACAAGTTTACTTGTACTTTAATTTTGTGTTTGTTACTTAATATTTGTGATTCCCACCACTAATGAAGCTAATATTAAGAAATTAACTTAGACATGTAGATGATGCCGATGTGTTGATAAGGCAGGAATCCCCTGGAACAGATGCTTTGGTACCTTTTATCTTTATTCTATACTTGATCTAAGTGAGAGAGCTTTGAATTGAGATCTAAAGGATGATGAAAATTCTGCAAAATGCACTGGGGAGTTATTTATTCAGCAGCAAGAAATCAAAGCTTAAAGCAGCAGTAGGGAGGTCTGTCTTGAGCTTTCTACTTTGGAAAACATACATACTGCTGGAGTGTCTTTGAGCAAGACATTGAATCTCTGGCATCTCTGGTGGTGCTGTTCTACTGCTGACCTTGACCTTTGAACTCCTGGGACAAAGACACGTTTGAAGAGTAACTCTCCACAGGGAGGGATAAAGTACATTATTATGATTAAAGCGTCTTTATGCAGCTCTTTGCCTTGAACCACTGAATGCGTGATTCCCATTATACTTGACCTCAGTAGCTTAAATCCCGACTGTCACTCATTTTGATGAGCTGTCTGCTTTGAAACAGCATCAGGCCCAAAGCTGAAGTGACATGCATCTGTAAAAGCACCAGAGGAGCTGAAGGAAGCAGACAGCCAACACACTCTACAGTTTTAACAGAGGAAAATGATACTTAGAGTGTGTTCGGACAAGTCCTGCCTCTAGTGAACATATGGCTGCAGGATATAGCCATTTGTGTGTACATATAAATGGCTGCAGACAATGTAATTTATGAAACAGTCATATTATTTATTATCTTGATGTAAAACAGTTCCTCAGTTTGACCCTGCCGCAGCTGGCTCATGATTCTGCTACTGTTAAATTACTGTAATTTTTGCCTATCACAGACTGAAATATGCACAGCAGGCCTGAAAAAATTAGAGCAGATACCGATTACATATGGCCAGGGGCGTGGAGGACTGAGCTGGTGATTGGTTGTGCTGAGGAGGAGGAAAAGCCAGGGCTGAGATGAGCAGAGTGTCTGGAGAGTGGGAAGCTGAGTCGAGCGGTGGTCCAGGGCAGAGGAGCAGGGCTGACAGGACAAAGGGCTGGAGACAGGGGCTGGAGCGGAGCTGACGGGACTGCAGGGAGAGGAGAACAGGTTATGTAAGGGGAATAGGGAATGAGTATAATATATCTCAGAATGGCCTGAAATGGATCTGGCAAGGTGAGGGTGGCAGAACTGAGTCTCTGTAGAAGTCTTGATTGCAGGATGGGATGCAGCTGGTGGGTCTCTGATCTGAACTCCAGTGCAGCTGTTTCCACTCAGACAATCACACACACACACACACACACACACACAGGGAGACAGAGGCAGAGAGTGAAAGACTGCAGGCTGGGCAGAGGTGGAGGGTATGACACCTATCTCTATCATGGTTTGCAATGTTTTATTTTTGAACTGAGAGAGAAAACCATCTGACACCTTAGGGACACATGTAAGCTTTTTCCATTAAAAAAAAAAGGGTTTCAGGAGAATTTAAACTTGCTGGTGAGTATACACGAATAAACCAACATTTCTAAATAACTTAAATCAGTGAGTCTAGTAAACAAAGTTATCAGGACTCCCTCACTCTTGTTCAAATAACATACTGGCTTCATTTGTTGGATTTTCAATTTTTACTTTACGTTTCTAAGGCCTAACAACCCCTAACTGTTATTTATGCCAAAGAATATGAGCTACAGTTTTTACAGTGCAGTCCTATCATAGTTGGCCTTTACGGGCCATATTTCATGGTACAAATCTGTTAACTTCCATTTCATACTCCACTAATGGAGCAGTGCAGATGGCTGCTCTGACTACTGATTGGTCAGAAGTGTGAGTGTATTTGTGTGTGCGTGTGCGTGTGTGTGTGTGTGTGTGGGGTGCTGAGGAAAGGTAAACGTCACAATCACAGATTCCTCTGAGCAAAGGCCGACCGACTCCTCTGTTGGCCTGACAAGAACTGCAATTTTTGTTTTTAAAATGTAATCAGAGAGCTTTGATTGTGTAGCGTAGCCAAAATGGCAGTTTCCTGAACAGTTACTCTGAAAGTAAAAAGGCTTAAAAGAACATTTAGAGGGTTTATATATATATAGTAAACCAGATGAAATCCCAGAATCGTCCTTTAGATGTTTCACTCTTCTGTAACTGTGATGAGTTTTTAAAGGTTTGATCAACCTGCGCTTGAGGCTTGCCTGTCATGTAGGCAACCAGACAGAGAATTACACTAATGCAGCATTTTATTAGGAACACCTGAAATTATTCAAGACTTTTAGAAAGTGCTCAGGTGGAGTGTGCTGAAGTGTTCATGATTTGTACTTAATGGGCTCAAACATCCAGAACACCAGTCCCTTAAAGAGCCTCCAATGAAGCCCCAAATTTTTAGAGTGAAGGACGACGAGAGGGAAAATTTTTTTTTTTTAAACTTGGATGAGATCCAAGCCTCCCTTTTCCATTTCCCTTATCAGTGCTTGCAAGCAACAAACTGAAAGGCAACAAATGACAAATTTACAAAGGGACAGGAACACATTAGACAGGCGGCTCGCTGCATGGCCCCGCGCTGAATGCAGTCCTTTCATCTGCCGGGGCTTTGTCACCAGTTCTTGATTATCATTAAATGGTCATGAAGGACCCAATTTTAGTTGGCTGATGATTTAATACTTTAATGTTGACACTGTTTGGAGCCAAATTTCAGTCATTTGTGTTTGTATCTTTCTAAGTGTTTCAAGTACATGTTGGTGTGTGCACATACACATCTACATGTATGCAGGGCATGCAAACATATGCATGCAAGCTCAAACCTACAATCCCCTCTTGCACTTACAAATGCAATTACGCATTTCAGGTATGGAAGAGAGATGAATGCAAACTTGGACACTGCACTGGGCTTTAAAATTCACCAAGGACTGAACCCACAGCCTCAAACTTGAAGAGCTTTCTAACACCTCGAGGCATTTGGTCAGACACTTATGAGCTGTATTTCTTAGAGCATTTGAGTGTTTGGGTGTTCAACTTCAAAATTCAGTGGGTATAATAAGGACTGAGCCCACCTCCACAAAACTTCCAAGAACTCCTCTAACACCTGAAGCTATAGCTTTTATATATATATAAAAGTGTGTGTGTGTGTGTGTGTGTGTGTTTGTATAAGGTCACAAAGAAATAAAGCTACAAGCATCAAAAATAACCCTTCTTTGTAGATGTTGGTGTCCTGGACCTCTGGAAAGTGATCCTGCATGAAGGACGATGTTCATTTTCTCAGACACTGCATCTTCCTTGAACTGCATCTTCCATATGACAAGAGCTGTATAACTCATCTTCTTCAACCTTAGGTCACGAACTTATCACCCCTCGCACGAGAAGATAGATTTGTAACCCCCACTAAAAACCAAGACATTTTGATGGCTAGGTAGTCTGCATCCTGTGAACGGGGGGGGAATGTCTCCCCCTGTGTTTATCCCATTTTTATAATGTGACAATGATGATGACGTTAGAATCAAACAAAACAAACACACACACTATGAACTGCACAATTTATCTTGAATATTTCACATAACTGCAATTCAGAGATTATTTGGAAAGTTTCTGGGCTGAACATGGCCTTTGCCAGGACTTTAAGTTTTGAGACAATAAGCAGGATCCTAACTAAAACTAATTAACAAAACAATCCAACCACTCGGACTCTGGGACAGCATTTCAGTGTAGAGGTCACAGACAATGGTGTTGTCATTGTCTCACTTCAGCAAAAATAAAGTTTTTACTCTCACTTCTTTTCTGCAGACCTCTTTGCTCCCGCGGACAAAAGGAAAAGTTAAGTTATCTGATTTATTGTTTTCTTCCTCCAAACAGACAGAGAGAGACAGAGATAGAGTCAGGTGGCTAAAATTAATTTCAGCACAGATGAAAAATTGCCCGCATGACGACCTTCAGTGCAACAGTGAGCAGAAACACAACAGAAAGACAATGTAAAGTGCAACATTGGCATTTATGTGTATACATTTAGGCCACAGAACAATAATACTGAGGAGCCAGTAATCTAATTAAAGACGGTGGCGGCAGAGGGAGCTGAAGGTTTGAACCTTGTGGAGTTTTACACAAATCTTTCCTAAAGGAAGAAATCAGATCAGTGTTTGGATCTGCTCACGTGTGATCATATTAATCTTTCGCTAAGCTGTGGTCCAGGATAATCAGTTTTATTGTCACAGATGATTTAAATGATTTACCAGTTATCTCAGCTCATCTCAGTTTGTCAGACTTATGTCTCATTGTTTCACTTGTGTGTAAAACATCTCTGTTCCAGATTAGAGTCCAATATCAGTCTTTATTAACTTTCAGTGGAGTCATACTGTGTTATTGCTTTACAAAATTCAGCTTTTCAGATTGATCACTCTGATATTTAAAACTGCACCAAACCTTTATACTAACAGTGAGTCAGATCATTACATGTAATGTGACTGGAGGTCAATCATGGCGACAACCTCACAGAGACTCACCACCCGACTGCAGGTCCCTTTGCCTCTGTGGAATGTTTTAGTGTCTTTTAGCTCATTGTTTTGGTTTCACAGTTGAATAGTTGAACCTAAAGTCATTTGCTCCTACCCTCCAATATGACCCATAGGAGTGTTTCCTGAGTTGGCACCACACTTACCTTACTTCCTCCTTAGCCTCCTTACTATGACCACTAGATGGGCTTTGCCCCTTGAACACAAGTGACAAAGCCCTCTGCTGCTCCATAGTAAAACCTATGGGTCAAAATAAGCTGATTGCACAAGAAACCAAAGAGATGATTTTTTTCAGGACAGTGAGGCTGTACCTCTCCCAAGCTTGAAAAGCTGTAAAGCTAATTAAAACTACTGTCAGTCAAATACTATGTATTCACTTGGCTTTATTGTAAAGCCACTTGTCATTTTTATAGGACATTGAATGTCTTAATTAAACTGAGAAAAACGATGCATACAGTGAGTGGCGTATTTCAACTGATCCATTACACAAATTCTGTGAACCTACCAAATGTTTTGTTCATTTGGAAAGTAGAAGAGCGACATAGCAAAGAGACAGAGATGGACAGAGAAAAGAAAGACAACAGAGGAATAATGAAGAGAAATATCAGTGTCAGACTTAATTTCTCTCTTCCTGTCTGTTGAGAGGTTTACGTCACTAATGTGCCACGTCTTTTCGGACAACTTTTAATGTGCCATGAGAAGGAAAGATAATCCCTTCCTGTTTCTTCTCTTTTCCCATCTTCTGATTTCACATGTCTCCTCAGCTTACTCCTTACCGCTACCTCTACTTCCTTCTTTTCCTCACTGGTTTGATTCTTCTCTTCTCCACTTCTCTCCTCAACAACATCCTCCACTCACTCTTCTCTGTATTGCTCTCAGCCCTGTGTAGCAGATTACTTCACCATCACAGTCCTAGATGAGTTCCCATTAACCCTGTGAACTTGAAGCCACTGATGCACAAAGAGCTCCATTACCATCCTGCACAGTTGTTAGGCTCTCCATTTATTCGTCACCTCCATCCTCAGCCAGTTTACCACAATAAACTGCCAGCAGAAGGCATGTCAAACAGCCTAGTGATTAAATGCGCACATCCTCAGTGACTGAGATGGCTCTCGTTGCAAAGGATGACTTCAGAGTTCCATAATATTGGGTTTTGAGGCAGAGGCACATTTCAGCTTGTTGCAGGATCAAAATGCTGAATTAACAATGTGAAATTTGAGCTTGAAATTTGTTGACTGGCAGGAAGCAATTGGAGCTGTTTTAATCTAGTTCTGTGCTTCACTCAAAGGATACAGCTGAGCATCATTTTGAGAGTCTTACAAGGGATTTAGGAATTTGATGAGACAGAGTGAGAAGGATTCTTTAAAGACCTGTTGTTCTTCTGCCAGAAGGTTTGAGTACAACAAATTCTAATCATTATAGAGCTTATTCCTGAGTTATTAGTCTTTTTATCGACATGTTTGGTTCCGCTGTAGATTTCATTTTCTCTGATTTTCTGTGACTGATGTCTTAATTTCTGTAAGTGGCACCCTTTTATGACACATTAAGTTAACCAACCAACCATTACATTAACAGGATTTTACTAGCTTGGGACAAGACAGAAAATAGATTAAGGTAATTTGGTCATTTATCAGGGAATAATTTTTTTGTGAATGAAAGTGATTTTTTTAAAATCACTTTCATTCATTAATTACCTTTACAACATAATTTGTTCTGAACTTAAATATTCCATTTGTTTGCTACAAGATATTCACACTTGTCAGGAAATTACAGCAAAACATCACAACTTGTAAACGAAGGTTACAAAAAACATGATTTATTTTAACTTTCATGAAAGGAAATGTTTTTCTTGTCAGCAGGAGATTGGTTGAAAGGAAACAGGTGTTGGCAGTGACAGACAAGAAGGACGTCTGGGAAACAACCAAGAGACAGAGAGACACAGAAAAAGCAACAACAAAGGTCTGAGGCAGACACAGAGAGAGTTGTTAACCTGGATATGGATGGTGAGAGGGCTGGAGAGCAGAGGTTATCTCTGTCTCTGTAATAAATTCCTCTGTTCCTGATCACAGCGTCCTGAGCCGGGCAGCAGAGAAACATGCTGTATGGAGAAATCTGCAGAGGAACTGCAGAGATTTTTACTGCCTCCATAAATTTAGTGCAGCACTCACAGAGAAATGGAATAACAGTCAGAGATGTGGGATATTTATACCACTGCTGTGCCAGACAACAAGAAAGAAAGAAAAAGAAATCTGTGGGGTCAGTGATTACACACAGAACAAAGCCACTGCAGCGGTCAGAGGTCACTGCCGTGACTGATTTACTCACCAAATGTAATGCTCTAAACAGAAATACTGGTCAGACAGAGGGATATTAATCTTTAAACCAATTTCACTGGGCAATACGATGTTTATGTTTATGGAAAATAATCACATCTGTTTGACGTGTACTTTGCTAAATGTTGACACACCACAGCAGAGTAAAGACAACTGAGTTGTTAAGATGTAGGTGAACAGACGTGTCAAATAGTGAAAATGGATGTGCAGGAAATCAGAGGGAATAAGGCATGTGTGAAGCGTCTGAGCTGCCAAAGGGTTTCACTGGCTTTCAAAATGCAAAGTTCAAAACAGAAAATCAATCTCATGTGTATCAAAAAGAGTTTAAGTATATTTTGTCTGCTCATTTTTCTCTAGGTTTTAATTTGTGCAAAAAATAAAAAAAAATGAAGTAACACTGTTTTTTTCATCTTTTAACATTCTGTTCAGGTTTGAAGTCAAAAAGAAGAATGAAAGAGTTGAAAAACAAATGAATTAACACCTCAAAAGAAGTCTAAAGTCTAAAATGCTGCTATTGAGTAGAAAATATTACTAGAAGAAATAAGTGTATATTTTTGTAAGCTTGTGGATACATGTTTTGCATATTTCTATCATATATTTTATGTATTGTTTTATATTTTATGCATCATATATTCAAGTCTGGGTTCATTTCATGTTTTGCTTGACTGCAATTTTCCCTTCAGAAACAGTAATCCTCTGAACCAACTTCCAATTATCTCTGCAGCAGATTTGGCTGTGAGACCTGCATCTTGCTGCATACTGGTTAAATCAAAGGTGAATGTAAATTCAATCACACATTTCCATTTTCAAGAAATGTGTTAGTTATTAGATGGTTTGCATGAGGTAAGTCTGATAAATAGTTTACTCGACAAATCTCAAAAACAGCATTTAAATCATAATGTGACACTACATCTCTTAGGCAGGTTGATCCATCTCATTTCATCATTCAGCAATACAGGACACTGAGTTCTGTCCATATGCTTCTGTCTGTCTGTCTGTCTGTCTGTATGTATGGATGGATGCCCCAGGTTGTTCAGTAATCTGTGTTCAGACAGCAGGTTTATCCTCTGACTCTCCTCTTGTTGTCCAACCAATGAAAATCACAGCCCAAAGCAACGGTTTCTTTCCAGCTGAGCGACTCCTGTCAGTCATTGCCAGCGGGTCAGCGATGCTTCGAGATCGTTAAGGCTCTGAGGCATCCTGGTGCGAAGACCTGCACCTAATATCATGCTTCACAACCCCGTCAATACCCCGCAGCACCACGAAAAAAAAAAAGGCAGGCTCAGCCTAAGCGCTCCCAGAACTCCAAAGGACACACATTCATTCACCCCGCTGCTCGCTCAGGTCAAAGCCACTGAGAAGAAATCAGCTGTCATCTGTCTGGAGGGAAATGTAATCGCAGTCAGTCAGTAAGTAAGGCAGTCAGACATTCAGTCAGTGAGAACCAGTTAGCTCATTGAACAGCCAGTTAGTCAAAGAGTCAGAGTTTGTAGGATCCAGTTTTCTTGCATCCATGACACAAACTGCCGCAAACAGTTTACATCATCAGAACTCTGGATAGTTCTAGTTCTAGTTTTACCCAATTAAAAGTCACTTTTAATTTACATTCTGATTGGCCGCTGCGTTGACCTACGTATCTGCAAAAATGTATTTATTATTTTTCAGCGCACTCGTTGACTTAGACTGTGACAAGCTTTTAAATCTTGAATCTAATAAGACACTTTAATTTCTATGGTAGATTTCTTAAAAAAAGTTACTAAACAGTTTTCAGGCAAAGGAACATGGCAAGCAGACAATGAAATGATGAAAACACCACAAAAAACATTAAATATTCACAAAAGCTTTGTTGTAAAATACTTTTTAATGAGATTTAGAAGATGAAGCTAAAGTTATTACATAGAGTTACAGAGTTTACGTCTCAAGGTTTATAACTCCATCTCCATCTACTGCTTCTGTGGTTTCACTGTGATCAACTTCATCCATCCAACCACTCTGCTGCTTTCTGCTCCGGTGACCTAACACTCTGAACCGTTATCCCTCTTTCCACCATTTTAAAAACAGACTGGGAGGGACTTAAAAACAACACGCACTGAAACTCATGATGTCTACAGTAATGATGGACAGAGTTTTCATTAATGGATTTTCAAACAGTAGAGAGCAGGAGTCTGAATCGCTCCCTTTCTTTAATGTATCTTAACATTATTCATGTGGATATTGTATCAAAGTGTTTGGAGGTCAGTTGTAGCACAAAGAAAACAAACATTTCTTGTGGTCAATAAAAGAAAAAAAAAAACAAAAACAAAAACCTGGAGTCGATAATGAAAATGAAGCCACTTCTGTGAGCAGCACCAGGTAAAGCTGTACATAAACAAGAAGCCTTTGCTGTGTTGTTTGTCATATTGTTTAGGGTGAAGACTGTGTGATTAATTGGGAAAGTTGGGAAGTTTTTGGAACGGGAAATGCTCCAGGCGCCCCAATAAACAAAACATGCCTGTGCTGTGCAGAGACCTCTAAACAAGTCAGTCTGCATGTTGGAGGATAATCTTTCATTCATATTCAAGGTGGCCAAGGAGTGAACCCTAGCATCTCATTTCTTCTTCTTCTTTTTTTCTTTAGTATTTTAAGAAGTTGGCAAAAGAATGCTGAGAAGCCTGCAAGTCAACCCTAAAGACACAAACGGAAAAATGAAAAAAAACATTTTCATCTCAAATCAAAATTTTTGTTTTTTACAAATATCTAAATTTCCCAGAAGCTCAGCCTTTCCAGAAGTATGTACCTTCCTTAAATTCCTATTTAAAAGTCTTCTTGTGTTGTTTGTTAAGGCCACCAGTTTTCATTATCTCAGCTATCTGATACAGAGATGAGACCCATGAGCCTCAGCTGCCGTTACTCTGGAGCCAGTCACAGGTGCGAATCAGAGCTGTAGTGAATTCAGAATACACTGTGTAACTGTTTGTAACTGGGAACAGAAATCAAGACATAGTTGATGAATTCTTAGCCTGACCCAGAATTTGACTAATCTAAACTCAATATGAGATGTAATGTTTAGCTTCAGCTCAACATAAGAGGCACATGAAATGTAGGTATTTTATGTCAGTGGATGTTTCTCATGGAAACGCTCCTTGGAGGTCGTAGATTTTTCTCCTGTTTTATGTTTATAGGCTTTTATTTTGACTTTTCCTTAAAGAGTCAGATATTTCCTAAAACAACTGTTCATCTTTTGTACTGAGGATTAAGGCAGGAGACCTTGATGTTTGTTTGGAAGTGCTCCGTCTAACACTGTCTGCACAAAATAATAATAGCTCACACCCCTTCAGCTACCAGTACATTACTTTCATACTGCAGACCTGTGTTATGGCGAGCTCTAGCAAAAGGGCATAAAAACTGTGTTTGACCCCATAAATATGAAACTGCTGCACAGACTTTCTCTGCTGAGAGACTGGAGCTCAACACACAATGCTGTGAAATCACAGAATAACACAGAATTACGCAACATGAAAGGAATAAATCCATAGTTATGACGTCTCTCTCTCTCCTTCTGTCTTCATTCAGTCTTTCACATTTACGGTGGATGAAGAACAAATTCTTCACGTTTACTTTTTCCCCCTTTCACCAAGTCTAAAACATCTCCCAAACAAACGTAGAGTCTTTTCTGCTTTGGCCCACCAGCTTGCTGGCCAAAGCCAAAACCCCTACACAGCCTCCAGCAGGTGTTGTGAATATAAAGTAGAGTGGAAGTGCATCAGTCATTGGCCGGCCTCATTTGGTATGCAAAATAAAAATGAGTTATACAAAACGAGGCCTGGCAGGAGACTACAGAGGGGCTCAAATACAGCTGCAAAGCAAAGTGACAAAGTCAAAGCAAAACAAAGTGTAATTTACAAAAAAATAAAAAATAAAAAAACAAAGAGAAAATGTCAAAGTAAAGTCAACTGTTTCACTTAAAAACAAACCAAATGAGCTGATCAACAACAGTCAAACTGAAAACAAAGTGAAAAAAGTAAAACCAGAACAGGGTGAATACAATAAATGTAAAATTATTAATGATATTCAGCACCTACTTAAATATACAGTACTTGAGGACTGAGTCTCAGACCTCTGAAAAAGTCTTTAGTTTTTTGTGATTGTAACTCATCATGACTGAATTAGCAGTTATCCCAAACATTTTAAGCTAAAGATTTTACTAAATTGGAGTGACATTTAAACCATCAAGGCAGCAATGAAAATTTGACTGTTAAAAGAATGTGTGTATGATTTTTATCAAACATGATCCAGAGAAAACAGACTTCAGGAAGTTCTTTGAAGCTTAGGAAGGCATGGGCATTATGTGCTGTTTGCTAGTCAGGGAGCTGGATGTTCCATTGTTTTCCATTTGTAGTGGAAAAATTGCAGGAAAATACATATTGTGACATATAACAATTATTGAGGGACCTTACGTTTTATTCATGTGTTTCATGTGTCATGATTGGGAACTCCAGGAGGCACTGTTGTGTGTGATGTAGTTAACATGCCTATCACAAAAAAAGCTGATGGGAACTTCATCAGTTATTCAGGTATTTGGTCATAAAGGTTTTGAACAATATAAAACTTTGACCTCATGATGACCTTGGATCACTGGATCAAAGTTAATACGATGAATCTTCTTTCTTCGACTTGCCAAGCGACGTAGCGATGCTGCAGTCCTTAAAAAAAAAAAAAAATTATGTAATCAGCAGGATTGTGGAGTCAACTGGGTGGTTTCAGTTCAACATCAGTATTTAGACAGTGAATCAGTTGATGGCACACAGAATTATTTGCAAATGCTGAGTAAATGTTGTCCGTGCAAATATTCACTGTCAGCTCGGGCACTGATCTACAGTAGCAATCTTCTTATCACTTAGACAAAGGTTACTGAGAAGAAACCTTTTCGAAATGTTAACAATCCATCCAAATGTAGGCACAAAATCCAGAAATAAAAGGCACGATAAGCACACTTTATGTGTGAAAGCTCAGTATCATTTTATTTGTTATTTGTTTTGTCTGCACCTTCCAGACCCACAAGTGCACAAAACACACATTTTCCTGTCTGTTTAAAACAAATACTCCAGGTCCAGTGCGATGCAGGCAGCATTGGCCGGTATCTCTGCTGCCTCCCTCATTCCCATGCCATCCGCATCTCTGCCCCTGTAAAGCATCTCTAACATCACAAGTGGAGCTGTACGCAAAGTCATCATGATTGATAAAACAAGCACAGTCACGTGACCCAGAAATGGTAATATTAGCTGTGATAATACCGATAAAGACTGCAGCATATTTTCTTTCTTCACTCAACAGAACTGAGGAAATTTTCACAGCACTGAAATAAGAGTTTGAAAACCCAATTTAGACAGAGAAATTACTCACCTTCCCATTGTGTGGTGGTTTTCACATAACAGATGACTGTGTGATTGTGTCAGACTTTTCAAATGGACACACACATACAAAGAGAAAACACTGGTTCTTCAGACAGGAGACATATCACCAGTGATTTTTTTCCAGGTCTTTTCCCCCACAATTAGATTTTTTTTAGTTTTGTTTCTAGGCTTTTAATTTGTGTTTTAAATGTCTTGCCATGTTTCTTATTTCATCCATTATTAAAACATTGATCTTTTATTTGGTTTGGGTTCGATATACACTCTGACCTGACAACTAAATGTCACAGCCGTTTGGGAAATCGTCGCAAATTTTCCATCTTTTGGTTCCAGTCTACATTCATTAACAGAAGCTTAATCACAAAGAGGCCAGTCCAGCTTCTTTTCACTTCTCCCAGATCATGTTTCTCTTTCATCTCTCCAGACCTGTCTTCCTCTAGTTACCCACCAGATGTCCTCAGACTTTCTTCTCTGTCCTCATTCACCTTGCTGCCCCGCCCATTCACACACCTGTTTCCACCTATCATCAGCCCTGCAGTCACCTGAGCTCTCCCCACCTGCACCTCATTCACCAATCAGCCTTGCTCTGTATATATTTAGTCACTTTGTTCTGCTCATGTTCCTCAGTCTTTCCCTTGTGTTTTTGCTGCCTCTGTATGGATTATCTGTTTAGTTTTCATGGTGCCTGTGCCTGCCTGCTTTCCTGACGGCTAGCTTGTCAACTCGTCTGCCTGTAAGCCTCATTTCATTGATTAAAACCTGTTTCACTTCATCAGCCTGTTTGATGTGTATGCGTTTGTGTCCTCTCTCCCTGTGGTGTCATCACTCCTGACACTTTAAGTTGATTAACTATTTTTGATTATCAAACCAGTGTTTCAGGCAATTAAAGCAGGGTTTGTTTTTTTTTGTTTGTTTTGTTTTGTTTTTTACACTTTTCTGACACTTGATAGACAAATTGATTAATTGAGACAATACATCAATAATGAAAATAATAGTTACAAGGACAGGCACTTAAATGACAACCTGTGTGATGAGTCATAAATGAGCATGAAAGGACACTGAGAGGAAGGTGGTGCTGCAGAAAATCACAAGGAGGTCAATGAAGGGCCATTGTAAAACATATCCAATACAGACATCTCGTCTGTCTTCACAATGGAATACATATAGATCGAATCATAACTACTGAAAAAGATGTCGGCAAAGGCTAACCAATAGTTGTTGGTGTCATTTTTGCAATACTAAAGGCGTTTTATTATCCTCAGTGCTTTGGATTTCTTTTTCTTGTCAATAAAGCCCTTTGAATTTAAATTGGAATTTTTCTACAAAAAGGGGAGAGGCAGACAAATGATGCAGCTTTCTCTGGTGAAAGATTGAAATCTTTCACCCACTGCTGTGAAAGATTTCAATCCTCAATTTTGATGTGTAACTTTCTGTGGGTGGAGGACCGATCGCACTGAATTTCACTGATGGAGGGGTAAGGATGTTCCAATCCACCATTTGGGCAACACCCCACTTGGTGGGGGCTGTTGGACAGGTGCACTGCTGCACAAATATATTTAAAATACAGTGTCAGAACAAATTAAAAAGCACATTTAGATGTATTACATATCAAATATTCCACCTTCCTCCTCTGTAAACATTTGTTCACAAATCAAAATTAGAGGAGTTGAAGAGACTTTAATCTCACTTTCACATGGTTAAAGGAAATGAAACACAGCCAGTTTCACAAGATATCTTTCCCAGGAAGGCGTTGAAATCTTATTAATTCTGTTCTGAATCAGTAAGTTAACATGAAAGATACTGTACAGAGAATAAAATGTGTAATTAGATTTTAAATAGTCATTTGAGTTCCTGTATATTCTCAGTGGGCTACTTTATATGGATTTGCTATGACTAAATCAGGGTGCTGGGGATCCCTTCCATGACCACTGGACCTGAACTGCTGGATTACATGACAAACAGACTGTGAGCAGCAGCCTGGAGCCTAATGGGACCTGAGACGACTCTTTCTCAAACATTGTCGGGGCAGAATAGTGCAGCCTGCGGTTGGTTTTCCATTGAAGGATCAAGTCCTTTTAATGACTAAAGTACCTTTCACTGGAGCAGTGACAGTGCCCCCTCCCCGTGTCTCTCACGCCCCCACCCACCTCCCGTCTCTCTCCCTCTTCTATCCCCTCACTCTGCAGAGTGCAGCCAAACAGAAAGCAGCCTCTTGCCTCTGCTGTCATTGCTGTGGAGCAAGGTGGAAGCTGCAGAGCGCTGTGGACCCAGAAGTGCAAAATCCATCAGGGATCTGGAAAGTGCGAGAGTGTGGAGGTGGAGTGGAGTAAAGAGGAGAGGGCAGGCAGACTGTCTCCCTCCTTCTCTTGGTGGTGCAGCATTCTTCCACTTCATCATGGATCTCTGGAGTAAAAAAGTCCAGGGGATTATTACACAGGTCGCCCTGATACTTTTCAGCTCATACGGGGCAACAACAGGAGGTGAGTACTGTGAGATTTTATTTTAATTTTTTTTGGGGGGGGGGGGGTCTCATGTGGAGTTGTGGAATTGCTGCTGTTCAGTTCACATCCATTTCAGATGTTTGAAAAAAGTGTAGCTTGTTTGCCTGTAAGTGTAACATTCCTGAGCTCATTCAGGTGTTCTGTCCTTTGGATTTAGGAAACAGGCATAGTAATGTCTTTTCATTTATTTCTCTTCATACATTTTATGTGCAAATTTCCCTGTACTGCCACTCAGCGAGGCAGTGGAAGCCAGTGTGGGAAGCGTGTGGGTGGGGAAACTGAATGGAAAAACACTTTCCCCCTCCTTAGCTTATTAAACAGTTGCCCTTGAGCAAGGCACTTAGAGCCCTGTCTGCTCCAGTGGAGCTGCACTGGCTGCAGAAGCCTCATTTTAAAGTAAATGTCTGTATGGATGTGAAGCAGAGAAATTGTCCTGATTGGAGAAGTTTTGTGTAGTTTCATGATTTTTATATTTTATTTCTTCTTAAAGGTTTTGATGCTAATGGTAGTGACCAAAATGCAATAAGTGTTATTCACATAGGAGAAAATGACCAGCAGGACATGACTGTCAAAATCAAACTGTAGACTAACACAATGTCAACTGGATTTTTCTTCACGTTCTTTTGTGGTGGGATGTTTCATAGGCCCGTGGGGATTTCTTTGTTTTTCATGCATTTTTTTTCTCTCAGTTGACATTTTCTCTAATGTCTCTGTAAAATAAACTGTACAGATGATTGGTGGTGATTTGGAACAGTGTGGAATATCAGCTGCGTAAAATTTGTGTATGTATGTGTATATATATATATATATATATATACATACATA
>JBBMJY010000003.1:3718452-3746410 GCA_037833715.1 Toxotes lorentzi
TGTATGTATATATATCTATATATATATATATATATAGATATATATACGCATGCGCGACCATTTTACATAGCTTTTTGCATGTGCCAAACACTGTCAGACCAGTGAAAACATTGCTAACAGCCTGATAAAGTGGGTGTCAGAGGATAAATGTTTGTCTAGCGTGAAATTGATGCTTTATTAAATTGTATTTTGAATCAGCGTTTGTGTGCAAATAAGATGTATTAAAACATCTGAGAAAATAAAATGCCACTAAGGGCTTCAGTGTGAGCAGAGTGGGGACAGACAGATAAATGGTACATATTACCATGTCAGGTTTATATTCCCCTTGACAGGCAACAGCTGCTGGAGAGAGACACACTGACATTATGGGCTTTGAAAGAGTAAAATGAGGGAAGTAAAGATATTTCTTTGCCCTGGAGGAAATGGTTTGGGCTCAGCAGAGTGCCTATCAGAAACCATAACCAAAAAGAAAAAATGTCTCCCTCAAATCAGTAAGGAGTGCTTGAAACCCTTTTTTACCCTCTTAGAGAGCAAACATACAGTACATCATCCACTTAATAATCTCAGACATCCAGACCTGTCTCCACATTTTCTTTGACTTTGTGTTAGTGCTGAGCCAGAGCTACAGGCAAGGTCTGACTCGAGCTATTTGTCAAAGTGAACAAAGAAGGTAAAAAGATCGTGAGAGGGCAGATGTTTCTGCGTCCAGTCCTAATGACCCTGCTCAGCATTGAAGCAGCAGTGTGCTTATTTAGGAGAAGCAGTGGGTGGAGTAGTTCTGTGACAGGATGTTTGAGCCCGCTGAGAGCAGACAAGTCTGCTGCGAACAGCATTATTTCACTGTGAAGAATCCTAAAGAAAGGAAAAGAAGAAAAGTCTCTGGACATCAGCTCATGTGGAGTTGGAGCTGGATAGCGGCATCAACTAGAGCAGTCAAACAATTGTTCAATAAAAGGAAATACCTAGTGGATCTGGATTTGCATAAAATTACACATAAAAACAGTCGTGCTGCATGGTGGGTGGCAGCTATTGTTTTTGGTGAATACATTGACACTGTCAGGGAAAATTCAGCGCAGTAGCCCTTGGAGTTACTTAGTGGTGGAGTTTGTCTAAAATCACCAAGCTCAGAAAAGAAATATCCTGCACAGAAACGCTGTTTAATGTCGTTGTGGTTGTGGAACAGCAGAGGGAGCTGAGCAGGACTATGCAAGAAACCCAGCAGCACCTCTGAATGGAGCAGGTGGATGGAGGAGATGGTGTTGATATAGTTGATGTCTCATTAGAACACTGAGGTAAATACAGCATCACTTAATCTAAAGAAAGCTGAGGTTTGCCCACAGTGAACTGGCAATCCACCCCAAGGTCATGCTCAGTTTTAATGAAGGCAAAACCGCAAGTCCTCATTTTCCTCTTTGCTTGGTGCTATACTGTAAAATATTGTGGTACTATTTATTCATTTATTTACCTTAATTAAAGGTAACCTCATGTTTCTTTAGGAATGATAAAGGTTAAAGTTGTACCACATGAAAGGCTCAGTCTCATCTGCATTTCAAATGGCCAAATTTCAGGGTGGAACCTCAATCACTGTCATTTTGAGTTAGCACTGACAGCTGGTGAGTTGACCATAATCCACAAATCTCTCAAATGCACTGAACTGTGGGATTTGTTCCATTGTGGAAATTCTTGGGGGCAATATATAGTAGATGGACACTATTGTGCACTATATAGTAAATAGGGACTGATTTGGACACAGCTTGTATTATGTTCTTAGGTTTTACCCCACTAGTTTTTTATACAACCATGAGGGGGCAGCAAAGTCAGACATTCAAAATCACGGGGGTTTTAACTTAACTTTATTTTTAACACAGGCGTTCTGTTTGAATCTGCTCTTCACAGGAGTACAATTTTCAACACAAAATTGGCCTTCACTAATAGTGTGAACCTAGTAAGTCCATCTGAATGCACAAGCACTCATCGTTCTCCAATTACCTGCACAATGACCCTCAAATGCATATGCAATAAGCAGGGGCGCTCGTCAATGCTAGCATCCAGAGAGTGCTTCTAATGAGGCAGAGTGCACTTCCAGGATGCTGCATCTGTCAGAGGAAAAAACACACACAACTGCAGAGACAAAGGACACGCGTGATGTTATGTTAAATTTACTCTCTCTGTCTCTGATATATGGCTGTATAACACCCCTCATGGGATTGTTATCTCTTCTCTCAGCTGATTTGGAGTCAGTGGAGTGTGTGTTTTAATCACAGCCTAATGGCAGATACTACCACTGCTCTCCTAACCTGTGTGTATGTGTGCATATGTCCTTGAGTGTGTGCAAATGCGCATGCATCTATGTGCTTGTGTGCACATTTGTGTCTGCATCTACAGATAAGAAGCAAATAGCCACGTGTGAAAGTGATGTAAGGAGAGCCTGGAAATGCTAAGTAGCATGGCGGTAGTGCGCGTGTGTGTGTGTGTGTGTGTGTGTGTGTGTGTGTGTGTGTGTGTGTGTGTGTGTGTGTGTGCACATGTTGTGTTCAGATAACAAATGACTCACCACTCACAGTCACCAGTCTCTGAGGAAAGAGGTTCTTGAGTTAAAACTGTGTGTCAGTAGGTGCTGCATCTAGGAAGAGATGAGGCAGAAGAAGTGTTGTCTTCTCTTATTTCAAAGTCAGCCAGTTTTCCTGCAAAGCTGTGTGGAAGTGCCAGGATGGATGCTGAGCTGTAGACTGGTGTTTTTGGTTATGACTGCCTGTGGTTAAAGTTAAGATTATTTAGAGTTCATTAAAACTTGGTAAGAATAAGATACACATTGATCTCATGCAGGGAAATTGACGTGTCAGAGCAGCAGAAGTAGTCAACACAAATTTAGCTGAAAATAAAGTTTTTGCTCATCTTTACAAAAGATGTTTCTGTTCCTATCTCATCCTTTCATGGAGAGAAAAAAATATTTCACTCCTGAACGGAATGGGAGCATTTTGATCAACTATCACTTTAGTTTCATCATTTCATTATTTTTTGACTTGAACATGCAGTCTTCCAGAAATCAGCTTTCAGATCAGATGGAGGAGACTATGAGGGAGTACTGGCAGTGTGTGATTATTAATGGGTAATAAAAGTGCTCAGAAGTGTGTGCCAATCATCTGGATCATCATCATGTGCCCCTCTCTGCTGGCCTCTGCACACAGAGAGCAGAGCTCGGCTTGTTTTTCTGCCTCCAGATGATTATATTTGCTGCCATTCATACTTCAGTTTGGGAGAAAATAAAAACTCAAAAAATATATCCATGCCCATCATCATAAGGCTTTAAGGTGGTTTGAACTTGCTGGGCTTGTGTTGAGTGTTTTGATGTCACTCTGTGCTTCCCGTCAATCACCTCTTCTTTAAGGGTTCCAGTTTATTAAAGTCTGGATTGACATGGCATCATTTGTATTTTAAATGGGATGAAAAACTAATTTGATGTTTGAAAAAATGTACAACATTAATAATTCTGGCAATGGAGCTGAAAGAAGATTTGCCTGAGCTGCTAAATTCAGCCACAATATCAGAATTTGATATTTGTCAATGAGCTGGATGTCTTGAGAGGAACATAAACGTGACCATAATCTAATTAGTCTGGATGCATTGTGCTTTTCCCCACTGTCCTCCATGATTCATGAGACGCTGGAGTTTGTGACAGTGGAGATGACAAAAGTGAGAGGAAGCCGAGGAGAAAGCCCCTCTCATATTTCTTCTTTAGTGTCATTTATGAAAATGTGTGTTCAGAGAAGGGGAGCCATGAATACGATCTGATGAAGTCAAGGCTACATTACGGCATCCGCGGCCATCGGGGTAAACTTAGAGCCATCAGTCAGGAATCTAGATTTATTAACCCAGGGACAAGTAGTTAAGTGATAAAACTGACAGAGGCCCGCAGTCCATCCATCTGAGTTTGTGACGCATTGATATTTGCTCAAGGCCAGTCCCACTGGAGCTCTGGCTCACTAAGCACACACTCATTCATCACATAGCTCTGTCATCACCTTAGATGACTTGTAGTTGGTTCAAGAATCTGTCAGACTCTGCTAAGGTCAGGGCGCTCTGTCACTCCTCGTGGGTCCAGGTTTGCAGCTGAATAAAAGCAGCACTGGTATTTTTGAGCGACGGATGAGAATCCCTGAGGATACTCTGACCACCTGGTGGAGGCTGCAAGTGAAACTGTTATCAAAGTGACATTAAAGTGAAGTTATAGGGAAATGGTTATTACTGTTCATTCACTCTTCTCAAATAGGGTGTAGCCAGAGGAGGGATGATGATGATGATGATGAAGATGTTGAAGTAGATGGAGCGAATGAAAAAGAAGGTCAAGAAGAAGATGATGACAGACAAAATTATGAAGGTGACAAAGGCGAAGGTAGTGATGATGATGATGATGATAAGCTCAAATGGATGCCACTGACATTTGTTACAATAACAGAGCCAAGGTGGTGCATTCAGATTTCAGCAGACACCTAATCTTCTGAGGCTTCTGAAGGAGTCCTGGGCATAATTTAACAAAACATCTACATGCTGTACTGGAGCTGTCTCCACATTTCTTTAGACTGTAAATCGCCAGCTGTTCCCTCTGTCACTCCAAGCTGCCACGAGGGATGATTAAATTGTATGAAATGTCAGGGTAAATGTGAGTGCATAAGAAATGTCACTGGTATGAAAGAGTCTAGCTGACATTGAACACGGTGGGACAAAACTGAGTCAGTGCCAAAACTTTAAGATGCAACAGAGATAGGGTATCTGACGAGCAATTTAATGACTCAGTTAATGAGGTGGAAGAGACTGCACAGAAAGAGGAGAGCACACCTGCAGTTCCTCTGCTGCCAGAGAACTTTTGAAACTTTACCCCACTTCACCTGATTTTTATGGTACTTTAGGTAAGGGTCAGTTACAAAACAGCAGCCCTGAATATGGCAGGTCACATTAATTTCCATGTAAACTTCCCTGCTGTCATTCAGTTGTTTTTTTCATTTGTTTTGTTTTTGGGTTTTTGTATTTTTTTTTTTTGGCTGTGATTCTCATCTTTCTTTGTATCACAGATACAATCACATGTATCACACAGATGAGCGAACATCAGACGATGTTTGTAATGATCATAAAATCTGTCAAAGCTCCGACAGCCGTGGTTGCAAATGTGCTCACTGGGATAATTAAGCATCAAAGAGCATCCCCTCCATTGCTGCAATATTGAGAGAAGTATCTGCGTGTCCAAATTAATTCTTCACATCATAAATCTGAGAAAAACCCTGAAAACAATGAGGACGACCATAATCTGTTACACATTTTGAGCAGCAACTTTATTTTATGAAACATCTGCAAAGACTGAACCATGCTTCATAGCTATTTCAAGAAAAGTGTCTCCACCACTGTCATTAAATCAGTGTAAATTTCTCGTGGCTCCACAGAAGGAAATGCATAAATAAAGCTTTGTTTGTCTATAAAAAGTTATTCTGAAACAAACAAACTTTAACGCAAACTACAGACAGAATCTTACATAACAACTTGGACACTAATTAAAGTATTCCTGGAGAAGTGTCGTGATTTCTAATGAACATCATAAGCTAGGTGGTCATTAGTTTTATTTTTAACTGCTGATCCCCCCAAAAAAAACATCCAGTGTTCATTTGCATGATTTCTTTACAAACATCTAACAACATGCTCCCTTGTTGGTGCAGAGGACACTGGACTTTGAAAAAGACAGACTCTGGGTGTAAATTAGAGACAGCAGGTTGAAGCTGAGGAGTGTGCTTCAAACAGAAAGTCTGGCTTCAGTGCCCCGTGTCAGCGGGCCACTTATGAAATGTGTTTGTGTGCGATACTGAACCCCTGCCAACTCCAGAAGTGCTGATCAGTGGCTTAGTCCGTGCACTGATCTCTCTGTAAATTACTGCTTCGGAAATCAATAGAGTAACAGAGGAGAAGGAGATGTCGATTTTTATCGCAGGACTTCTCAACAGGTGATTTTGTTTTAAGGTTTCCTTAGTGCCGAGGCTGTAAAACGAAGCCATAAGGTGGTGTGACTGCAGCACTGGTGTTGGCAGGGAAATGGTCACGTGTCACTGACCTGCACCACAGACACACACACACACACAAACACACACACATACACACACCGTCTGTCTTTGATGTTTATGTATAATTTAGGCTACTGCAGTGCCAGTGAAGGCTAAATGAATGCACATGATGGGTGCTGTCCTGCCGTGTGTGAAGACCAGCTGGCCTTCAGATGGCAACAGCGTGGATAAAGAGGTGCAGTCATCACTGTTTTGGTGTTTTCACAAGAGTAAATTCTTCTGCTGGTGTTGTAGTGTGTTTGAAATTATTTGCTCCTCTCAGTTTTGAATTTTTTTTTTTCTTGACTGATGGGCTGGATAAAAATAAAACGTGTATAAATAAGTCACCCAAAAACCTGTCATAGCAGTAACTATGTAAACAAGTAACGAGTTATATTCTATGTTTTAATGATTTTGATGTCTTTTAGACAATGAATATTAAAGAATAACCAACAAGTTCTTCCACCAATGCATTAATGCTTTTCAGTTATTTTATTCCTTCTGTTCCAGCATCACGCCTCTGGAAAAGTTTTGAAATGCCTTGTTCAAGGGCACAATGTCAGTTGTGTTTTTCCTGCCAGGGCACTGATTAAAATCTGTGACTTTCTCTTCACGAGCCAGATTCTCTAACCTCTCCAGCGCTGCAGCCGTGGGGGTTTCAGTTTTCTGCATGTGTAGATAGGATGAAAGTTAAATCCGTCCGAATAAAAAGGATTTGCAAGAGAGTGCTGCCCCTTAGCTGATCAAACTGGTTGAATAAACTGCACAATATATGTGTTGATGTCAGAAAACCGCTTGAAAAGAGGTCGCTGTGAGTAGAATCTGAACTAGACGGTTGGAACTTGCTGCTAGAAACTTAAACCTGAATTTACAAGCTAACACGGTGGTTGAACAGAAAGTATACACCACTTGTGCTTCCCAAGGTGCTACTAATGTTTTTGAAGGCCCTTGTTCTAAATTATATGTAGTTGAGGCAGTGAGAACACTTGAGAGTGGGACATGCATCACTGAACACAAGAGCAGCACCAACAGGAAGGACATCTACCTTCCCTGTTGCTTACTGTTGTAAGATCCGTTTTTTATATTTGCTCTATGTGCACTTTTGTTAATTGATGAATCAACAATTCATTTTTGTTTGTGTTCATGTTATGTTGTCCCCACACTTACTGTAACCATGCCTTCATATGCAGAAGTTAATAGAAAAAATCAGACTGTATCATTCATTTCTCAAAATTTTGCCCAATATGCTTCCAAGAATAGCTTGTGTATGTACTGTATATATCCTGTATATCATACACAAACATTATATTGAGCTACTGCCATTTTCCGACTGGCAGAGATTGCCTAGAGAAACAAAAAAAAAAAAAAAAAAAAAAAAAAAAAACAGCATCCAAGGTATGTTTATGGCATGCAGATGGTAGATGATGGGACATTATCATTGCTTTTCAGAATCCATGTGCTGTTCCTCACAGCTCAGCAGCTGTTAGAGAGACAGGCTCCATGAAACATGAAATTCAGCATAACACACCACCGCACAAGATGTTCATATTCTCCTGGGGTTACAAAGATCTTGAGGAGTAGGAGGCAACATCCACAGCTTAATTATTTCAATTACTGTGTTGTTTTTCCAGCCATGGCAGTGCTCACACAGCTTTCATGATCTTAATTATAGTTCCCAAGATCCTTGTATTATTATTGCTGCAATTTCTGCATGCAGTATCTTCCCCTGAGCAAGGGAGGTGGGCTTTGCTCAGAGAGCTTTCAGGCACTCAGGATGTCACTCTGGATTACATCTAAATACCAAGAATGCAATGGAAATGTACAGTACATGCACTATGTATGCTGTTCTCTTGCTCTCGTTCTATCTCCCTATATCTTTATATTATATTTAAACTTCAATGACTACGTCAGCAGCAGGGAAAAAGACATAATTCATTTCTGTATACATAGACCAATTAGTCACATTAGTGAAACAAATACTCACTGAGCAGTATTTGCTCTTCTTGATTAAAATGTGGATTGAGGTTTTGCCACTGAGATCACTGCAGTTTTCTGTTTGGGGATGACTGTTCATGTCTGAGAGCACAGACGGGCCTTGGTGTTATTATTGCACTCAGTGAAACATGGTTTCATGGTAACATCTCTGTGAGAGATGCACACTGAGCAGCACTGAACTATGACTGTCCAGAACCCTTAAAGAGCTATGAACCGGTACTGGTGAAGCTCACTCTGCTGGATGAATAAAGACGTCATGGAAGTGTAGGGGTACTAAGAGTCCATGAGAGTTTAGTGCTCTCAAACAGTAAAGCTTTGAATATGAAAGCAGACAAGGTGGGAAAGACTAATGATTTACAACATCACTGCTCAGGCTGAGGGCTGTTGGACTAACGCTCCATTTGCAACCATAACACTCCGTCCTGTGTGAGCCTCTGAAATGCTTCTGCAGCATGTTAAGAGTGTGCTAAAACTGGCAGACTGTGAATGTGAATATGTTAAGTGTGCTTAAAAATACCAACGAGAAAAAAAAGCTAAGCTAAATGGAGCCAACAACGCAAACCAACAGCACGATGAGTGTGTGTGTGTGTGTGTGTTTTCTGAAACTATCGACAAGACCTGAAACTATCTCTGAAAACAAACTAGAATAAACAAGCAGAGCTGACAACAGCATCTAGTGAGTTAAGTGTTTGTGTTACCAAACAAAATTATGTACAACTAGCATCCATTGTTGCCCTGTTTTTTGAAATAAAATGTTATATAATGGAAAGAATGTAAATCAGGCTATAAATGATGCTATGAACAACCCCCACCCCAATCTGTTAACACTGCAGTTTACTCAAGCTGTTACTCATTTATTTTGTCCCTGCAATGAGTTTAGTTATATTTGGTGATTGGCTGATCTTACACTTGGAATGTCATTACTTTTACCCGTGACTGTTTTCCTTTTTCGCTGCATTAAATTCATTAAGGCTGTTTATGTAATGTCAGCTTTTAAAAACCAGCCACTGTTTCTTAATATGTATTAATAGAAACAATGTTCACTTTCACCAGTATTGTAGGTTTTCACTGACCCAGTGAATAACATTTTAACTCAATAGTCTGTGCCTGTCATTGTAGCACTAACATATGTGGCATCATGGAGACAAAACACAACAATGAACAAAAGCCTGATAATCAAAGTCCCATGAAAGAGAGACCAAAGTCAAACTTTCTGTGCAAGTTCCCTTAATGGGCAGAAATCCAATATCACAGCTGTGAGGCCAAGTCTGATTAAATCTCAGCTAAACAAAGTAAAGATCCTTCATTAATATAATCTCACCAAGAGATATCTTAGCTCTCAGAGAAATTTGGCTCTCAATGAAACATCCATTACCGAAGGGGGAATTCATCCTGAGACTCCACCGGGTCATTTAAGTTTGCAAAAAAAAAAAAAAGTTTAACTGATTTAATGAATGTATACATTTTTGTGAAGACTACAAGTATGAGCTGGCCAGTTTTCCTTGTTTCAGCATTCACTGGTTTTGTTCACCAACACCAGCGAATTTATGCAAATTCATGCTAATGTGTGTGTATTTAATTCAACAATGCATCAACGTCATAAAGTCTTCGACCTTCAGAGCGTGTGAGGTATGAAAAGCCTCCTCTGACATCAGTGTGTCTCATTTGTGTTGTCTGCTCTGTTCTCTCTCTCCTGTGATTCACAGAGGTGTGTCACAGTCCGCTGGTGTCGAATCTACTGCCATCCTCCTTCAGGAGCTCCTCGCAGCTGTCCAGCAGCCACGGGCCAGGCTTCGCCAAGCTGAACCGGAGAGAAGGTGAGTAACAGTAACTACGACAAATCATCATTATAGCTGTAAGCTCTAAGTCTTTTTGGTTCATAAATCTGTGTGGTGGGTATTTTACAACACAAATCAGCACATTTAATGCAGTGGGGGACTCTCCCCTAAGTGTTTGACCAGGAAATGTTGATTAGTTTGTTTTGTAGCATCTGTCTGAGCTTCGGTTACTGTCCTTATTGCTTTACTTTTGCAGCACACACAGCTGCTGTTTCCTGCAAACTGGCACTTGTTTGCTAACAGGTTAACCATGTGAAGGCGCTTATACAAATGAATGTCAGGATTGTGTTTCTGGGGCTATTTTACCTCCTCAAAAAGATCACAGAACACATCATTTTTTCAGCTGCCTAACTTAAAGATGAGAATCTCATGCTGTACTCTCGCCATATTTATAGAATATTGATCTTCACACATTCTGTGCATTTCTAAAAACAACCACAGCTTCTCACTATAGATACAATACTTGTGCAGAACGTGCCTTAGTGACAGCTGCAATTCAACCAGTCTTTCCTCCCCCAAACCCCAGGATGCTGTCTCTCATACTATATTTAAAAAGAATATACTGACATTAAGGTTTTCTTGTTTAAGTTAAATTAAGAATTAGTTTGACATCCGTATGTTTGACTGATCATCAAGGGACTGGATGTTACTGTTCAGATGAAACAGACGATCCCTCAGGCCTGTTACATGTCAGCTTGGCCACAGTGCAAGCTTTCCTTTCTTTTCATTCCATGTCTCCCTCAGCCATACTCCCCAGAATTCACATATAAAATTTAGCAGTTTAACATCAATAAATTATTGCCGCATTCTTGTCTTTTTTCTTCTCGTTTTTTCTCCCCCCCCTCTTTTATCACCAGTGTTTTCACCGGTTGTGCAAATAAAGGAAGCTGTAAAAAGGAAACTCCCCTCTGTTTCTGGTCTGATGGAATCGCCCCATGATTCACTTCCATGCAGGGGACACAGCACACAACATCAAAAATAAGTCTCAGTTGGATTCACACAAACTGACAGACACCTCATAGGGTGAATGATGAACAACGGATAAAATTTAAAAAGTGCTTCACACACATAGCAAAGGGTCGACTTTTGTCAGTAAAATAACTGACGGATAGGTTGATGAGTCGTGTAAAAAGGTTTGTGCACAGGTGGTGGAGGTGTGAGAAGAGACACCCTTTTTTGGTGTTTTCTAGCATGAAGAGTTTACCCTCATACCAGAGACGAGAATCGGTTGGAAGCACTGTGATGTCTTTGTCTTCAGACACAACAGAGGATCTGAATGATTTTCACCACCTGGGAGACTGCAGGAAGCACAGCCTGCAGGTTGCTGTTTCCTTGGTGTGTTTGTTGGCAAAAGCTATGAGCAAACACACCCGCTGTGTTCCCTCACTTCAGTCAACCCGCTCTGTCTGTTTACTGATCTGAGTTTGATCTGCACAAAGGAGTATCAGATGCTTCTAAAGAAAGATCAGCTGCACCTGAATGGCAAAATGTTTGCTTTTTCCACAGCTGAAAAACAAAGGACAAAGAGAAGAAGCAATGAAACAAGAAGAAAACTGAAAGGAAGGACACTGAGGATGTGCTTCTGCTTTTGTACATATTTTATCTGGCACACAAACAAGGAAAATATGATGGACATGCAGCTGATTTGGATGCAAAGTGTAGAATGCATATTAAGCCAGCAACAACCCCCTCTCAGATGTAATGTTAGAGCTTTGACTGTTCGTTTCGTCAATGATTTCTTGCAAACAATAACATCTCGCATGTTACAATACCTTATCAATTCTTCAGTTTAAAACTGAATTAGGCTGTGATCAATAAATTTAATTCAGTTTTGAAAGGAACAAAGCACACTTCAGAAGGAATCCGCAAAATAACAAAACCCGTCATTGATGTAAAAATAAAAACTGCTTTACTTCCTGAATCCCAGCTGTTCTTAGTGGCATCAAACCCCCGCTCATTCACACCTTCTCCAGCTGCTGCTAATGCTCCTCATCCGCTACAGTCTTTCTCTGAGGAGCTGCATCATTCAGAGTTAATTTACAAGCAAAATGCAAAAGCAGAGACTCACACAGCACAACGCAAAGCTCTGTTTAAAAGAAACACCGAGCGATTTTTGCTTCCTCTGGACATTCTGCAGTAGTCTTTTTGTACTATAAGCCTGCGCATTAACCTCTGAGAGAGCACTGTTAGAAATGCAAATTTTCAAACGTGTACTTTAATAGTTTATGTGCTTTTTACAGCATAACTCAGGTTAATTATTTGAATTAGAAATTAAAGTAGGTTTTTAAAATTTCTGACCGTCAGACGGACCTGAGTGAAAGGGCTGAAAGCAGGACATAAACTGCCCCAGCATCACCACATTTTTCCACAGTCAGAATTATTTGATAAATGCTGTGATCACATATAAATTGTGATTATAGTCTCTTAAAAAAAATTGAAATGCAGTTTATCAAAATTGCTGCCTCTGCTCCAGCGCTGCGGGTGGCTATTTAATACATGGCCCACAAATTGTAAAAAAAAAAAAAAAAAAAAAAAATTAAATCAAGTAATTCTGTCTAAATCACAGGCTTTTCTGGAGGATGTACAGTAAATTTGATGAGACTGAACATGGAGGCACTGAAATTCAAGCCTGATGCTGTATAAAAGAAAAGTGCTCTACCCTATAAATGTTATCAAGTCACGGACTGCAAAGTCAAAGAAGTAATTAAGTAGTAACAAATACTGACACTCTCGCAATTGTGTATATTGTTTTAATTTTCTGTTAACAGTATACTTGATGAATTAAAGTGGTATTCTCTAAATATTTAATCAAAATATTTCTAGTATATAATGGAATTTTAAATGTTTTAAATCCAGCTCTATTTGTCCCAGTTTGTTTGGTTTGTTTACTTATGTGTTGCTTGTGGTGAAGCTTGACCAGCACTATGGTTGGAGGCTAATGGTTTAATGTAGTTCTGCCTCTCCTCCTCCAGACCTCCGAACTACCAACTTCTGTCTGTTCAAAATATGCAAAAAGGCATTTCATCACATTTCATTCTGGGCAGACAGAGACTTCACCACAACTTAGAGGTTGGGTTCAAAACACTAATCTCATCTAAACCGCCTAATCTAATATCTTCCATGGGAGGGAAAGATACGCCTTGCAAATTTTAAGTTTTTAGGTCCTCACAAAAGTTTTCAGTACCAGTACCAGTACCAGCACGTGAGAATAGGACGGTGTTAGCAGCAAAATGGCACTTTGGCATGACTCAGCACTTTCACATGCACACAAATACACGCACACCTTTTGGTGTTTTAATTATTTAACACATCTTTATTTTATGGTCCTCTGCCCTGGTACTCAGATTATATGAAGGTCTGCTATGAACTGGCCACTTTTAATATTGCATAAGGCTTGCGGTGACCACCATAAATGGCTCAGCTGCAGTTTATATTATGTGCAGAACAGTCCTTAAGCTACAGATTAAACTCTTTTAACCGTTCCAAATTAAACATCAAAGAAAGACGTTGATAAATCATGTGTGCTCAGGGCTTTTTAACTAAGTTTGAAAAGTTCGTAATTGATGAGAGACGTTAGATAGAAAGATTTGTCTTCTTTTTAGAGGAAGCTAAAAACTCAGAATGGATTTGCATTTGTCTGTTCTTGTTAATGCAGTGATAGTATTTTAAAGGATTCAGCAGGTCTTTACATAGCTAAGTGCTGATATTTTTTAAAATTCATTTTCCAGCACTCTTCGCTAAGTATCAATGTTTCGTTCATTCTGAACAAAATACGATTTTGTTTAGAATTTTTGTTGGTTGTTGAGAAATAAAAGTCAGAACTGAATTCTTCAGATCATTCAGAGGTAATTCCCTGTCCCTCCTCTCTCCCTGCCCAGGTGCTGGAGGATGGTCTCCTCTGAGTTCAGACAGGTATCAGTGGTTGGAGGTCGACCTGGGTGGGCGGACGCAAATCACTGCTGTTGCCACGCAGGGCCGCTACGGCAGCTCTGATTGGCTGACATCCTACCTGCTGATGTTCAGTGACACAGGACATAACTGGAAGCAGTATCGACAGGAGGACAATATAGGCGTGAGTGCACTGTATAAAATTATACTGACAGCTGTGTTTTTAGTTAATAATCATCTGCGTAACTGATTTCTCATCGGTAGTTGGACAGTGAGTCTGCAGTTGTACTGTCAAACAGAGCCAGCAGCCAACATTAAGCCTTTTTCACAGTAGATATTTTGACTTGTTGTAGTAGGAAAAGCACAAGTTAATAACATCCGCCCACTGATGTCTTAGCGTCCCAGTGAGCCCGGACAGCGTGACAGTGAACCAGCATGCAGAATCCCAAGCAACCCTGAAACTGTAGCAGCTGAATGGATTTCAGGCATCATTTGTTTTATTATTTACTCTTGTGTTTTTCCTACTGTGACACACAAAATGGTACATTCACAACATTAACATTCATTTAAAGGCTAATGCTGGGAATGTGCCATTAGGTGATGGTTTCTGCTGACGCGTGACATCTTGAGAAATGAATAAGGCTCTGAAACGGTGTCCAAGAGAAAATTTCTTTGATGGTTTTACAGATGCATCCAGTCTTTAATAAGAAGGCCAACACAGGCATTGGTCCACGTAGACTGTAATTAGAACAATAACGTTATCCAGCAGACAGCACCGCACAACACCTCTGCAGAGGGTAAACAGCATGAACTACACCAGCAATGAACACAACCTTTCCAACAATCTGCTGTTCATTACTAGCCATCATTAGCCTTCTGTTCTTCATTAATAATGAGTTAGCTTTATCAGATGGGCAAACTAAAGCCCAGGCACAATGAAAAGTTTGTGGGTGCAGCACTGCACGAGAGAAACACAATCACATAAGTAATTCAATTCAGTAAGCTTCCAGACAACCTCTGCCACTGTGCAGAATGCCTGACCAAAAATTCAAGCTGGAGGTCAAGGAAAACCCTCCAGTTTGTTCAGATAAACCAAATCCAGAGGAATCAGCATCTCATTTGCTCGTACAGTTCTTTTTAAATTTTAAATTCTTTTCTCTCACCCATTGTGTTAAGCACATTACACAGGTAGAGGCAGTCAAGCATTACCTCGCAGCTCCTGGTATAGACAGAAAATTCTCCCCATTACAGTGATGCTGCGACAAACAGCTTTTAAAGTGAAGCTTTAAGAGGTAAGACTCTCACACTGAGGGTAAAACTTATGTCAGGCTAAGACTTCGTCAGAGAGAGAACAGAAAAGGGATTCTCACAGCTTAAAAGCTTGTTGATTTCACACTCAGCATAAATCGGGATAAATCCGCGGCATGTCTCAAAAGTCCCTCAGAAGCTTCGTATATTAGTCATCCTAGTTTATTATGGCTTTCGGGGAACAGATCGACTGCTGAGCTGCTTCATCAGTCACAATTCCACCAGGACCTTTTTTTCCTTTAAGCTTAGAGGCCAGAGTTAGTGAAGCTGAGTAATGCTCGCTCGTTCGCTAATTTTCTCCTCCGCCCCTCACCTTCTCTCCTCATTTTCTCTTCACATCTGCTACAGATGTGTGAAAGGGCAGATGGCGTTGGGAATATATGTCCCTCTATAGCAACCTTAAGTGTTAATGGGGATAAAGGGATTGGAAGTACATCATAGGTTTCCCTATAGGACATGCGAAGCGTCAGATTGTGTTAATGAGCATCATCCTGAAATTCAAATCTGGGCTCAGTGAGATCAGGTAGAAACTGGATGTAAAAAGTGTAGGCGTGAAGTTTGGGGTAAAACACTTGAGATACATTTACCTTCACTGATTTAGTACACCTTTAGTGTTTTGAATTAGTAATTTGTTTTATAGATGAGGTGGAAAAGTTGTAGCTTCTTACTCTGAGAGATGGTAACTGCTAAACTTAGAACAGTTTTTCTTATTTCAGGAGAGATTTATTTTTTATTGTCTTTGCTTTTATCAGCAGTTTGAAGTAGGTGGAGCTCAGATGGCAAAAGATGATGACACATTCTGTATTTCTGTGCACCAACCGATGTTTAACAGCATTTGAACTAAATGTGGTGACAGCTGTTTTCCTGCTCTGTCAATCAAACCTGATCAAACCACGTTCAAACAGTGACATAATGCAGAGTAGTGTTTTTGGTTGTTAACTTTCATTGTTGCTTTTAAGCAGTGGTCACACCACATCTCAGGTTTCTCTCTCACCTCTAAGATATATATATATGTCTCATAACTGTCTGTAAACCGTTCCTCTTTTGTGGAGCAGTTTATACTCTGACAGAGAAGGTTAATAAAAGTGAATGGTGTAACGGAGTCAATGAGCTACGGTAGCTTCCTCTGTTTTGGACTCTTTCCATTACCCCAAAGGTCAGCACTCAAGACTAAACAGTTTGCTATTGGTCAACGGAGCAAAGTCACCTGTCAGAGTTTGCAAAAGTTTATCCTGTGTTGAACATTTGTAAGGATGCGTTGATCTTGCTGTAAAGTTTAGCTCTTCTTTTTTTTTTTTTTTAAATCCTGGTGTGTCCAGGCCTTTTTTTTTCAGGTTGGATGAAGTGCAGTTAGGTCAGACAAGAATTATGTTTCCTGTATTTTTGGTGCACTTTAAGAAAGAGTTCTGTCAGGTTTTGATGTGATCACTATTCGTGATTCTCTTGTCCCTGTATTACTGTGAGATTCTGCTTTATTCTCAGACTCTTACTCGAACATACACCCTTTGTCTTACTGTCCTTCTCTCTCTGTGTAATTAAAGTTTCCCCTTGGAGGATTTAATACCTCGACTCAGGTCGTATTTCAAAAGCCAGAGCCTCAACTACATGAGACACTGTTCCCTTCAGCTTCCTCAGCAGGAAACTGTCATTTGTGGAGGTTAGGACTCTGCTTTCTGACAGGCTCAGCTGTTCAAAGCTGTCAGAAGAGTGCAACACAGAATTATATGGTTCAGATGATAAAATTTTACTCAGATAAGTCAACGTCTCAGAAGAAGTGTTCATCAGCACACAGAGATTCAAACATGCAGATGTGCTCGCGTAGTCCAACTCTCTATGCAACAATAATTTGCTCCTCCAAAGAAATCTAATATCATATGTTAACTTTCAGACTCATTTATGATTCCAATATCAGATAGAAATTTTTATGTCATAAGTTTTGATCCTGCAGAGAAATGCTCTTATCTTACCCACCTCCACAGGGAGGTCAGAGGTCAGGATCGGCTGCAGGGCAGCAGACTGGTAGGCAGACGTCCTCCATCTGAAGTAGAACATTACTCACTAAGCGATCCTTCAGCCGCCTCTTTCCTTCCTGTTGAGTTTATTTGCATATAAATAAAGTAATGTTCCAGTGTACAGAATAAAGTTTTTAAGAGCAAAGAAAGAGAGAACAGGGAGAAGAAAATCAAGGCAAAAATCCAGAGCAGAGTAAGTTTAGGAGGAACAGACATGAGTCATAGATATCAAGATTCAGAGCGAGGCACAATCAAACAAATTGGTGTTTAAGTAAGTGAAACGAAGCAGAACTACTCAAAAATAATAGAAACAAAAAGTTAAGAAAATGTATGTGGTTTACAAAAAAAGGGGGCTTAAGATCAAGTCCAGCTTGAAGGTAAAAGAATCCTGAAAGAATGTACTGGGATCACAGAGGTTAATAAATGTTATTCTCCATGGGCCAAGTGTTTACCAAAACATCTAATACATATAAAACTACACCTAGTGGCTTCACAAATCTAATTTTCTACCTGATTGAGAAACCATTCACTGGGAACGTGGCCCTATCTCCACAATATTCCCTTCATTAAGAGGAAAATCAAACGTATCACTTCTCACAAAAGCCTTGGGGATTGCAGTTCAACTTCAATGAACAAATGAAAGAACATGTTCACTTATTCGGTCGTATGCTTGACTACAATAAAGATCCAGAGGGAAAAATTTCTTTGTAGTGTCTCACAAGCAACAGATGGACAGATGCATGGACGGAAAGCTAGAAAAATAAAAGTAAATTTCTGTTGTTGTTTTGTTTTCCCAGGCCTTTCCAGGAAACAGTAACGCAGACAGTGTGGTTCAGCACAAGCTCCAGCATCCAGTGATCGCTCGCTACGTCCGCCTGATCCCCCTGGACTGGAATCCTAATGGTCGAATCGGACTCAGACTGGAGACCTATGGATGCCCATACAGTCAGTTCTGGCTTTTTCTTTTAAACTTCCACCTACAGACATGAAGTGAAAACACGACAGTAGACTGAATACCTACAAAAACACAGATTTCTGTTTTTGCAATTAGCATTTTATCAGAACAGAAAACAATTAATTATTTATTTATTTTGTTTCCCTGAACCAAGTTTGAGAGAAAACGTTTATCCAGATCCTTAAGAAGTTTTATGTTTTGAACAAATTTGAACATATGTCTACCTTCTTTTCAGTAATAATTGTTTGTTATATATCCCACAGCAACGCCAGTTTCCACTGTTTCATGTTTATGTTAAACAGTTTAGACTCTTCCAGGATTATGTAATTAGTAGCTCTACAAGCAGTGATACATCATGGTATTTCCATAATTTAAAATTCTGATCATTTTATTTTGTATGCATGCATTTGTGTATGCATTTGTCTTCTCTCATCCATCCATATCCTTTGGCATGAACCCGCCATGGCTGACACAAGCAAGGTGTGCAACATTACTGGGTTACATGATCCGTCCCACCTTTTTACTCTTCATCTTTCTGTGCCTTCGGGTTGAGCATAGGGCTGTAACAGTGAGACATGGATGCTTTGTCAACAGTACAAGAACATACTGTACTGTCATTGTTTATTCCAAAAATGTGTCCATAAGACACCATTCATCTATCCATCAACATGGAAGCTTTTCTACCTCACCCCACCTCACCTTTTTTTTTTTTTCTTTTTAACTTGAGGCACGTCAAATTTCAGATGCGTAACTGAAGACTGGAGACTAACTAACTGGAGACGAGGAGCAGGTGGGGAAAAGGCAGCAGATCAGGGTTGATTAGGAATGAGTCACATGTGTGACAGACATGGGAGCCCACCTGGCACCAGCTGGGCAGGTGAGGAATGGGCAGAAAAACCAGAAACAGCATGAGAAGAGAAGAAGTGAGGACACAGGAGGCAGGAGAGGACACACCAGCTGTGGCCATGACAGTAACAGAAAGCTGGCCACTTCCTGTGTCTGCTGCTTGGCAGAGAAAGTTTCATCACACGAATACAGGCAGAAGTAAAACGCCACTGAGAAGTCAAGCCAGTGTGAAAAGTTAATCAGTTCTTCTTTTCCCCCAAACAGTATTTTCCATGAACCTGTCGTGTGAATCCATCCGACCAATTAGATAAAAACAAAACAAAAAACAAGTCCATCTCTGGAAACATTGAAAATATCATAGTTTAAAAAAAAAGACAGGTTTTGACATTTGTAAACCAGGCAACAAAAATTAAATTACATATCAAAGCACAAGGGACTAAAAAAAAACTAAATGCATGAAACACTGTTATGAAAATACAATATTTTTTGTGACCCTCGTGAAAGAATCAGTTATCGTTGAAACAGTGAGGTTGGTGCAAATGTTTCCTCATCTCATCCAAAAGGTGAAAAAAAAAAAAAAACGTCTGGGCTTTGACTTTTGAATAATTAAAATTTTAGGTTTGTGCTGTCTCCAGTTCGCCGTTCACTGGCAGCAGTAAAGGTCCAAATGCACTGAATGTAATAATTGATGCATCTTAGCTGACATTTCTAATTTGATGCTTCAATAGTGACACTGTAGGGAGAGGCAGGAGATTTGTGCTGTCAGCACAGCAACACTCACCACCTGGATGGACAACGGCAGTGTATCATTTACGTTAGAGTGACATGAAAGATGCGCTATGGTCTGTAATTACTTCTCATATTCAGACACCAGCTTTAAAATCAGTTTCTCTACAGACAGTCTGTTTTTTTATGCTCAGTCACTTGCTTTCATCTGGGGAAAACGTGCATCATGGTTCATGGCTCTGACCAGGAATTAGAGAAAAATCCAAACTGCAAATGCTTTGTCATTCTGGATGACCAGAATAACAAAGTAGAGGGTGATGTGGAAAAATCAAGGTAATGCCAAGGTAAGATAAGACATGTAATACAGTGCACATTTTTAAAATGAAAGTTAAAAAGGTTCAGGAAACTTTCTTTTAGTTCATTAAAAAGATGTTTGTATAAATTGTTATTGAATTAGGTATGCATAAAAATAAGATCAGTCAATGTTAATGGGGTTATTTTTGTTAGTGTTTTTTGTGCTGGTAAATCCAGGTTTTAAAAAAAGACAGGCCTGCTTCGTTACTGATGATCACTGAGAACCCAAAAAAGGCTTTTCATAAGTCAGTCCAATTCTTTTATTACAGTATGTATGAGAGGATACCTGCAATTCAGTGAGGAATCCAGAATTTCCGTTTGTTTGTTTGTTTGTTTGTTTACTATAAGCTAAAGGTGCAGAGGAATAATTTACGATAAAATCTGTTGGATCCCAGTCCTCTCTGAACAATTTGCTGACAGCTCCCCTGGAAGGAGACAGATTAGGAGAGAGATTTAAATAGATCTGTTTTTAGAAGACGCCTACATTTAAAGAGAAAATAACTTTGCAGATCTTCAAGGACATGGGAGAATCTAAACTATGGTGAATTACCTTTTCCACAAACTGCCACAACATGACCGTTAGCCTCCTGTGATCTGTTCAGAGCTTCTGCATCATCCACATTTGGCTTTGCTGAATTTGTCTGTGTGGGTTCAAATTCTGCCCAGAGAGCACAGTTGTATGTCGAAAGGAATGTGTTCAGCTCTGGAGGAAACTGTGAATTGGTCAAGAGTAAAACTTGAGTTTTGTTCTAAGGGTCTCTCTTTCAAATTGTTGCCTTTTTTCAAAATTAAGACATTTCCCATAGTCCCTGCTCAGCTCTGTGTAGGCACACTTGTCATCATCTTCCTAAAAAGATATTTAATATGATTTTTCTTTCATTCTCTGATATGTCCTGTCAGTAGGTTAGCTTTGTTCAATGCAGTGTAGAGGTCAGTAAAGCTGCCATTCTTCTTGGTGTGAAAAAAGAAGAAGAAGAAGAAGAAGAATATTTAAATAAATGTGCTTATGACATATTTAGTTTTTTAGTTTTGAACATCTGAGTGACATGTGGTTTTGTTGTTTTTCAGACTCTGACGTGGTGAGCTTCGACGGCCGCAGCAGCCTTCTCTACAGGTTGAGTCCCAGGCTGAGGCAGATGACCAGTGAAAGCATCTCTCTGAAATTTAAAACCCTGAGGAACTCCGGGACGCTGCTTCACGCGGAGGGACGGAACGAGCACAGCCTCACCCTAGAGTTAGAGAAAGGAAAGCTTCTGCTTGTCCTCAAAAAAGGTAAAGTTCTGACGTCCTCATACACAGTGTCACACTGGTGCTGCATTGCAGTATAAAACAGATCTGATTCGACTGGTTTTCATCTCTTCTCTACCTGTCTCTTGTTTTTTGGGGTTTTTTTTTGGCATGCTGGTCCTTTCCCTGCTTCATTTGCTGCTTTGTCACGTTCCTCCCTGCCCTTTTGGCCTCTGCTCTCACATTCTCCTTATGCCGTTGCCTTTTGGCTTTTATAGCTCTACATTTGAAATTTATCACCACCCTTTGAACATGTCATTAGAGTTCTCTGCTTGCCTTTCTTCTTATGTTTTGTTTTCAGATGGAGTTATTTACCTCCCACCGGGTGCTCCATAGTGTTTATTTTTTCATTTTGTTCTTTCATTATGGTCGATAGCTTTGTGTATCTGCCTTGAACACATTGCAATGGATCATGTCATGAGACTTAAATTCATACATTTGTGTTTCTGTGCATCTATAATACATAGAATATCGTACATGCACGTGAATCAGCCTGTCCTTTGTGTGTACTGTGTGTTCAATATTTCAGTGAGCTATTCCGTACTTTGTAAATGTCAGACAGGTTTTCATATGTACTAACAAGTTCCACTGCCTGACTGAGTGGAAATAAAAGAATCGTCAGCTTTAACAAAACATGTACAGTCCATGATTGACACAGCATGATGCAGCTTTCTGCAACAGCCGAACACTGCTGCTGCTTAGTGAAAAAAAAAAACTCACATTGTTAGCAAGTAGACGAGCACACACCACCATTTTTGATTCATAAACACTTTTTAAAGAAACTCATTTGCGCCAAAGTTCATTGATCTTTTAGAACTTTAGGCTTAAATTCCACATGAGGGTAGAAAAACTTCATTTAATTCTTTACCAATAGTAATGAAAGACACACCTCTGTGTGAACAACAAGGTTCATAGTGTCATGTATCATCTTCTTCTTCTGTGCTGCTTCACAGAAGTTAGACTTTGTCCTGGGCTGCTCAGGTTGTGGGAGCCTTCTGTGATTTGTTTCTAAACTATGGCTTGGATCAGATTTGGTTGCTGCATTTGTTTTTCTCACAGCCTTTAACTTGTTTGTTGCACAGTGATGGATTTGGGGTGTGTAAGTGCCAAATTTATCTACTCAGCCTCTTCCCTCATATATAGCACATATGAATAAACATCTGTCCTACGGTTTGTCCAAGATGCCAGATTACTTGTAAAACAGTGAATTTTGAATCATTCTGTGATATTAAGGGCTGAACTATTCAACATGAAGCTCTTTGAGAGGAGTTTGTTTTCATAACCATAAGAAACCAATGAAACAGTAAACCATAATGTAATTTTAACTCATTAATAATACTAATGTGTGTTTCAGTGCAACTGCATGTTTCCAGGCCATTATACACCTTTAAACCTTAAAAAGTTTTCCTTTTGAAACAAATGTAATGAACTGATTTGCAGCATTTACCTGCATTAGATTCTCACTAGTGTGTATGATTCTGGCCCCATCATAACAACCCATTATGAGGGCTGTTCCCCTGTGTACACTAAGCAGCTTCAGCAGGACTTGACAGAAGATGCTTAGTTCCACTCTGTTTGTCAGGAATCATCCATGAATGAAAGAATATTCTCACTTATTAAAAAGTACCCGCTGTCTTTAAAAGCATCTGATTTCCTCTTTGCTATTTTATACTTCTCTCGTTCACATTTAAGTTCAGTTCTTTTTTTTTATAACCGGAGTATTGTGTAAAGTTATTGCGTAATTTACCAGGGATCAGAGTTCACTGATCTTGAAGCCTTCTAGTTGAGCTTTTGTTAGGTGAAGAATGAAGAAGGAGTCAGAAAGACCAACAGGACTATGGCGATTTTTTCCTATAAGATTAAAAAAAAAAAAGCAGTCTTGATATAAATTATGTAGAATTACACATCGGTGAAGTCTTTGCACTGTACAGTACAGAGTGTTCAATTAGAGTTCAATTAAACAGTTTACCTCCACAATGTGCTCACAAATGTGAAATGTCTTTGCACAAGGCAGAATACAGTTTATATATGTGTGCATTAATGCATACAAGACAGTTCAAAATGAAAATAAAATAGAGAAAATAGACCAGGTAGGAGAGCTCTGGGATGGTGAGGTCACCTCTTTCATTTCTGTGCAGGTTTATGACCGGCAGAGTGTGCAAGTGTGAAAGATGAATCTCTTGAGTTTATCCATGGGGTTAACTTATGACCTGAAGGAGAGGGCTCAGGTTTATCCCAAACGAGCTGACAGGCACTGCCTGTGAAACTCAGGGTTTCATGTAGAAGCTCTTGAAATAGAGAAGATTGATTTGTGGTCATATTAAAATGACTTGTGCTGGAGGTTCAGTTCCTGCTGGAGCCTCCATCATATGATAACGGACTGTAAGAGCATCACAACACCAAAGGTGTGTCAGAGGCAGTGGTCTGGTCTTGCTCTATTTGATTTTATTTTGGTTTTTAATATTTCTCAATAGAAAACCAAGATTCTTGTCAGAACCGAGATTTGTTTTAGTAAAACCTTGACCGGTGTTGGGTCTCTGCAGGTTTGAGTGAGAAAGAAAACTGAGGGGATCCTATTTGGTTCACCACCTGACTCTTGAAATTTCCTATAGATGTACCGACCCCTTGAGTCAGCCTACCACAGTACCAAGGCTGACCAGCAACATTGTCTCTGACCCCAACCAAATGGTAGTGTATCGTATCTTTGTCGCTTGTCCCAATGTCAGTATTCTTTTTTCATTATTTGTGATGTTACAAATGGAGCTGCTGTGATGCAGGAAAAAGAATCAGGCTTGTCTGGCAATAATAATCAAATGTTCCAGGTGAAAAACACTTAAATTATTCCTGTCATGTAGCTGTTGTCCCTGTCTGCTGTAGGTAGGGAAACAGATGCCTGTTGGACGCAGACGATGACTCACTCTGGATACAGTCTGTCAGCTCAGTTGTCAGAGTGAATGGTGGGCTGTGTGCTGCGTTCAATACCGCAGTATTGACTTACCCTGTTATACTACTCCATCCATAGTGATATATAGGAAGGTCTCTCAGTTGTGTTCATTCTTACACGGTTGTAAATAAACAGCTTAGCCTTCATACGAGAGCAGCACAGAGCCAGCTGTGCTTAATTTTACAGCCCACAGCTGACTCACTCCAGCAACACAGAGGTGATGTTTGACTCACTAGGACAAGCTGATTAGCTGCATTCCCTGTGAGGCTCAAATGGTAGCTGCATTGCTTTCAAACAAATCCATGTTTTTAGAAACACAGCTTCTTCCAACAAGTTACGGCAAACTTTATTTTGATTTCCCTCTGGCGTTGTGGTTATGGATATCTTTAGAGATTGCTGATTGGTGCTGAAGTTTAAAAGATTGCAGGTTGTGGTGACTGATTTTTGTGGACAATCACAGCCATAAAAATAACAGGCACATTTTTCTGCATCCTCAAAGGACCTGCAAAATTAGAAACTTTTTCTCCTTGCTTCTTCTTTGGCCAGGCTTTTTAAAAGTCTTCAAACACACAACATTTCAGAAATTTCATCCTAGAGAACTTGTTCTGAGAGGGTTCAGAGGTTGCACATTACACTTGTGTTGACTGATTGCGAGTGCTGTCACAATCGTTTAAGCTGAGCAGAATAAAATGAAAATGCTGAGACAATCACACCGGTCTATCATCAGATAAGAGCTGTCAATGTCTTCCAGCAAAATTAGATTTAGAGTTGCAGCGAGGAGCTGTAATGCAGAAGCAGGCAGAAGATGATTAGGTGATATTGTTTTGGGGAGCTGTCTGGAATGATGTAACACAGGAGCCTACAATGTAAAAAGTAAAAAGGATTTGAGGAACTTCTCAGGTCATAAAGCAGGAGACGTTCGGAGAGTTCCTTAAAGGAATCCTGTGGATAATCTCTGAAAATTAAGATGACCTCAGTGAACCATTTATGATTCTGGAAATCACAACGGGAAAACTCTAAACGTGCCTTGAAGTTCTAAAGACGTGAAGGACACTTACTGAACAGACATTATCGTTATGGATAATGGACCTTCTGCGCTTCCTGCCTTAAGAGTTTCAACTTTTTGCATATCTGTAGGGTGTAAAATAATCTGCACCTTATAACAACTGCTTTGTTTTTATTGCCTTACTGAACATTTAAAGGTGCCCTGTGGAGTTTTCTGATAAAACACACAAAAGCTTGATTTACATACTGTGTTTCTCACCAAAAACACTTTGTATGCATCCTGGAGGTCTAACAAATGTGATGATGATTTCCTTCCACACAAAACATTAGAAACGTTGATTTTAAAACCTGCATTGCAATATTTGTCCCAAATAGGACAAAAGTTTCTAATTAGTTTTGCCTTTTGCAGGTCCTTTGAGGACGCAGAAAAATGTGCCTGTTTATTTTTATGGCTGTGATTGTCCACAAAAATCAGTCACCACAACCTGCAATCTTTTAAACTTCAGCACCAATCAGCAATCTCTAAAGATATCCACACACCACCCCAAAGACTAATGGACAACCAGCCGCGCCCCCTCCGGCCGGTGGCGCCCTGGGCGACCGGCTATATGGCCTATGCCAAGAGCTGGCTCTGCTGATGTGCCCAAACACATTTACTGTAGTTTATCTATCCAGTACTCTGCCTCTCATTGAAGTCAGGAAAGGCTTCAACCCCATGTGACTCTGAAAAAGACTGTGGTTTTGTGGTTTAAATATTAATACAGTAAAAACATCCAGTAAAAACGTCTCGTGCTTCAAGTCACTATTGACTTTTTCCGTATTTATCCAAGACCATAATCTTTGCTTAACTTTAACCAAGCGCTATGAGTGGGTAAACATATCCATAAAAATGTTTAATAAAGCTTTAGGAGCTAGAAGCTGATGCTGTGGGAAAACAAGTGAAACACATTGTCAGAGAAAACTTTGCTGCTATGTTCATCAAAAATGTTTTGACGTGTTGATAAACAGTGCATTACTGTATGCACGGTATTATGTTGCTTTCAACGTACTTACTGCTGCAAATTAGTAGTACATACACATCATCTCCAGGAGACAGGGCTGTGATGAAAGATCAGTCCGTGTATCAGTCATGACTAAATACACTTGACTTTGCCTTCATTTCAGTTTTTCTCTCTCTCTGCCATGTGCAAACATCAGTCTGCTGATCAATGATGATTGAGTACACTTCAGTCTTTCCTCCTCTGTCTCTGTCTGTCTCCTTCCGTCTCTCTAGTCTCTCCCGCTGCTATGCCAAGTATCTGTCTGATATATCAATGATGAGTGATGACTGAACACATTTGATTTGGTCTCGGTTTCTGTCTGTCTCCTTTTCTCTTTCTCTCTCATTCTTTCGTTACCCACACAGACAATGTTGTCTCCTTTTATACAATATCTGATTCATATTTAATGACCGGGTACATTTAGCTCCGTCTTCACCTCTTTGTCTCTGCAAAAACTTTGCTCTCTGCTAAAACTTGAGGGAGTGCAGAAAACCAGCAGAATTCTCTCTATCATTTATTCATGCCTGTCTACCTCCTTCTCTACTCCCTTTAGTGTTAATTATGTGTTATCACCTACATTCTGTGGTTCTTTCTCAGTTGTCCATGCAGGTTTGGTTCTGATTCTGAGATGCGATCCCCACTAGAAAACTGTGACTCTACTGTGCCAGTTCAGAAACCTAGAAAACACCAGTTACTGCCAGTTCATGATGAGAAAACTGGGGTGTGGAGTTCACTTTGTTCCCACAGAGAGAACGAAAGAGAGGAAGAGGCTGTATTTCACTTCAGCACTTCAGTGCTGTTGGAAATAGTAAGATATCAGAGCAGAATTCTTCACCTGAATAAAATATTAGGAAATAAAACTTTAAGAATTAACAAAAGACACAATTTTCACAGGGGGATGGGGGATTTAAATACATTTCTCTGGTTATCCAGCTATGACCGAAAAAAGAAAATTCAGCAACCTCAAATATTTAATTTCAAGATCAGATTTCAAGCATCCGCACAAACTTATTAATATCGTACTTGATATAAAAATCAGGATATCAGTTTCAGACGCCTCATCTTGTCCTTTACGTGCAATCACCACATGTTCATCTCTTCATCTTCCTCCCGTGTCCCAGGCAGGAGTTCTTCTCCTGACAGCCAGCATCTCGTGTCTCTGGGCAGCCTGTTGGATGACCAGCACTGGCACCAGGTCGCAGTGGAGCATCACAGCAACCACCTCAACCTCACTGTGGACAAAAGCACACTGTGGGTGCAGATCCCACCAAAATTTACTCACTGGGATCATGACCAGGTGTGTGTGTGTGTGTGTGTGTGTTTGTGTAGGTGTGGGATGCACACAAACAGAAAGAAAAACCTCCACTTACATTCGCTCATACACCCATTTTTACTTTTTTTTCCCCGTGTTTTTCCTGGACAGATGAGTGTGGGAGCAGACCTGGGCCTCGGCTCTCGGAGGTCAGACGGGGCAAACGGAAATTTCTGTGGGTGCTTGGAAAACCTCGTTTACAACAGCATGAACCTGGTAGACCTCGTTAAACAAAGAGACCAGCGGGTTACTGTGAAGGTAAACCAGCTCACGGTGTGCTACTGAAAGCTGTGTGAGTGTGTGTGTGTGTGTGTGTGTGTGTGTGTGTGTGTGTGTGTGTGTGTGTGTGTGTGTGTGTGTGTGTG
>JBBMJY010000003.1:3746510-3769781 GCA_037833715.1 Toxotes lorentzi
GTGTGTGTGTGTGTGTGTGTGTGTGTGTGTGTGTGTGTGTGTGTGTGTGTGTGTGTGTGTGTGTGTGTGTTTGTATATTACCACATGTGCTCGGTAGTCACACTAGACATAATGGTTCCTGATGGATAGGCATCCTTCCAGGGATGGCTCAAGCTGGACCCACTGTGTGTGTGTCTGATCTACTTGAGGAATAAGTCACATTCTGGGCAGAAGTGAGATTCATATATATTTCATATATATATTTATTATGTATTGTATATTATATATATTTAGCAACCATTGTACCATGGCCGCAGACAATGGTGGTAGAAGTACTCTGGTTTTTTACTTAAGTAAAAGTAGCAATACCCCAGTGTAGAAATGCTAAAGTAGTTTTATTAAAGTAAGAGTACAGAAGTATTTGAATCAAAGTACTGAAACAAAGTACTGTACTGTATATTTTGCAGGTACCCTTAGCAACAATACTTGTATTTGCTGCTGCCGTAAAAGATAGTAATAGGTAGTGTACAGTAGTGCAACTGACCTAACCCTGCACTAAACCTATTGCAAACAAGCTTTGTAAAATGGACTGTGATTTGAACACAGCCTCCCCTGTTTTACTTTGGTTAGGGTGTTTTACAGCTCTGAGGTGTCCAGACACGTCCACCTTGTGTCATGGTGTTCTTTGCCTCCTACTTGTCTGTTATTTTTGTGCATAAAGAGGACACCTACTTGTGTATGATTGCTTACACAACAGATATTTACTGAATAAACACTGTCCTTTACTGTTGCTGAGCAGTGTCATGAAGGGGGAAATGCTTAAATTAGGAGCAATGTGTGCACGTGTGCTTGTGGATTCTGCAAAGCTGCTGCACAACAACGCTGAATCTCTGCAGCACTCTCCTCTTCAGTCTGCATTACAGTATATCACTTTAACTACCCCACAAAGAGCTTTTAGATTTGATCATGTGTCTGTGTGTTGCATACTCCACTGAAAATAGAAACTCAGTATTCCCAGTAGGCAACCTGGGATGTAACATATCACTGTTGCTGGCCCAGCAGTGGACTAACTGCAATTACCACTTCTCAAAAGTATGAGCCCGCATAGAGATGGCCAACTGCTCCCATCTTTTAATCGGCATCTTATTTCTTTCTCTCTCTTCCTCTCTTTTTCTGTCTCTCACCCTTTCTGCTTTCCCTTACTTCCTCTATGACCTTAGAAAGCTGTTGGGGGACATTGGCGGCTTCAGTTTGAGCTGCTGGTGCTTATTCTAACCCTGGCTATTATCATTATGGTAATATTCTCATGCTCTTTAAGGAGACTTTCTGATGAGATCTCTGTGCATGAGGGCGCCGCCACGCAGCCTCGGAAATTAATTTATATTCATGCGTTATCGTGTTTTCCCTTTTTTGCTATAATAATTTCTCTCTCTCTCCATATCTTTTCCCCTCTCCACTTCTACATCCATCTCAGGGCAATGTGACCTTTTCTTGTGCTGAACCTATTTTTGTTGCCGTGACGTTTACCAGCACCCAGAGCGTCCTCTGGTTGCCTAGGGTGACTGAAGCATCACTGACGGGCATGTCGGTGGAGCTTCAGTTTCGGACGTGGAACAAGGCAGGCCTGCTGCTGACCTTTGATCTCCCAAACCAAGGGGGTGTGGTCTGGCTGTACCTGAGTAAAGCCATTCTCCATCTACAGATCCACAAGCCTGGCAGGGCGCCGCTGGAGCTCAGCACAGGTCAGTCTGACCACTAAGCTTCAAATCATATATGCAACAAAGCAGTAAAACTGACCTGTATTTTGTTGACTTGATCATTGTTTTTGCAATGGCTTTCTGAAGGACCCCTGGTACAATATAAACAATACTCTGCGTACTCAATACCAAACACAGAGACAAGACAAAGACGTATTTGCTGAAATTTCAAGAACAAAGATGCTGAACTAAAACTGCTTGATGTCCGCCCCAACATGTCTAAAAGCCAGAAAAAATAGTGGTGATGGTGGAGACCATCATTCAACCTGTAGATTTGGGTTCAAACCCTTCTACTGCCATCCATCCATACATAGATCTTGGTGAAGAATCCTTGCCAGCCCTAGCAGCACTGTTTTCACAGTTTCCAGACAAAGGTAAATATATATATCTGTGTGCATCCTCAGGTTCAGCTCTGAATGATGGTCAGTGGCACTCTGTGTTGCTGCTCTGCAGACGAGGACATCTGACCATGGCAGTGGACGGAGATGAAGCAGCCACTGCTCATGCCAGTCCCTCGTTTCTTGTTACCACAGGTCAACTTTTCTTTGGTGGTAAGAGAGGAAAGAACAAATGAACACTTGCACAAATCAGGGTTTCTGTTTTTGAGAGATTTCTACATAATAATGATTAATTATTGAGTGAAAGAATTTTAAACTTGAACCTTGTCAGTATAGTCACTTATAACGGGGCTGGATGTCATGGTTTTCCTCTGCGTCTTTACTGACTGATTCCTCTCATGTGCAGGTTGCCCCTCTGAAGGGAGCAGCCAGGAGTGTATGAACCCCTTCAAAGCTTTCCAGGGCTGCATGCGTCTGCTGACTGTGGACAACCAGCAGGTGGATTTGATCGAGGTGCAGCAGAGGCTGATCGGAAACTACAGTCACCTGCAGGTCGACATGTGTGGCATCATCGACAGGTCAGTTTTTTGGTAAAATTTACACAGGGGAGAGTTAACTAAACAGATGCTATGCTAACTGCGAACTTTGTTTTTACTTCTGAAGCTTGTTTGGTACGTGGTATTCTGTGAACCAAATTCTGTGTGTTGGAAGAAAAGATGGTTCAATAATGTTAAAATATTCTTCTTCCTTTGTAAATCCTGTTAATCTCCTTCTGAAGGCCTCATGGCTGGTTTCCTGTGAAATGGGGTTTCATGTGGATTATTAGGCAGCAGTGGACAGGACACACAGGGAATTATAGCAACGCACTGCCAGTCTCAGTGTTCCCAAAATGTTTCCTTGCTAGGAAAACAATCCTATTATTTTTTGTCATTTAGCATCATATGAGGTGGAGCTTCTTCTCCCTGGGCTGTGATCAGTTTTGCTTTCTTTGTTTCTTGAAAATGTGATTTATTTGTGAGAAGCAGTGATTCTTTGTGGACTACTGTGGAAAGATTACACTATCCCAGAGACAGACACCAGAGTGAAATGAGCACAGTGCATTATGATTCTGTCATTAACTGCATTTGTGCATCTACTAGCAGATTATGAAGTTCATTTTAGATAAACATAGCACTATAAATGTACAGTATAAACATACAGTGTACATATATACATACATGCTGGAGACTGAAACTCCACAGACCTGTACACTGAAAAACCCATTACCACCATTGGACAAAATCAATATTCCAGACGTTTCCGTGTCATCAAATACTGGAGAAAGCATGGCGTCTAATATGTCTCTTTTCTCTTTCTGGAATGCAGAAAATGTCAAGTCAAGCTCCGCTGTGTCAGTTTAATGTTGTTTTGTGTGTGAGCAATAACACATTGCTCTCAGAACATGACATTAGACCTTTTCTAAATCATTAGAGGCCATTGGTAAATGGCATACATATTATCCACCGAGCAGCTTTTGTTTCAATAAAATGTCAAGTTGAAAAATTGATTTACACTTCTCCAGCCCCTCACCTCCAACCTGCGCTATACTTTCTTGAAATATGTGCTGCCTGGCTGATCGTATGTGTACCGAATTTACTGGTGGATTCTCTGTGGCTCAGAAAAAACGACGTATGTTTTGCTAGATATGAGTATTTTAATGTAAACAAGACAACAATGGACTGCCAGAATTTATAATGCATATATTTTAAAGAAAAAAGCAGTGGAGTAAATATAAAGATAAAAAAGAAATGGTGCTGAAACCCAAACTTCGACATCTGATGAGCCTGCTGAGTAAGGCCTTTTCTAGTAGTGAATTTCCCACCAGCTAAAAGATTAAACATACATGCTGTGCTCCCTCTCTCTCCCTCTTACTCTTTCATTCTCTCTGCAGTCACAATTCGCTGACCTCATTTCCCCTTCCTAATATGTTTACCCCGTCACTGCTGAGCTCCATTCATCCCAAACTTCATCCCCTTTGTTGCCCCCTTGCTCCTTCCTCTACTTTCTCAACCTTAATTCCCCTTCCTGGATTTCTCTCTCTCCTACTCTCTCCACAGTATCTCCATCACTTTGTCTCTTTCCTCTCACCCTAACTTTTTTCTTCCCCTCCCCCTCTCTTTCTTGTTTTGCTTGCCACTGCCAGCTCCATCCTGACACAGGGCTGACATTGACAAGGAACGCAAAGTTTGCTTGTGTTTCACTGAGTCTAGCATTGGGGATACCGCAATCCATGCTACAATTCATATGAAGTTGGAGGACAAAATAATAACACCAGGATTGTTTTCCAATCGTCACAGAGTTCCCACAAACACCCCACTGATCAACAAGAACAGTCATTAACCAGTATGTGAAAGCATTGTTTTCAGAGCTTTGTTCCATTCCATGCCCTCGCTTCAGCTGCTATTAGTTTAGGGATGTGTTTCTGAGCACTTCACACTGCTTTACACATATTGTTACACATATTCACCCAAGGGGATTCAGTCCAACAACAAACCATAACAGCTGTTATGTAGGAGGAGCAAAGGAAGAAAGGAAGAGTATTTCGGATTTCCTGTCTACATTTTTCTGGTCAATCCAACATTTATGCTGTCATTTGTATTAAACGGTGGAACGGTGTTGGGATAAAGTCCAAATGTGGGCTCTCCTTTCTGTATCTTTCTCTCAGGTGTTCTCCGAATCATTGTGAACATGGAGGCAGCTGCAGTCAGTCATGGAGCACCTTTCACTGTAACTGCTCCGGGACCAGCTACAGTGGAGCAACCTGTCACAGCTGTAAGGACCTGATGCTTTGGCGGTTATTGTTCTTCAAAGGTCAAAATTACAGTATGGATTCCATGTGTGCGTGTGTGTTTGCACTTGTGTTCACATGTTTTCTGTAATGAGACAACCCGCTGCTCTTAATGTCAGGTCCCTGCAGACACCATCGAAGCAGAAGGTCAGGCCAAGATCAAACCTCTGCTGCAGTCATTCCTGTCTGGGTGCCAAGAAGTCTCAGTCAGCACAAAGAGAGAGGGACTTAGAGCAGGAGTGGGAACAAGGGAGGAGGAATAAAAGAGATAAAGAGGTTTAAATAAGAAGGGAAAGTGATAAAGAATAGATGGGTTCATTTATTTATTTATTTTTATTTGTACCAATTTCAGCCAAGTAGGAGATTCCTTACATAAATGTGATAGTAAACCATTTTCTACTATAATGTAAATATTTTGTTATAAAGACCCAGTTAAGTGCTCTTTTTGCAATCCTCTGCCATAACTGCAGATTACAGATCCAATTGTTTTGTTGTTTGTTTTTTTACAATTCTTCAGTATTTAACTTAAGTACTTACTGCAATATTCAGAGAGGTCAACGGGTCCATACCACAGTAAACTGCTTACAATAACATCTCTCCAGGAAAAAAACGTAAAGATAAAAGAAATGTAATTGGCTGTGATATTGATGATGATGATGATGATGATGATGATGAAGATGATGATGATGATGGTATTTGTCTCTCTCTCTTCAGCGATATACGAGCAATCCTGTGAGGCATACAAACACAAAGGGAACACATCAGGGTATTATCACATTGATGTTGATGGCAGTGGACCCATCAGACCTCAGCTAATATACTGCAACATGACAGGTAGCTGACACGCACATCAAAACACACCATGCAGACGCCCCCGTGTCCAGTCTCTCCCTCTCTCTCTCTCATTCATCCTGCATCTATTTCTGCATGTCAGTCCTGCTGAATTAGGCATCGTAAAGCTGAATTTCCTATACAGGCACACAAATAGAAATGAGAAAATCTTTTTTTCACTCACTCTCTCTCTTTCCACCAGAGGACAAGACGTGGATGGTGATTCAACACAACAACACAGAGCTGACCAGAGTTCGACCAACGCCTGGTAAGAATCAGCTCTCGGCTCACTTTGAATACGCGTCTGAAGAGGAGCAGCTGGCGGCCATCATCACTCAATCAGAGCACTGTGAACAGGAACTGACCTACCACTGCAGGAAGTCTCGTCTTCTCCACACACCAGGTTAGGTGTTGATATTCTGTGAACACACCTTTAATTCAACAATTCTGAATTTATAAAAAGGAAGCAGGAGATAGACCTGGGAGCATGTGGGTTTGTGACAAAGAAAGACACAGTTAAGGCTGTTGCATAGTCACTGTTGTTTGTTGATAAATCTACGAGCCGGCAGTGAATGAATGGAAGTTTCTCACTTGTGACACAAACAAGAAAGAAAGGAAAAGTGTCTGTGTGTCTTGCAGAGGGCTCTCCACTCAGCTGGTGGGTGGGAGGTCCAGGTGAAGGACAGGTGCAGACTTACTGGGGCGGGGCTCCACCAGGCAGCCAGCAGTGTGCCTGCAGGCTACAGGAGAGCTGTGTGGACCCCAAACACCATTGCAACTGTGATGCTGACCACACTGGATGGTACCATTTATTTACTACTATTAGCAAGACAATATGATTGTGTTAAATATGCAGCTTCAAAACATTTCATTAGCCTAATTTAATATTGTAGGCTACCAAATCAAATGGCCTAGTAGGCAGATAATGTATGTTTATAGTGCTCAATACACTGTAACCATTTAAAATATCTTATGTAAGTTCATGATGATTGACCCATCCTCTCTTTGTGTCGCCTCACTAGTGATAATGAACGTTCCTCCATCTTCCTGTTTTTCTTCTTCTGTGCTCCGTCTTCTCTCTCTTGCCTTTCTTTCTGTGCTAGTGATAAAAGTTCATCCTTTTCTCCCTGTGGTCTTGTGGTTTCCTCTTGAAATTCCTCCTCTTCTTTTCTTCCCCTTCGTCCTTTCCCTAACATCCAGGGCTAATGACTCAGGCCTGTTGACCCATAAGGAGTACCTCCCTGTCAGATCTCTGGTGCTGGGTGATGTTCAGAGGCCTGGCTCGGAAAGCGCCTACAGGGTAGGGCCTCTCCGTTGCCATGGAGACAGTAAGTCCAGTCCAGAGCCATCAATGTCACCTTGTACATGTGTTTTTTTTTTTGTTTTTTTTTTAATGACACATGTCTCAGTGTAATGCTGTAAAAGCTGAATTTCAAACTCTTTTCCTTTTCTAATGATTAATAGTTTTTTTAATTGTTTTACAGAAAATGTCTGGAATGCTGCATTTTTTGACAAAGAGACTTCGTACCTCCACTTTCCCACATTCCACGGAGAGCTGAGCGCAGACATCTCCTTCCTCTTTAAAACCACTTCATCTTCTGGTGTTTTCCTGGAAAACTTGGGAATCAAAGATTTCATTCGGATTGAACTCAGCTGTAAGTAAATCCTTTCAGGCTGGAGGTCTAATCTGGACTGCACTTAGATGTGGGCACAACCTGAGCAGGAGGAATCATTGTGCTGGCTAAAGTTTCATCTGGACTGAGCTCAGCTGGGGGTTTTGGTCCTGCATGGAACTCCACCACACCTCCTCTAAACCTTAAAAAAAATAAATCTGCTTTTCCAGCGACCCCGCCATTTACTTTTCTTCCTCTGGGAAATCACGGCGGTGTCATTGTTCCAGCCCGCTGCTGTACATTTCCTTTATAACTAACAGAGTTTATAGTTCTCTGCATCATTGTAGTGTATTGGTGTGGTTACTAATTTATTTTAGTTTCACTTTTAGTCAGGTTTTAGATGCAAATATACAAAGGCATGCTTTTTCTTCATCCTACAGTAATACTGCCACAGTAATACGTTTCCTTTCTTAGGTCCTCTACCTGCATGAAATCGAGTTTCTCCATATGGAGAGAAATTATCCTTAATACTAATCAATCATGATCCACAAATTAAGGCAAGATTTATTACAATGTGCTTGGCAGTTTGCCTTGATTTAGTACGATAACTCAGTACTGAGAATTAAAAGCTCAGGTTCCTATAGGAGACCAACAGTAATATGGTTAACTACAACCATGTAAACACACTGAATGTAGCTCGTCATCATATCAAAGAGCATTACGTTCTTGTAGCTGGTTGACATGACGACAACGGTTTAAGTGTCCAGCAGGGAATTGGTTGTAACTGGTTGCTATGACAACTGCACTTGAGTGGTACATCCTTGTGTTTGCATCACTCTGGTGATACATTACTTTGTTTTTTTGTTTGTTTGTTTTTTACAGTAAAGCTCATGAGTCAACGTGTCAACAGGCTCTATGCTCCCTGTGCAAAAATCACTTCATCTTCTTCCCTTTACAGATGATGAAACTCTTACAGGGAATAAGGACTTCAGAGTGGTCCTTGGTCAAAGGCTAACAAGTGAAAAACAGGCAACAAGAGAGAGTTTGCAACCATAAAGGGCCCTTTATAGTTTAGCTATTAATGAGAAAACAACACAGTTTCAGCATGAGCACGCCAGGGCAATGTGCTCTTATGGCAACAGTTTGTGTCATGCAAATAGGGCGACACAATTAGTGTCTACAGGTGGAACAAGTCAAGAACAGGCTTCAGGAAGAAAGGGAAGACTATGAATAGGTGGTAAAAAGAAATGTTGAATTTTTACAGTGAGTCTTTTCTTTCTTTCCTGATGCAGCCTCCACTGAGGTCCTCTTCTCCTTTGACGTGGGTAACGGTCCATTGGAGGTTGGTGTGAAGGCTGGCTTCCCACTGAATGACAACAGGTGGCATCGCATTCGAGCCGAGCGTAATGTTAAAGAGGCGTCGCTTCGCCTCGACGAGCTCCCTGCTGCCACGCAGGCGGCTCCTGCTGATGGGCACATCCACCTGCAGCTGAACAGCCAGTTATTTATAGGTGTGTGTGTGTGCGGGCGCGCGTGTGTTTCTGTGAGTTTTTGTGACAGGGCTACTGCACACAATTGAAATGCAATTCAAAGTTGCCTTCCTAAAATCTCAACACAGAAAATAACAGCATAATATTCAGACAAGGGCGTTATTTTTCTTCAACAGTTCTGGACACATTTCCAGAAACTTCCAGAACCTTTTGTCTCTTCACTTTCTTTCTGTCACTCATTTTGCATCCCTCTCTCTTTCACACACCCACACCACATACAAAATGATTCATGAGGTACATTGTCACTAGACCCCAGGGAGACCCCCCTCAGGTGGCTGACCCCAGGTGATTTTACATCTTTGTCTCTTCTGCTCCTCAGGAAGTGCACAGCCTCACTAAAGTGCTGGTTCGTAGTGTACAGGGAGCCTATTACAGTGCTGCCTCTGGTTATTGATACACATTGAAACCAACAGATTTAAGTTGCACCAATCAGCCAATATTCTTGTTACACAAGCCGGGTTTATGTGAGTAATACTATATACAGCTAATAGACTCACAGAAAATCTCTTTGTAGTGGTCAGTTTCCTTGCCATAACCTTGGTACAGTGTTTAAATCCAGTCCATTACTTAAGGTAGTCCTTTCCTGACAGCTCCTGATGAAACTCTGGGCCCTGATATGAACCTCAACAACTCTGCAGTACTGGAAAGCTGTTTATCTCATCATAACAGTCTTGAGGTTGCCAGTTTGGCACTCTGAGACAATTACAGTGTTGCAGAACCTGAACTCTGAGGACAGTTGGAGGTTGTAATGCAAGAAGTCAAAAAACAATAACTTCTGGAGTTTAAATTCTGCCAGAGAAGGGGAAAAAAAATGTTTTCCTGTCACAGTCAGCCAGCCAGGCAGGACAAGCAGGCTGTCAGAGAGACTGACAGCTCGTCAACTTTCCAGATATTGACGAACAGCATGGTGCTTGGCTGGCAGACAGACAGCCAGTAAAAAGTCAACTCCTTGAATTTTTCACCTGCCAGTTTGTGTTTCACTGTGTTTCATCACCTCAGCGTTTAAAAAATTCAGTATGAGGATGGTGACAAATTTTTGTCTCTGGAGGTACAGAGGTTGTTCTGTACTCTGTTAATAATAAAATCAGATATCAGTCAGTGTCACTCCACAATTTGATCGCAGATGCAGTGCAGACCTTCAAATCAATCTGCATTACCATGCAACTATGATGGAACTCAGAAATGGAAATGATGCAGACAGGATGTTCACTGTGATGGATACACACATAACTTTCATATAATGAAAGTTATGAGACTGGATTTCGTACCATTCAGAAATGAATAGAAACTGTGGGGAAGAGGCATTAAAGAATATGAAACCCTGCTGTGGTCCAAAAATGACACACTACAGCCCACACCTAAAAGAACGTTAGCAAGGATTTAATAAGATAAGATAAGATAAACCTTTAATAGACCCGCAATGGGGAAATTACACCGCTACAGCAGCAAAGAGCAGATACAAAAAGGTACAGGCACTCAGAATATACGGATAAGATCAAAAAAAATTATACAGACTCCAAGAAAAAATGTAATGGTCATATTTTCCAAAGATCAAAATGTTTGAAACTCTTTTCCACCCACTTATCAATTAAATGAAATAAAAGTGGTATAAATGTGGCTCAGAATGAGGTTGTCACATTTAGGGAGAATATTGTACAGGCACACTGTAGTTGCACTGAAGCTTTCAAGAAATTGAAGCTCTTTTCATGTGTCAGATCTTATGCAGTCAAAATCGAGGGGAAGGGTGATTCAGAGATACAGCAGAGCATGTGTAGTGCTGAAATAAATTAATTAATCAGTTAGTTCACTCAGAGAAAATTCATCTGTAGTTATACTCACAATAGATTCATTGCTGAGGTGCACTTTTATCAGTTTTATGGACTACATGATTAACCAGGTAACCAGGTGCTGAAGCTTTCCCTTTGTGTGTGTCTTCAGGGGGCACAGCTTCCAGGCAGAAGGGCTTTCGGGGCTGTATTCGCTCTCTGCAGCTGAATGGCATCACCCTGGACCTGGAAGAGAGAGCCAAGATCACCCCTGGGGTCCAGGCAGGATGTCCAGGCCACTGCAGCAGTTATGGCTCCCTCTGCCAGAACCAGGGACGCTGTGTGGAGGCGCCAAACAGCTTCTCCTGCAACTGTGGCCCGTCAGCTTACACCGGAGCTTTCTGCGACAGAGGTACAGCAGCTTTGTCACCAATCATGTGTTGTTCAGAATTCAGGGTACATCATTTTTAAACCCATAATATCCAGTTTTCTTCTTATGTTTTGCTTCAGTAAGTTTAAGGTTTGGTTTCTGTCTGACAGCACATATTCTTTATCAGCTTGCTCCACCTACTCACTGAAACTTTATGATGTTATTTATGATAACGCCAGAGAGTTAAATAATCATTACATTTTTTTTATGGTTACACAGTTCCATTAGATGTTCTAGATATTCTAGATTTCTTGGCCATCATTTTATAAGCGTTTCCCCAAATTTACCCTGACATATTTGGTATCTTTGGAAACTTTAGGATGTGTTTACTGATAGTAAGTAATAGTTCTCTTCAAACGCAGCACATAACTAAACGAGAATGCTGACACCTTTTAAAGCCTGGAAAGAGTAATTTCAGTAACAGCAGCTTTTGATGCCCAAACGCTGCTCTTACAGTGCAGCACCTGAAAGTGGTGTATAAATAGAGCACACACACACTTTGAGGTATGAAGAGAGACCATACAAGCCAAAGGAGGTGACAGATAAACTAGAGTCTAGGAGGTACACTAAAGTCTGCTGTTGACTGATATGATTTTAACCACATTCATGAATCATTCAAAATTCTTGTAATTCATAGCATAGTTATAACAAATGTTCTCCTACACGGAAGGACAACACTCACCTCAGTGTGCTGCAAGTCTCTTCCTCTGTATTTAACAGGCATCACTCTTTGTTTAGTGCAGATAAGAATAGAAAATGTCTTCAATAATATTTTGTGCATTCAAAGCCACATGATACTAGAATGTAAAGAGCTGTGTGCAGACTTTTGTTCCTTTAACACAAGATGTAATCTTCTAAAGCATCTCTACAAGTGAAGACTAAACATTTCCAACAACTGCTTATTGTTAAAGTTTTCTGAAAGGTAACCCTGCCTGGGCATCCCAATGTGGACATTTTTGTCACACCTAGACTAGGCTTTTTGGATTATCACAGGGAGAAGGAGTCATCATGTCAGCACAGTAGCGCAACCTCATGTGTATTCAATAATTAACAGCTCCAGCTGTATTGTCTGTTGGAGCTCCACAGGTAAATCTGCGACGGAAATCACAACTCTGATCCCCGCAGTGTTATAATTAGCAGCCATACTTTGCATTGTTCTTTTAACCTGTCAACTGGTTTTCTGTGGCTGCCTACTCACCAGCTCACTAATTAGGCATTGTCAGTGCTGCTGAGGCTCTGTATGAATCACTGATATGGCCCCACTGTGGAATTAGTTGTTGCTTAGATGCAGTGTGAAGGCATACTGTATATACTCAAATTTAAATGCAAATCACACTGACTTACTGTGTCTGGGTAACAATGTGGGTGTGGTAAAGTGAAATGAAAACGTTATTGGACCTAACTTAAGTACTTGCTTAGGGGAAGAACAGCTGTAAACCAAGCTTTCACTTTCCTCAAACTCAGCTTTTGACAACCAAAATTTGAAAATGCACACTCAACATGTGCAAATAACACAACTACAAATGAGACAACTGTTGTTGCTCCTGTGTGTCAGGAAATGGTTTGACATTATCTACCTCCCTGCAGAGGTTTCAGCCAGCTTAAAGGCAGAAACCTCCATCAGCTACACCTTCAGGGAGCAGATGGTGAACGAACTCAACAGGAGCAGCAGCGCCCTGCCCTCCTCCATGAACTCTGACATGACCCTGAGAGCAGAAAACATCTCGCTGAGCTTCAGAACCAGCCAGAATCCCGCTCTGCTCCTCTACGTGGGCTCCTACCACAGAGAGTACCTGGCTCTGCTACTCAACAAGCATGGTGAGCATTCAGATCCTCTTATCTGTGTCTTTGACAGAGAATACATACTTTCTCTCCCCTGAATGAAGGAGGCTGACATTTATTCCTCGATTTCACCCTGTAAACAGCTTTTGTAACTTACCATCTTAATTATGTTCACTGGATCTTTTGGATGTCCCTGAATGTCAAAGTGTGGCATCACTATCATGGAATATGCATATTGTGTCATTTGAAAACTTCCAGATTTGTGACTTTGCGTTAGTTAGTTGTGATGCTTTGTAGAAAGGGTAATTTAAAGATCCTTAATTGTTGGATAATGAAATTACACCATCGCAAAACGTAAAAAAATATGCAACAAAACATACTAAAAAAAAGGGCTAATAACTAATGTAAGATTAACCAACATTTCTGTCTTCATAAGGTGTGACATGTTTTTTACATTTTCACAATGCAACACTATGGAAAACAAGTAATACGTTTAAGTAAGTCAATAACAGGTTTTACTCAGTTTTCAGTTCAGATTAGTAGCGACGTTTTACATCAAATTTTATATTAAATTTAATTCTTGTCAATCTACAATAGACGGATACTGTGCGCGGGGAAACATCCATTGCTTCCTCTTGTCCTACCTCCTGTCTGTTTTCCCCCTTCTCTTCTGCTCCTTCTTTCTGTTCTCCTTCTTATCCCTTCATCCGGCTCTTCTCTCCTCTGCTGCCATTCATTTCTGTGTTTTATCAACTTCCCGTGAGTTCAACCAGAAGAGTGAGAAGTGGAGTCATTCGAACTGGAAAGGACAAAGAAGGCTGATAAACCTACTACAAGTGGGATTCCACCTAGATTAGCTGTAAATAGACATTGAATAGGCTGCTCTAACATTAGAGTTACCATGGTGATCAGGTAGTCCATGGGTAGCTGCAATAAAACTGAAGCACCCCATTAAAACTCTGGAACAGGTTTCTTGCAGTGATAAAACTCTGTGCCAAGACTGTTAGCAGCCTGATTGATGTGCTGTTGTGTTCTTAGCATTGAGAGAAGATGTAGCCGCATCTGTGTAACAGTGTCACGTAACAGCTTTAACAACCAAATTGTGTACTCTTCTATAATTTGGTATTAACCTTAAATGATACCTCTGGGGAAATTCATGTTGATGGGCTCAGGGCTGAGAGCGAATGACTAACACGTAGTTGGTTTGTGTACAATGAAAATATTGCCAGCCTTGTCTTTTAAAGTATCATCCTGGTGGTTTTAGCTACCATAACTTGAGAGTTGGTGTGGTCTGAATTGCCATAAACAAATTGTACTGCATTTTAGACTCACAAGACTCAAGCCTTCTTCTGTGAAGTAAAAGGTTTCAGTTGTTAAACAGGGGACATGTGGAAATCTGATGTTGTTAACAACTGTTGAAAGGTGAAAATTTCAGCCATCACCAACTTTTCACCACCAACAAGCTCGCTGAGAATCACTGTGTGTGTCAGCTCTGTAGTCACCTCCTCTGACCTGTTAATCGTCACCTTTACAGTGTGAACACACTGTGAGACTGACTCTCACTTTCCCCTGTCTCTTCTTCTCCAGTGAGTGTGGTACAAAAGGTAAGCATTAAGTGTTAAAAAATAATTATCAGGGCTGAAAAAAATGAATAATGCATCATTTGACAACTTAGTAAAGCCTTTTTCTCTCAGTGTGTCTGCTGCTCTCACTCTGCTCTTTCTGTCTCTCCTGTATATATAGAATCTCTTCTGTCCTATTCAGATTACACTGTGGCCTCACCAGGATTACATGCATTCATAATTATTATTCAAGATAGGCTCTTATGAATTAGTCATCATCTTCAGTGCTTTAATATGCACAGTACAATATAAAATATGCTTTCCAGGAAAGCCTGATTTTTAAATAATCGTCCTCTCAGTTACGGAATGGAATGAAATTATTTATCTTAAATGCCATGAAAACCATATAAATTAACTCGATTCTGTATAGTATTATTCATAGTACTTGGCCCTAATTTCCTAAATATCGGATTCTTTTGGGTTTATTATTCAGCTGTTTTTGCCCTGGAACATCCAGACCTCTCTGGATACATATTAATACTGACTAAAATAAATTTCTATTAAAGCTGATGAAGGTTACAAGAACAGATTTAGAAATTTAAATATTTGGAAACAATTTCAGTGCTTCTGCTTTTACAACATGTAATTGTGTGGGGGTTTTTGAGCAGTTAAGGAAGCTGAAAACTTACTGAGATGTTTATTTTAGAAGTTAAAATCCTGAATCCTATTTCCCAAAATCCCATAAAACTCAAGAAATTAGTTTATAAGAGGCTGCTTTTGAGAAAATGTTCATTGTGAGGTCCTGTTTTTTTTTTTGTGTTCGAGTCCCATGGGAATTTATCTGTATCGTGTTTTTGTTGATTTTCGTGTGTTCAGACAAGCTGGAGGTGCGATACAGACTGGACAGCGGCAAAGATGCAGACGTCCTGAGGAGCAAAGTGAGGAACCTCGCTAATGGACAGCTACATACTATCACTATCAGCAGACTGGCAGATGCTGTTTCTGTGCAGGTAACACACACACACAAGGCATTGCACTACTCTACTCAGTCTGTATTAACACCTGAGACAGTCTGGTTTTCACTGCGGCCACTTTGTCAGTGAACTTTAGCGACCGGCAGCAGAAGCAGCAGGAAGAGGGCGGGGACAAGCTGCAGTCAAACCTGTCAAAGCGATTTTTCTCAAACGTTCAAGATAGTACTTAAAACAAATATCAGGGCACAGGACACTGTGATATCCAACTAATTCTCATCTCAGGTCCTGGTAGTATGACAGCCAGAATTTTTACCCATCTTAGTGTATTACAACCTTTTGTTTTTGGTCATATTGTTGTTTTCTTGTTTAGAAGTGAAAATGTTAATTTTCTTTCAGATTGACCAGAACACCAAAGAGCACTTCAACCTGACATCTGATGTGGAATTCAGTGGCGTCAGGTTGCTGGTTCTTGGCAGAGTGCACGGTGAGTGAGACAGCCACAAAAGCCCAGACAAGGCCTTTCAAGCTGCGGAGCACTCAGACTAATTTTCTGCCTTGTCAGACAATGAGTTATTGGAAACTTTTGTCATGATGGCTGGATCCCTTGGAAAGCTGTTGTCTAGGATGTCGCAGATAAAGAACAAAGACAGAAATAAATATAAATGCCAGGCACACTCTGCAATATTGGAACATTTTTCAAATCATTACAGTTGAGAGGTGATAGGTTAGATGTGAGAGAAATGGTACCTACATTTACCAAATGAAAATTCAGACACCAGCTACTCAGCAACAAGTCAAATTATACATTAACTGTATCAGTGTGATTGGTATAGAGAGCAGATTTTCCTTACTGCCACGATGTATAGCCACAGGGTGGCTTATGGCTTATATGCCACAAGTATACCACTTGTTCCAAATGTCAAGGACACTGCTCATTATATACAGCATGTACTGTTGTTTTTTACCAGACTAATGTGCCAGGAATTCCCCTGCTGGTAACCCTGCCAACTCAGCAAGAATGTTTTTCTCTTTGTTGTTTGCTCCTGTGATGTATACAGCTTGTACACAACAACTTTCCACACTTTCCAGACAGGGTACTCATACTGCTAGACATAAAAAAGCCATAACACATTTGAGGATGTTCTCTTGGGACATTGCAGTATTATTTGTTGTGGAAAGCTGTAGCAGTACAGTGTACAGTGTTTTTGTACTTACATGTGGATTTGACAAAGCATTGAACAATAAGGTTTGGCCAGACATGGACAAAAATAAACCTCAGGTTGCTCTGCTAAAATGTTTGAAGACTGTTTGGAGGACAGAAAGGGAAAAAAACTGCATTAAATGGAATTCCACTAAACCAGGGAGTCAACCTGTACTGTTCGAGCTTTCTCACCGTGAAAAACTTATCCACCAAAACACCTCTGCTCTTGTTTGCTGTCTGTCTGGTGTGTTAAACAAATCAGACGTGTAACAGAGACATGGCAGCACTGTAATTTACTTTGTCATGACCTGGTTATGTACTTTTTGAATTGTGTCCTCCGAGACAGACTGAGAAATAGGTTGTTAATAAGATGAGAGTCTGTGGCACTACCATGGCAAACCCGTGACAAAAAGTCAACATACTTTGATTGATCCAAGGATATGAAGGTTTTCAGGTGAAATCAGATTGTTTCATACAGATTATATTCAGGGAAAGTATAAGTGATTGTTTCTCCAGAGAGAATCCAAAGATTTTCAGACCTGCTACTAAACAGCACTCTGTCCGTCTCTATTTCTCTCCAGACTCTCATGACTTGGATCCGGAGCTGGCTCGGCTCGCCTCTCTGGGTTTCACAGGCTGCCTCTCTGCTGTCCTCTTTAACTCCATCAGCCCCCTGAAAGCGGCTCTGCTCCACCCAGACACCAGCCCTGTCGCTGTCACTGGCCCACTGGTTCAGTCCGTTTGTGGCTCCTCTTCAACCAATCCTTTGGCAGCAGAAACCACACATCACATATCAGGTCAGAGGAAAATCAGACCCTAAGGATGGACCATAGATTCATAATGCTTGGATAATGGATGGACCAGGTTTCATAATGCACCCACATTCTCAGGAGGCTAAAATGAAGAAATATTCCTGAGGTTATCGTAGGTGGTACTGTTCAGCCTTCTGTGTGGGTGAGACCTCTCAAACGTCATAATGGGACCTTTGGATTCCTGGTTATGTAATGACACCAGGGTAACGGCCAATAGATGAGGTAATTGATTTAGAGCAGGAAAGAGTTTCTTTTGCTGTATCTTTCCCCTGTGGTCAGTCATAGAGATAATAGTGAGATGTGCTGTAGTAATCAATCTGCCTTGTCTGCTCTGACTGATGGTATTACTGTATATGATTCCTGTTCAACTTCGTTTCTTCAATTAATTTCTCATCACTCTTTTGATCTGTGATCATTCTTCATGTGTCCTCTTATCTTTTCGTTCTCACTGCACTTTTCATTCCTCTGTGTCTGCCGTCTGTTCCTCTGTCTCTGTGCTGCAGGCCAGTCTGGATCAGTGGAAACAGGTCAGCCTTTAGTCAACGCCATCAGGAGTGACTCAGCTCTAATTGGAGGTACTGTCACCCTGCCATTATGATCAATCATAAGACAGAAACTGTAAAGCAAGCGGGGATGATGTACAAGAGTTTGAGATAAAGTTGAAAACTTTGGATTCTTCCATGTTCTTGTACACCGCTGTCTTTTTCTACACCTCAGTGCAGGAGAACTGACAGTGAAATGATGTTTAACATTGAATTGCATGCTGTGCAAATGAAAGCCTGAAAAACCCAGAGATTTCTCTCAAACAGCATGACTGTGTCAGAGTACACAAAGGAAACCGCAACTAATTAGAATACAAATGACTTTATATTCCAAGTACAAGGACTGTCCATTTTTTTATTTGCTAACATTGGTGCAGAAACCTGCTAATAGCTGAAATTGCCCTGGAGAAAATGAGCAGAAGATGGAGCAAAAGCAATTTAAGGTTTTTTCATGCCTGTTTGGCCACTTACCAGCTGTTTTTTAGGTAGGAGTTTTATTTCATAATGTTTTGTCTCTAATTTGGTTCTTCGGTTCTAATCTGTCCCATTTGAAGACAAAGCTTGTAAGGTCACACGACGCTGTACTCTGCTGCCTGCACACTAAAGTATCTAGAAATTTCACATTTAAATGTGATTGGTGACAAACATCCCATCCTGTGACGGAAATTGTCAAACCAAAGGGTATACAGTACGTATGCATAACTGGTATAATGTGAATGCGTCAATGAGGCTTCTACTCTGTGAATCACAGCTACAAGAAGTACACAATACAGTCAGCTCCCTGTGTTAGGAAAGCTCCCTTCTCAAAACAAACTCTACTTCTTATTCTTGCTTGAAAGTTATGTTACGGTCAAACCTTTTAAAACAGCATATGCCATCATATTACAACAATGACATGACCTTTACTGCATGAGGAGCATTTTATTTTGTAGACACTGTCCTTTGAAATTCACCTCACCGTTTTCATTTTCTGCCGGGCCGTCTATTTTTCACTTCTGTCTCTGTACAATAATGAACTGAAGTCATACAATTCTGTAAAAAACACACAATGTCAACAACTGAAATGGCCTCTATCACGATACAGTGGCAGCCTCAAAATTTTACTCCATGAAGTTGTCAATTTCAACTTAAGGGTAAAATGACTATAGAAGCTTACAAAGAAATCCTGAAGGAAAATCTGCTGCTGTCAAGTTGAGAGTATTTATTTGCCAGCAATGCAATGACTCACAACTTTAGCCAAAGCTACATTGGAACTGCTTAAAAACAACAATTTTAATTTCCATAAAGTTCAGAAATCCCTGTGAAACTTAAGTGAGCTTGAGCAGTTTTGCAAAGAAGAAAGTGGAAAAAACATAAAGTTTCCAGATGTGTGAAGCTGACACTAACCTAAATACACAGACTCAAGGCTGTAATTACTGTCAGGGCTACCTCTACTAAAAGTTGATTTAAAGAGGTAAAGCCGTGTGAAGCAAGTATAGAGTAGAATAAAGTAGAATTTCCTAACATAGATCCATTGCTGACATTCTCAGTGCCAAACTGCTGTAACTTTTGCCGTTTCTCTCCTTTACAGGTGTGATAGCGGTGGTGATCTTTGTGACTGTGTCTGCATTAGCCATAATGGGCCGATTCCTCTACAGGAGTAAAGGGCTGTGTCAGAGACAGGAAATAAAAACAGTAAAACCCGAAGACAGCCCGGAGCTGCCGTTCAGCAGCCAGACCAGCTCACACAACGGTCCGAGTGAGAGCCAGAAGGAATATTTTATTTAGGTGGGGGTTTGACCTTCTGCTGACCTGGGGATGTTGGAGCTGCGGAGACGGACAGAGGCAGTGATGCCTTGTCAAGCCTCAGTGCTTTACACTAGAATACCTGAGCCTGAGCTGCGGCTCAGCAAGACAGGAAGATACAAACAGAATGACACACTCATGCTCTGTCCTCTTTTGTTTTGTTTCTGCCTCTGTGGTTGTATTTTTGTAAAGTCTGTACATATAGATGCACAAAGCAAAGTACTGAATTTATAATGTGTCGATACTGTCAGTAGAACAACTGTAAATATCTTAAAGTTATGACTTTATATCAATCAGTCTTTTTTTCTGTTTTATTGAGATGTTTAAAATTATTAAATGAGCAGCTGTGTCTGGGATGATTCAAATGCATGGACAAGAACGTTTGCTGTTTTGTGTGAATGAACTAAGTATTCATGTCAGATGTTTGGATGCTTGTATTCAATTTCCAGTTTATTTTCATGTTTATTTTTTTTTTTGGTTGTTTGTTTGTTTGTTTAGCTTTGTGCTTTCTTTTTGTTGAATGAACTGTGGGAAATCACAATATATCTGTTCACATTGAACATTTCTCATTTTCTTAGAAAGACTTGGTGTTTTGTTACTCATATTTATTTTCCTTGGTTGCTGTTTTTAGTATGAGACAGATTCACTTAGTGTGGACTACAAAACATTCCAGCCTTTCTGTTCCTACCATCATTCCAGCAAAATCATTTTATCTTTTAAAAACACAAATGTCTTTGACTGGAAGGTCAGAGAAGTATGAACATGAGAAGAAAATCATCTGATATCAGCTGATGAAGAGCAAAGCTTTTCATGGGAAGTGACCATACTCTTAAAGATATTAGTATAAGCAAAGAACTGGATAAAAACAAGTAAACAAGTAATAAAACCAGCTTCCATCTGGTGGCACAGTATGTTATGATAGAGCCACAGCCTGAGGACGGTGTGGACTGTTGTTTTGAGGAGTCAGCTTCAGATTGTGGCAGAGGTTTGGTTTCTCTTCTGGCACTGCATCACTTCTGAGCTATGACGAAACAATAATCTTTGCAGTACTGGAGGGTTACTGTAATGTCAGTGGTGTTTGAGTGATCTACTATTAGATTTCAATTTGTACAGATATTTTAGTAACAAACACAATTCTGTTCTGTGAAAATAAAACGATTGAAATTTTTTCTGGAGTTCTTTTATCTTTCTTTTTAGCCGAAATAAAAACCCACATTTTCATTGCATTATTAACTTTTCTATTTCATTATACATTTTTTTTCTCACTGGCTCCAATAGCAACCATTGTAAAAGCAGAGTGTTTATGAAATGGTACAAAGTAGAGCTGAATTAATGAACATGAGATTTTGAGTTCAGTCATTGAACACCCTTTTATGAGAGGTTTAGAAACCTAATGTCTGAATCTGTTATTTCTCTGTTAAATGAAGCTGAAACAACAGATTTAATTACCATACATTTACATCTGAGAACATTTGGCACTTTAAAAGTTGCCAGTGGATGGGTCTTTTCTTCTCTGTGTGGCATTTCTGATGGATATTAATATGCAGAGAGGAGATAACTCCTCTGTCTGCTGCTCTGTGAGGCATTCAGGTGCTGGAGATGTCAAGCTAATTCCTGTCAAAGGCCTACGTAGCCTCTCTCCAGGCTGAAACAATAACACACAGACAAAAAGCTTTGATATGTGATAGGCCACCAGCCCCCTTTACGCACACACACACACACACACACACAAACAACAGGACTGGGATGATCCAGATGACAGCAGCTGGGTGGTTGTCAGCAGGTATTATTTACAGAGAGGGATGCATCCGTGCATCTAATAACACCTCATTAGGGGGAACGACAAGAGGTCTTGTTGTAATGACACATGCAGCACCAGGAGAGGAAAACAATTCAGATCATAAGTCAAGATCATCTTCACCTCAGTTATCTGTAGTGAAGACAATTATGTCAGTATTATGCTCCTCTAACAAAACCTTGATTGTGCGACAGTGCGCCACAATACATTGTATTATTAAAATTAGATCATAATGGGAAAAGAGACACTAAAAATGTGAGCTTCATTTGTCATGAGACATTGTACTCATTATAAGGCAATCAAACAGGCGTGCGCAGATTCTCTGAGGGGCAGGGGTGAAAACAGGCACCACTACACAGGGTGGGGGTAAGAGTTGTGTTTAGATTGAATGAATTAAAATCAACAAATTAAGCTTAAATTTTTTTTTTTGTTGTTGTTGTTTTTACTTATAGCTATGATACTTTGATTCCAATATACACTGGTCATTTTGTCCTTATAGCAGAAATTTTGAGAAAGTTTGTGAATGTTCATCACAATAAGCCAAAAGTGGCCGACCGCTTGTGTTGATGTGAATCAGATCTTCTAATGAAGCAGAGCTTGCTGGTTTGTTGTCATAGATTTTGCTTTAGTATCAGTGAGGAGCCATATTAAGGCCACCACTGTTTTTTTTTATATTTACAGTCAGTTCACAGTTTTCTCAATGACTAATGATGTGAAGATAAAGCAATAAGACTATGCACAGTAAAACGGTTCCCCGGGCTGGTTATTCTTCTCTGTTTCCATGCAGGGAAGTTGATGGGCTCCTTATTGATTTTAAACATAGGGTTATGCCAGACAGGAGAAAGAGTGGAAGGAGATAAGATAAGATGCACCTTTATTAGTCCTACAATGGGGAAATTACATAGTTAATAGATAGTTTGAGGTTAAGTATGTCATTAGCTTTCCACCAGGCAGTGAGAGTGATATTTATGGTGTTACATTTGAAGCAGCTCTGGGTCTCAGTGGATTTATCTATGAATGCGATGTGCTGAATGTGGAGATCTTTGGTGGGGAGCCAGGATGGTCTGTTCAATATCAAACCAGGCAGAACTGGACTTGTTTGTCTAGATATACTGAAGCTGGTGGGAGAGAAAGCAGTGGTAAAAATGTTGCTGTGTGGAGTCCGCCATATTTTTGCCCTGTATTTTTTACACTTTACCAGTTTTATTGCCAAATTCAAAATGTTATTGATGGAGTCTAAACAAATATATTCTTTTTATTTATAAAGACTGTTTTATGAAGACTATTGTTTGCATTTGATGCAGGCATCAAGCTTCAACAATAAACACGAGCTGTGCGTTTAATAAAGAGGTGATGATAAAGAGGTGATGAACAGAAAAGCAGAGGACAGCTTTTGTGATGTCCTGATCTCCTACAAACACTGCACGGTGTAGACAATTAACAGCTTGCGATCTGATTAAAGATCTCATGGGTGTGCAGCACTACAAACAGAAACAGCTCTAAAAGCCACCCAATCATAAACAACAGCACAGACCTCTGGCTCCGCATCGCCTGTGTATCCATCATAATCACGCAGGCAAATGCATCCAGAATACGAATGTGATTGAATACGAATGTGAATGTGATTTATTTATGTTAAAAGACTCCTCAGCTGTGTGTGTGTGTGTGTGTGTGTGTGTGTGTGTGTGTGTGTGTGTGTGTGTGTGTGTGTGTGTGTGTGTGTG
>JBBMJY010000003.1:3769881-3787082 GCA_037833715.1 Toxotes lorentzi
GTGTGTGTGTGTGTGTGTGTGTGTGTGTGTGTGTGTGTGTGTGTGTGTGTGTGTGTGTGTGTGTGTGTGTCACAGTCAGGATTCTGCTGCTGGCCAGCGCTGCTAAAAGCCTCTGCTGACAGCATGTGGACCACCTCTGCTGGCATGCTGACAGTGCAGTCATCAGGGGTCAGCAGCGTGCAGGCTGCAGGTTGGACTGCTCAAGCCAAACTCCCACGGAGTCAAATCTGGCTCACGACAAGTTTTTTTGTTTGGCTGCAGACGTCAGTGGCAAAAGACATGGTGGCAGTGAGACTCGCCGCATGGCACCAGAATCACAGGAACAGTTGCTCCTTTTCACAGTTTTAGCTGTCATCATCGGAGACTTTGTTTTTCATACAACTTTATTCAAAGCAAGAGAGCCACACTGTGATAGTTAACCACCTACCACATGCCAGAGAGCACAGCATGGCTGTCAACCCTGGCTCCCTCCCCCGTTTCCTCTCATATCGCGTTTTCCATGGTGCGAGGGCGGCACAGCAGCAGTGGGAGAAGACATACACACAGGTTCACAATGACACCTGATCCTCATTTTGAATAATGACATCAATATCGCCCCCATGTGGACACTTAAAAGGTGCTGGGCATTGTAGTGAACATCTGAGCTGTGATGAGTCCAAGCAGTTCTGCTGATTAAAACAGACTGTACTGACAGCCATCAGTTCAGGCCACAAACACTCTGACTGGACTAGATTTTTGACACCATCTGCTCATTTTGCTGCTTTTGACCACTACTCTTTCTTACACCGCCATCTTTTCACCATCTCACAAGCATCATCAAGTTCAAGATTTAGATATTTTCCAGAAAAGGGGAAACTGTGGGTTGTGCTTCGGTATTCTCATGCCGTGATGCTTTTCAAACGCGCATTCTTACTGAGGGTTAATTTGACTGGCCCCTCTGAAAGAACGGCACTTTTAAATGGTCCCAAACTGCCAGAGGTCTTTTGGGAATACTTATGAGGTTAATGCAGTTTCACTTACAATACTGTATGCTCAGCTGCCTATAAAGGTCTCATGAGGAATGAACACACCCAGAGGATGTTTGGGCTAATCTGCAATGCAATTCTAGAGGACAGCTTTTAATCACAGACTCTCTGAGGATGAGACTGAGCCCACTTCTTTGTGCTTAAAAAGCCTTTTCTGTTTTCATCCATTAAGTGGATTTGGAGTCTCACGTCAATGGCCACATTGAAATATTAGTTTCTCACAAAATATTAGCTTCTTCTTCGGTTTCACATTATTTTTCTTTTCTCACTGCAGGAGATATGAAATTTTTTCTAAATTACTAAATTGGCATTATTAGTCTGGGGTCATTGTTATACTTCTGAAGTGTGTTATCTACCAACGGACAGGTTTTTGAGCTGTTGTTCATTGTAAGAGTCTGAGATTGGAATTTTATTCAAATATTTCTCAAATGTTGGGATGCTCAGGACACAGAAATAAAGCTGGTGGTCGAGTTAAGATTCATAAGAAACATCTGGTGTAATGCTCAAACAAAACGTTAAGTGATGGCTTTTATCATCAACCCAAACCGTACTCCCTAGCTAGTTGAGGTAGCCTTACAAACTTGCCATAGTTAAGATCTCTGCACCAGTTGAATTACAGAGACATTCACCTCACCTGCTTCAGCTGACACCTGACTTCCATCACCTTTTATCTGAATATCTGAATCCCAAAAATACACCCCGACGTCAGTGTGGATCTTCTTCCTTGGTACCTCACTGTGTTTAACAACCTGACATGACTTTGCTGTTATTAGAAGAAATGGAGAAAGAACAACTTTGTTCTGACAATAGAAAAACACTAAGAAGGTTTTCTGATGCCCTGTTAACAAAGGTCTTTTCATTTTTAGTTGTCTAACAAAGCAGTGGCAGTGAACCTTGAATTTTTGGGTGGTTTAGGTTCCCACTGGCGTGGACACGTTTGCTGTCATTGCATTTTGGTGCTGTTTGACCCTCCGTCCTCCCACAACCGTCTGAGGTGTCAGTCCAGGCAGCCACACAGCCCACGTGTGCTGCCTCCTGTCAGAGAGATTTCTGAGTTAACCTCACAGATCATTAATACAAAGGCAGGGATGAGTGAATTGGAGCTGAGGTCGTCCATTGTCTTTTTTTGATTTTAATATGATGAAACCAGTAAAATTAAGTAAAGAACCATGGAGATTTGCTCCATTTAGTCAGTTCTTTATCTACTCAGTTTTAGAACTAATTTATTTGAATAAATCTGGTCAGGTTTATGATAACACTTTATTGTTCAGCTGTGCTGACTGACTTTGATAAATGAGAAACCTGCCAAAGGACTGTTATCATTTGTGGATGTCAACATGTTCACTCAAACTTTATCTGATTCAGTTTTAACTGCTCTTTATAATTTGATCCATACTGCTTCATGGCACAAAATGGCAGCTGTATGTCTGATAAGGTTGAAAAGGTTGCTGAACAAATGTATGGACTCAGTAAATCTGTTCTTTGCCAAGTTTTTCATTTTCCAAGGCCAGTACCAGAGGCAGAGTGGGAGGAGATCAGTTCTTACAAAGCTGCTGTAAAGTAGAAGTAGAAGAAGTCGGTTAACTTTGATTTATGGAGTTCAACTTTAAATTCAGTAAAATAAGTTTATTTATCAACTCATATTATACAACATCTGTAGTAAAGCTTGAAATGCAAAGATCAAACTAAACAAATAATTTGAATATCTGGAGGATTTACACAACAGCATCAGACTGACACTTAAAACAATATTTCCCTGCATCATTGAACCCTGAAAGCCTATTTAAAGATGCAAAATCACTTTTAAAAGATGGAGCAGGATGTTAAGAAGTGTTCATCAGTCCTGACCTGCCCTGCAGAACAGCTGAGCACTCTGCAAGAAGACAATGTATGCACCCAGTGAGAAGCAGAAGTAATGTTTTCAAGTAATGAATTAAAGATGGAGCTGGAAAAAAAATGTGTTTAATGCATTTGCAAATGGAAAAATGAAAAATCCACATTTATTTTTCGGGACATCTCACAGCAGCAGAGCCAACAAAGAAGCCTGATCGCTGATCGAACAAAAGAAATCTGATAATAGTTCCTGTAACTTTAATTAAACATCATGCACATTTGTGTTGTCACTGACCATCTGATGTGTTCATGCTTTCATTTGATGTAACACGTGAAGGAGCTAAATATCATACTTAACTGAAAGGAAAAATAAACCTGACCTCTCAGAGCACAGAAATCTTTAGATACTTTAGAACCATGTTTGTGTTGTTTATATTAAAAATGAGCACAAATCCATATTGAGTATCAAATACTCTCCACTGTAGGCATGAAAGTTGGCTCTTAAGTCACAACGACTGTTGTGTCAAAACACAAATGTTAGAAAATTCTCACACCAGTCCTGTAACAGAATCCACCTTGCAGCTTTAATCCAAATATTTCACAGACTCATAGTTTCACAGCAGAGTCACATTGCACTACTTATGTGTCCCAATATCACCTTTATGTACCAAGGAAGAAGCATAATTAGAAATTCTCTGACAAATTCAATATTGCTCATTTGAAAGGAGGGTTAGGGTTAGGGTTTTACAGCAACTCCTGAGTGATTGTGTTTCTTTCTCTAACCTGCTGCTAATCACATGAATTTCTCCCCTCTTAACATTTAAACTTCACAAAACATCTTTTGCGTCGTTGGGCTCTGCATGGAAACCATCCCGGTTGGTGTTCCAGCTCCACCATAATCATCACCCACAGAGTGCTTTTCACTCTGAATAATCAGTTTTACAGTGGTATCCATGTTCAAATCACACCTCTCTATACATATTTATAGCCATCTACAAGCGAGCCAGGCCGTGTGCTAAAGGTCCTCTCCTCTCCTGTGTAATTATTCAGTCTCAGTTGCCGTAATACATCAGTAATGCTGTTTTTGGCTCAAGGTCAGAGCCAAGTGTCCAGAGAGCCGAGGCAGTGATGGATTACTGTTTTCCAGAGCCTTGAACTCTGCCGGACAGTGACAGATTTCAGCAAATCAAGAAAAAGACCTTTTTCTGTGAGTCTTCATTGACACCTTAGAGTGTCTGAAGGAAAAATGGCCTCAGAGTTTTCCTGTGTGTGATGCTCTGATGTGGACCCTTATCATCCCGTAGGATAAATGGAGTGTCTCCCTCTGAGGAAACTGCAATATCCGTGCTGTTAAGAGGAAAACTTTGCCCTTAACGCCACAATCAACCACCCTCATCTTCCTCCTCCTCCACTTTATCTAAAGGGTTGTTGCTTTGCATTAAACACATCTGCCTGTACTCTGTACTAATCTCTTTCCACAGTGCTTCTTTACATGAACATATATAATACGAAATAGTTTTACTGTGAGGGATATGTGTTTTAATTTTGTGTTTTGTTTTTGAATGTACATTCAATGTGCACATTCTGGTTCTCATCCTTTACCTCCTTACTACACTCTACACACAGATAAGCTGGTGCTGAAACTATAGTAAGAGGGTTTCATATGCAGATGGACTTTGACTATTAAAAATCTGTCAGGTGAAAAGATACAAAGCCCCCAAAGGATGATATGGTTGCTATATGTGGCGATTTTATATATTAGTCTTTCAGGTTGTCGTGGTGTTCCCCTACCCTCAAGTGGCCAAAAGCTATTCATGAAGCTTTAAACTAAGGTTTATCTGTCATTTGGTTCTTAGTGAAATGCATAAGATATGTTCATATGTGTTGTTTATAGAGGTTCTGAACAGGCACACCTGAACATTTTCAGAAAGCACTCTTAGTGTTCCAGTTGGTTGTTCACACAAAAGGTAGTTGTGTGAGAATGAATGTTTAGCATGAGCTGGTACGTTCTGGTGAGCTTACCAAAGGCACTCCTGTAAGACCACTTTAATTGAACAGCTTAAAAATGCTGCGGACCCACAAAGGTGATTCTAGCTGCACTGATTAAACGTCTGCTCAAGCTGAAGAGGGGAGGAGCTCAGGACCAAACTCGATGAACCAGTGAGACATAACCACCACCCTGACAAGTCCGCCATCAATCAGTCTGTTCCTCTGAGTCCTGAGAAATAAATGTGTTCCAGTGTTGCACTCAACATAAATTACTTTGTGTGTGTTGACTTTGATTTTATGTGATGAGTAGAAGGACTTACCTTGAGTTCACGTGACTGAATCAGTTTCATGTTTCCTGACAGTTAGTTTTAGAGGAATTTACCTGAACCAGGATTGTTGCACTTTTGCACTTTGTGTTGACCCTTTATTGTTAGCCTCATCCCAACTACCTCATCTAAATAATAAGTCAAGGGCAATCCCCTTCAGTGCACACTGAGAAGAAAACACTTTTTAGTTTGATCTTTTTGTTTTATTTTGTTTTTGTGTTTTGTTTTTTGCTTATTCCGTCTGTGTTTAACCTATTTTCATGGACAAAATCAGTGTGTTACTTCAACAGTCACCATTCTACACAATTTTCCTGCTGTGCTGCATATGTGTTGTGTTTTTGTTTTCTCCAGTCTCCAGTATTTTTTTTAAACCAGGCACAATTCAGAACTCCACAGGGCTTCCATAACATCATGATTGCTTGATAAGAACATAAAAGCGATGCAGATCAGAGGGAGAAGGCTGGTGGGCTTGCACTAGGGCTGCTTTTTTATCAGCAAGCAGGTTACTTTTAAAAACAGAGATATGATGTAAGGAAAGTCGCAGTCAGCAAAGATTTAATAAGCCTGCTGCATAAGAAAAACGTCTTCAATTTTATTGGCTTGTTTGGGAAGGAAATTCATTGTCTGTGCATGACAAAGACAAATATTGTGCAAGGATGCCAGCACACATGGAGTATGCTCACAATGCAGCATATATAATATACGTGTGTGTGTGTGTGTGTGTGTGTGTGTGTGTGTGTGTGTGTGTGTGTGTGTGTGTGTGTGTGTGTGTGTGTGTGCACCATATGGGCACATTTAATGTTCAGCAATAACAGCAATTCTCACTAAATGTGTAATTCTGCCCAAATTAAAAGTATCACATTTCACCACTTAGATCACGCTGACATCCTAATTAGTGGGAATAAATTCATGTTCAGCTGAAAGATGGCACCTGCAGGCACATCGAGAATCTGAATCAATTCATCCGAACATCGTTTGGTTGTTTACTCCCATCCAGAAAACTTTTCATTAAGGAAAAAAATTACCTTTTTACATTAGAAAGAAAAGACAACTGTTTTAGTTTTAGTCAGAAATGGATTTTGAGCCATGTTTGTTAATCAGTGTGTTTGGACACAGGAGGACACAGGATAGGGGAACCAGAACCTCTGTTGGCTGAATCCACACGTTTTCAGATATCCCTGCGTTTGGCTGCAAAGACCAAAGAAAAAAAGCCAAAAAGCAATTTTCTCAGTTTCACACTGAACAGTTATTACTTCCTCCAAGGAGGTTATGTTTTTAGTCCCAAGCTCAGTTCCAAATGTTTGTGTTTGTTTGTAGGATATCTCGAAAGTGGGAAAATATTTTAATTAACTTTGTCGGAAAGTTCAGCTGTGGGTTAAAAAACAAGTGATTTGTTTTAAGTGCAGATCTGGTGCAGATTAAGGAAAGTTTTCAGTGTTTCTGAAGCACAAATTTGAATATTTTTACAAGAACAACTGCATTTTAATGAAACAGCTAACCAGAAAAGTAACATGTAGTACAGCATGTGTGCTAGTGGGTGGATTTTAGGATCCTTGGCATGCCGGTGTTAGTCGGTCCACTGCTTTGATCGGATTGCCATCAAATTTTGCACCAAGATTCCTGGTGACGAAAGGATCAATACTTCTGACGTTGGTAATCCACTAACTTGACATTTGTGGTTCAGAATGAAACATCTTGACAACTACTGGATGGGATTGCCATGAAATATCTACATATATCCAACATCCTAACATGAGCTTCTGATTTGCTGTTAATGAAATATCTTGGAGAGGAGGAGGATGACTGTCATCATCATCAAAATGTCTGCTTGTCCTCCGCTCTACTTTGTGTGCTAAATAAAATAAATGTTAGCATGCTAACACTCAAAACTAAGATGGAGAACATGGTAAATTTTGTACCTGCTAAGCATCAACAGGTTAAGGCTGTCTTTGTGAGCATGTTAGCATGCTGATGTTCACATTTCACTTAAAGCACAGTCTAACAGTGACATTAGCACTGCTTATTTTAGTTTTATAAGAGCTATGCAAATTATTTCCCCCCTGCAAATCACCTCTTCGCTGCAGCTCCACATTTGGCATGTACACATGAGAGTGGTAACAATTTTCTCTTTAAGAAGTCATAAATAATTAAGAACACTTTGCATAGTCTTAAAGGAGTCAAAATATGTGAGCGAGAAATTCCTTTAAATGCAAATATCAGTCTCACCTAAGAGTGTTTAATTCCCCCTATATCCAGTGTAAATCTGTAATATCTGCTCTATGTCTGAGTCTGACATTTATTCACCTTTCATTTTAATATAAACTGTTATAAACTGCCGCAAAAAATAGCATAAAGAACAAAAAAGGAAACACAGATGTGACAACAAAGTCTGTAAGGTGTTACTAGTTAATTTCCTGGCAAACTCTTCTGTTGGTGTCAGACAGTAAGCAGTGTTCAGAATATCTACTGATTTGAAAACTCTCCAGTTTGGGGAAAGAATGTTTTTTATGTTTGCTGCGACAAATCCTCTTTTTCTGTGGATGTTGTTTTTTTCCCTCTAAACAAAGTGAATGGCACGAATGGAGGAAAACAAGCTGTAATATTTCTACACATGATAATTGTGCAGATACCAGGTGGAGAAATGGAGAAAAGAGTAGACAGACAAATAAGATGATAAAGAGATACTGGAAAAAACCTCACCAGCACAATTTCTATTCAGGTTCAGGGGCTTTTTGTTAATGTTCTACAGCACAATAAACAAACAGTTCTGTGGTTTTGTTTTCCTCTGTGTGTTGGTGGAGTAATGTGCTGAAGCACTGCACTACATATGCAGTCATCGGTATGATGTGATACTAACACAGGAGCAGCTGTTCAGTCATCAGTGTTTGAAGTGTCGAGGTGTGTCTGAGTCTCTGAAACCCACTCAGCATTCAGTCCACGTCGTCCCGCTCCCTGGGGCCTACCGACTGAGAGCTTCCTACTTTGTCAAATCCACAGACACTGCCTGCATGCCATGGCCCAGTCCCAGAGGCTCATGGGTAATCTTCCATCCATTGACTCCCTGTAAACAGAAGTGTCATGATCGGACTTTTGATTTGTCAGCCTCAGCAGCCAGCACCACGAACTTTGTTCCTCTCCTGTCTCTGTGTGACAGCTGCACTGCCATGATATTCATTTAAATGCCTCTACTCAATGACGACTCCTGATACTGTAACCGTATATGAGACATACATATCAAGAACCACACGACACGGCTGAAGCATCTTATGCAGGAATATTTTGGGAGGAAGTGTTAGCTGTTTAATAAATGGTGCAAATCAGCTTATTAATTTGCAAATCAGCTTATTAATAGCTAAATACAGCAGAGGAGCAACTGAATACAGCAAAGCCAAACAAACTCATGCGGTTTTATACAGAAGTCACTCAAAAATAACCAGAACCACAATGTGATTTCCTGACGCCCACAGTGCAAAGAGTTTTCCACACACAGCAGAGCTCTGTACAGGTAACAGGAGTTGGTTTTCTCACTGAGGAGCTAGAGATGTGAAGCCTGTCATAGCTCTTCATTTTATACAATACATATATATACATACATTTTATACAATAAAAGCCACCCCATGTTTCGCCCAGTGAAGCAGCGGTTGTAGGAAATGTTTTGTTTGACTTCCTCGTGCATACATGTAGGTAGGCAATTTCAATGGCAGACTTCACAGCTAACAATAAAAATTAGTATATCATGAGGGAGTTACGGAATTTATTCTGATTTCATGAAAATCTTATGGATCACATTAACTAACAGCAAAACATGTTGACAGTGCTGACTGAAATTTGATGGAACAAAAGACAAGGACTCAAATGGAGGAAGTGGCACCATCCAAATTTTATACAATCCTGCTCTGTTGAATGGGAAGTAAGTAGAGCTTTCCTCTTAGTGTGCAGTTTGTAAACAAACTAACCACAGGTACAAACTACGTAACCTCCAACAAAGTTTCCAGGAACACCAATTTCACAAGGATGTGTGACTGAATATTGCCGTGCCACTTTCTGCGGAGACCAGGCGCTGAGACTGTTCTAACACTTGGCATCTCCTGAGTTTTAATGTGTGAAGTTGTGTTTTGCTGAAAAGAAGCACGTGGCCCCAATTAAAAGACCTCAGAGGCTGGGACAGCACAGCCACCAAGCATATGGTGCATTGAGGGCCACTCTTTTGTTTTGGCCAAACAATCTCTGTCAAACATTAAAACATGCATTCACAATTAGCGGGAGGATGAAATCAGCACTTTCCATTTTCCCGAGCATGTCTACACCAGCTGCAGAGGCAGGGACGGTGTCCCTTTGCTGCTCTGGCTACAAATGAATCTAAGCAGCCTGACATGTACCAGCCAAGTGTTTTTGAGCAGAGTGCCATCCATGCAGAGTACTACAATTAGCAACAAATCAAAGCAGATATGAGCAGAAGTGAACATACAATTAACACTAAATCTGAAAACCCACCGAAAATATGGCTGAGGCGTCAACGCTGATACGTTTGACAATTCACACAAAAGTTCCACTGAAAGCCAATTAGTTGTTTTTTAATATGCGGAGAGTTGAGTTTGGAACTGAGACAGTAGGATAAGTACATAGGGATTCTCTCAAGGCCGCTGTCGGAGATGGCGTAAAGCACTGATCAATAGATTAATAGATTTGGCAGCTGAGGCCGTCCGTCAAAAGCCGACAGTGCTTGAGCTGACGGCAGTGTTTCCACACATCTTTTATCCTTTTCACACACCTCTCTCAAAGAACAGGGATCAAACACATCGTGAATCCCAGATGGAAACAAGGGCTTGGATTCACGCACTCACACTCTCAGCACCACACATGCAGAGACACAGTGGTGCATGTTCACACACACTCTGGACAGGCAACTAATTCTCCACAGCTGTTGTCACTTTGTTTTGATAGTTTTATACTGTGCGTGTGCGCCTGGGACACAACAGTTTTTCCCGCAGATTAGATGAAGATCAGATGAAGGATATCTTGTTTCATCCCATCTGGATCACCAGCTAAACACCATTTTTCCTTCTCTCCTCTTTTCTCCTCTACTCTCTCACGCTGAGCTCTTAAAATAAATATGGGAAGGCACCCTGGTTTGCACTGATGCTGTGCAATGAAGAGAAACTAACATAAATACTGGATTCCCGATGGATGTGTTACATGGCTAATCACGCTCATCCCCTTTTTAATTGCCTTTAATTACCATGTTAAACTGCACATCTATCAAATTTATTGTGTGTGTGTGTGTGTGTGTGTGTGTGTGTGTGTGTGTGTGTGTGTGTGTATGTGTGTACATACAGACACCTGACTAACTAATAGGAGTAGCTAGTGCAGCAACAGAGGGTGAGTGTCCCCCACCAGCTTCCAACTTGTAACCACGGTCAGTTGTTTGTTGAAACATGCTGGACAAACATGCGACCATGAATCAAACTCAGGTTTTTACATGATCCTGGAAGTTGCATTGCCACAGGAGTGAGTTTGTTGTTTAAAAAGTTTCCATCCTTCTCAGCTCAAGTTTAGCTGCTGTTCCCTGCACCATGATCACTTTTTAACCTTCTCTCTGTTATGAATTCTTGGCGCTGTGTGCCGGATCGTGTCGTATGTCATAGTGTTGGTGCCCGGCTTCTATTTGGAGAGCAGGAAAGAGTTGCTGTACTGCCAAAATAAGACGGATGATGTTGGTTATGTCACAAGGTTCAGATAAAGCGGCAGCCTTCATCCTCCTCGTCCTCCTCCTGACTCTTTATCATGGCCTCTGTCACTGCGTCTTGATTGTTGCCCGATTTTGTTTTTCCATCTCAGTGTGAAACCCCTTTACATCAACCTTTTCATATTCTGAAACCATTTAAATTACAGTTTTATCTCAGCCTCTCATTTTAATTTTCACCTGTGGCCAGCATTAACCAGCATGTGTCACACTCTCATTCATCACCCACACATCGTGCAGGAAGCAAATCTGCCTGTAAAAGCTTATGTGCTTATTTTTGTAGATTTCATTGCTTGCGTGCTTATTTTCATTTCCGTGTGTTAATTTCAATGTTCATTTTTATTTCAGCATTTTGCTCCAGTTGTTTATTGTTTAATAAATTAAACACAGACAAGTAAGAGAGGGCAGCTGAAAATAAATCAGTATGAGCGATGGGGATAAACTGATCGCTGCTCCTCTTTCATTTCGACTGATTGTGATTTTCCGCCTGTTTCCATCTCATCCTTCATAAAGACATCACCAAGTTAAAACTTCCTGTTAAAGCTATTAATCAGCTGAGAGCTGCTCTTCCAGCATATTGGTAAGTGAACAGCTTATTAGTTTGGAGTAATGTCGGGTTGGGGAGCTGTGCAGAAACACTGTCCTCTCTGGTGAAGCTATTAGCCATTCTATTAGCTACTGTTAAGACAAATACAGAGCTGTTTATGGTCATTGCTGCCATTAGTAAGGTTTATGTGAACTTGTACGGCACACTCAGACAAACATGCTATATGAACACACAAGCAAAGTTCACATACACAGATACTTTCATAACCAGATAGCAGAAAATATACATATTTTTTTTATTATCTATCTTCATTTGAAGGTGTCTTTGAATACACCGTCTCCATCAAACTTAATCGCGGCGTGATGACATTTTGCAGTTTTTGTTTTCTGCCAGAATGTCCAGTCTTGCTGTACAACATACATTTGCAGTGAATTCAGCATTATTAAACTTTTTTTGTGGTTATGATTGATGATGCGGCTTCGTTAATTTAAAAAAAAAAAAAGTTGCATCTGAGGATAATCCAGCCAGTGGATATTCTTCCAACAGAAAGTATTTTCTCTTGCAGTTTAGATATACATTCAGTAATTTCTAGGAAACAGGGTTGTCACATTCCATTGACATGTTAACTGTTAACAAATAAATCAAGAAAACAAGGAAAAGAAATACAATCCTACAAAAAATGTTTCATGTTCTGAAGTCTTTTAGTTATCAGACACCTGAAGAAGACCTCAGGTTGAAATGTTGTAGAATAGCTGCATATATTTCTGGCAGCTTTGAAAGAGGCGTTGGCGTTCTCCTTTTTCATGATTTCAGAAGAAAGATAGCTGTGATGAGAAGGACAGAGACAGTAAAGGTGAAAGAAGAAACAGTTGTTTGTTCTTCCTTTCCTTTGTCTACCTTGAAAACTCTGATCTCTCTCTCTGTCACCGTCTGTCTGCCTCTCTTTTTGTTTCACCACAGAGAGATTCCCTGGTGATTATTCAGCCCCATTCTCGTTAAACTATCTGCCTTTTGTTTCACAGCTGAGGACATGCAGCAAACCCTTTTTCACTTTATCCTGTGCACTTCAGCATCAACCACATTTCCTTCTCTTTTTCTAGGTTTCAAGTTGCTTTACTGTTGACAGCACAAGCTATGCAAAACAACACTTAGCACAGATCACATGTAAAGAAAGAAGACAGCTGTGGTGTTAAAATTGTTTCCTTTGTCTAAAGAAATCCAGAAATGTGCGAAGTTCTGGCACAAAGCAGTTCAGTAATGGTCCCCTCGAAATGCTTCCCTGACCTTTAAAATTTGTTTTAAAACTTGCTGATTTACCCTTCAGCCGCTTATTATGAGCAGTATGTTAGCAAGTATCTGACCCTTTTAACATGATATTTAATCCTTTCAACTCCAGGGTCGCTGCTCTGAACTGAGCCTGACCTCTGACCTCCTTCACACATTATCACAAACTATAACAATGAACCTTTAATTATCACTCATCACCATAAAGCTGTCTAAATTATATAGCTATCGCAGTGTCCAGGCTGATATAATTTATTTCCAGACACTCTGAGTGACCTCCAGGGCTCCTTATCTTGGAGCAATGGCCGTCTATCTTCCCCTGAAGCTGCTCAGCTGTGCAGCCTGTCAGTCAAGCAGAAAGCAACAGAGGGGCAGAAAAAAACTGTTATTGATGCAGGCGAACAACACTCCCACCACCCTCACTCAGCCTTTTGTAATTGAAATGTTCCCACAAAGCACAGAGATAGATCGGCCTTAATTACCAGCTTCTCTTAACAATAAGAGGAGAGGGAACTTTTGATGAGATGAGTCTGACAGAGACATTAGAGGATGATGGTTTTTTATCTTCTGGTTCTACCTGTGTTGGGTTTTGTCCAACTGAAACAATCGCAGCAGCTAATCTTCTGTCAGCCAAATGCAAAACCTCACAGTGCTTCACTGGGAAACACTAAAGCACACGTTGGATGCACATAAATGTCGATAGAGCAAACAAACTGATTCACAAGGGCCAGTTACTGTTTGGTTTCATCCCTATTTAGCGGGGTAGCAAAAAGTATTTGTTATGCTAATGCATCCGTGGTCCGAAAATGTGGTCTGTAAATGTCACAATACTTTAGCATTAAAATACACAGGGGGACACAGAGAGAATTTTAAAAACTCTAACAAGTGCAGGTGGTTTATTTTATCACTTTCCATGAACAGTAAAGCACAAAAACATTATTCTTTCTCTGAAAATCTCTTCACTTGACCTGAGAAGCCGGGGGGTCAGTGGTGGAGATTGTTTTGTGGTCACAGAGGTAAGGAAATAAAAACAGAGCTCAGAGGTTTAGGGAGCAGGTCTCTGCTTTACTATCAGACACTAATTGGTTTTGGTGCCTGAGGGGAAGTGATGGGTAATCTGAGGTGGTGAAGGGCCAGACAGCTGGAGCCGTGACCGAAGCTGGAGGTGATTGACAGGTAGCAGGTAGGAGAGAGGTCTGCAGGACAGGGCTGTAACGAGGTGATTTAAAAGCTGAGCACCGCTTTAAAGATGCACACTGTAACAATATAACTGTCAATCAGCAGCCATTTAACAGTGTTTCTAAAACTGATTTTCTGTTGTGCAGCATACTTTAGCTCGTGGGAAACCCCTGTGTGCTTTTGTAAGTGTTTGTATGTCTGTGTGTGCTCTTGTACTTCTACCTTTTTTAGGACCAGTCTGAGTTGTAGACCCATAAGCGTCTCTTCTCACATGAATTAAATCACTGTGCAGTTATTACATTACTTACAAATACAACTTCCAAGCAATGTGCACCCAGTGTGAAAATTCATTTATGAAGCTCTGTTTTTTCAGTGCACATGACAAGGGTTCAAGGCTAACACTCACATCTGACTGACCACGTCATGCAGTGCACTCTCTGGTAATTTGATTTGAATGATAAGAATTAAATTAAAAGAAAACAATCGTGTAACCTGAGTTTCAAGCAAGAAAACCATAACTGCTGAGGAAACCACCAACACAACGATGATGACCAAGTTACTGGAAACTGGGCCTGTGTATAAACAAAGGGGGGAAAGAAAGAAGGGTTTAGAGGGGGTTTAGTATGGAGTTCTTTTGCAATTCACAAACTGTGAGAAATGAATGCAGACACTGAAGACTCCGAAAGGGATGTTAGAATATTTTCTACCAGTACCAGCAGTGCCAACAAGGCAAAAAAGAAAATGGGCAGTAAAAACCTGCTGTTGCCCCTTTATTATTATTATTGTTGTTGTTGTTGTTGTTTGATGTTATATAAACAGAACTGACTTGACTTCAACCATTAAGAAGCAGAAGCCCTCCGTTGTTGAAAAAACAGTGTTAGTGCAGTGTTAGTGTGAAGAAATATGAAACTTTGCTGACATCTTGTGGTAGGAAAACAATATGACATTGATTGTTACAGACAGTGAACACACACCTGCAGAGTCACATCCAGCTAGTTAAGTTGATTAGCTTTTTGCTTGAGACAAGTTTGGAGTGTTAAACATGACTCCTGTGTTCAGCACACTTCAGCAGTTTGCTGAACACTAGGGAATATAGGCATTTAAGTCTTGATGGATGGCTTAAATTATTAAGGCATTAGTGACAGATTGATTTTCTGTTTGACCAATCGATAAATCTGCTTAGTGTCTCAGCTCAAGCTGTAAGTGTTGACTCTAGAATCTCTCTCTGGATAGTGACTATTAGAGGGCACTGATGTCACTAATCCTGGCTTTTTGTTTTTCTCTTTCTTGTTATCTTGTGCCATTACCATTGCTTTTCTTTATAACTGGAAATTCCACTGGCATTGCTCCGAGGAGTGAGGCAACCAACAGCAGGGCTCTTTCACTCTCCCCGTCTGTAAAGGCACAGATGTAACCAGACTCTGAACTCTGAGTCATCGCATCATGAAGTTTGGAATGAAATTCCCAGAAGTCAGAACTCTTTTCGTAAACAAACACACACACAGCACACAGTGGGTTTTATTATAATGAGTGGAGGAATGCATGCTGAATAACAGAAGGTTGTGCTTAAGTACTATCAACAAAACGTATCCAAAGTAAAAGTACTCATTACACAGCACAATACTCCCTGTCAGTGTTTTATTACAAAATTGGTTTACTATCACTTACTGCTGCTACTTCCTGAATCAGCGGTGACATCAGTAATATGACAATGAATTGGGAGTCTATAGAGAGTATTCAATTCAATTCAATTCAGTTAAATTCAATTTTATTTATATAGCGCCTTCCACAATCAAAATTGTCTCAAAGCGCTTCACAGAGACCCAGAGCCTGACCCCAGAGCAAGCACTGAAGGTGACAGTGGCAAGGAAAAACTCCCTTTTAACAGGAAGAAACCTTGAGCAGAACATGCAGCATATAAAACATGATACAAACAGGGTTGGCGGTGGACAATGTTAGAAGGCCAGCATTCAGATTCAGTGGAGCCAGGACCACAGACAGACAACATGCAGCTCCAGAGCCAGAGATTCCTGCAGAAAGGTACAGAGAAAGAGAGACCAGAGAGAAACAAGCACGGGAGAGAGAGGACACAGAGTTAATGACACGGGATAAAGGTTAATAAATGTGAGAGCAGCTCTGAGGAGAGAAAGAGGAGGAAAAATAGAATTGAATTGTAGAGAGCATGATTGCTCGAACGAGCATAAGATTGGATCTAATCTTGTTGTAGACGTCTAAATTTATGAACATGAAAATTAAAGTAAGATCATGCATACTGTTTGTTTCATTATAACCCACGGCGGTATTTACAATGGGTTTTTACAAAGGAAATTCCCACAGGCAGTACTCTCCTGGATGCAAATGCAAGGTGGAGGGGTCGCCTGCACTTCCTCAAACATCATCTATCTATCTCTCTATCTATTAGCAGAATGGCTTTAAGATGGCAGTGTCAGCCAGTTTTTGTACACCACTTTGTTCCAGATTGAAATAGCTCGACAAACATTGCATGGATTTCCATGAAATTTGTACAGGCACATCAGTTGCTGCATAAGTTTTAGTGGAAGTCACATGTTGCATATGCGTGCACACTTCCTGTTCTGGTCTGTCTCATTGGCTGAATCACATCGCACCATGTGCTATATTTGAACAGGCACTGATTGTAACACATTTTGCTGACAGTTATGAAACATGACACACACATGACTTGCCTGTTTTAGCCACAGTCATGACGCCATGTCAGAAGTGGAATAACGTGTTTATATTAAATGACATCATTTAGGTTCCAAGCTGGCTTCAAGGCTACTGTTTGCTCGATCATGTGGGCTGTTGCTTACTACATTAAGCTTCTCTTACATTTTTTTCTGTCTGAGAATAGGCACAGGCTCATGGTACAGGTTGGTATGACTGTGGAGAACAGGAAACATGAATAAGTAAACAGGTAACACAAAGAAGGAACAACAAAAGCATTAGAATCTAGGAGACCTGGCATTATACCATATAAGTAGACCGAACGATCTGTCAATGAGTAACTGCAGAACAGGACTTTACTGCAGGTATGATGGGATAATGAGGAGCAGGAGTGGTGGCGGAGTTGAGTGATGGGATGATAGCCACATCAAAAAGACAGACAAACAGAGACACACATGGAGAGACGACAAACTATCTACAGGCCAAGCAGTGAGCCTTCCCAAAAGGAACACTGTTGATATACAAACAGGAGGCTCTTTAATGGGTATTTGACAACAAATTTTATGAGGCTGACACAGATATACAAGATC
>JBBMJY010000003.1:3795368-3821457 GCA_037833715.1 Toxotes lorentzi
GTGTGTGTGTGTGTGTGTGTGTGTGTGTGTGTGTGTGTGTGTGTGTGTGTGTGTGTGTGTGTGAGACAGAGAGAGAGAAACACAGACTAAAACAATGACAACAAAGTAATTTTTTGTTCAAATTCAGGTGAAGATGTTTGACAGTTTACACCAGTTGAAGGTCACTGGTAGAAGAGAGGCCATCCCAGCATGCACTGGACAAAGGAGGACAATACCTTAAAGAGTCTATTGTGGGTCTTTGGTAAAACTACATGTACATTTGACATATATATCTATATCCTATAGCTTGATGAAATTAATGCTGTCGTCCTTTTTCCTTAGAGACCATGTTGTATTCTGTGAAATTCAGATTTCTGACATTATCGGGCATTTGTCCACTGTATGTGTGTGTCTGTCCAGTTTTCCACTGGGCTCCTCGGTGCGTCGGCGTGGGATGAATGGTGGCAGTGTTCGGTCAGAGTGGGGCTGAGTAAACAGTCATCACAATCTTGGCCACCCTCCGCCGCACAGAGCCACAGTGCTGCTCTGTTTTCTGTGCGACAAACTGTGGTTTACTAAACAATAAAGACACAATAAATAAATAAATGCTGGTATGATGCAGTGCATTACAGATCCCTTAAATGAAAACATGCTTCAGTTGATTCTTCGGTTTCTTGCTCTCTTGCATTCAGAACAGATGCATACTGATCTCTATAGTTCTACAGCCTGTATTACAACTGTTCATAAAACATCTAACAAATAATCTAAGACACTCTTATTCACAACATATCTACAGATGCTATGACAACATTTACAGCAGCACCATTATGTTATATGTAATTTGTTCAAGGCTTGTGTAAGGTTTTGGTCAAGGCTGGACTTGGCAAGATAAACCCTGTTTGAGGTTATAGATTGAGAAGCTGATTGCATATTTGTCGTTGCTTCTCAGCTTTGAGACAGCCTCTCAGGAAATTCAAGAGATATCAGTATCAGTAAGCCTTTTAACATGTATTTGTTTTCTTTACCATTTTCTTTATCTTTGAACTCAGTGTTTTGCTGTTTCCATATCTTCATTCTGTAAAACTCTTTGTACCTTCTGTTTTGAAAAATGCTGAATAAAGTTTACTTACCAATTATCTGCTCACTAGTAAGTATGCAAAAAAGAAATTAGACATCTTGGATATCCAGTTTACTGAGTCTTTCGTCATGTAGAGTGTGAATCCATTCTATTGCGATAGATTAAAACGATTATAGTATCAACATCCAATAGTCTTGAACGTTTTGCTTGTTGTGGAAAACATATTTTTGTTTTGAATATTTTGTTTTCGGGACCCTTTATCTATCAACCCATTAGGTTTTCTCTGACAACTAAAAGAGCTAAAAGAATCTGTTAGGACCCTTTCAGCCACATCGTCTTTACCGAGAAGCAGCGTGAGCACAGCTTACCTGGAAGAGGCCTATGTTCAGGAGGAAATCCCCCTCACCTCTACCTTGTGTCACATACACAGATGATGACACGAAAACACACATACGTGAACACACTCACTCAGTAAGTACTCACACTCAAAAAACCACGCAGACACAGACAGGAGCATTTAGTCCTCCACAGGAACAAACAGTGACGTGGATGTGGAGAGATTCAGGAGTGGAGCAGCGCTCTCGTCTGCTGACCTCCCACTTCACAGTAGCACTTCACAACCTGTTTGTTTTTAAGAGGGATACTCCACCCTTTTGTCAACAAGCCCTAGTCATTAAGTTCCTCAAACCACTTCTGTTACACAGCCTGGGCATTGAATGGGAGGCTGATTGCAGCCTAAATATAAGACTCAGATATACATGGCTACCGCCCTAAAGACAGATGTAATGGGATGCAATGATTGTTGTTTATGCCGTGTTCTCTGCTTTCTTTTTTAAAATCTCTTAGTTTTACGTGGATGTACAGGGAATTTGTTGTGCTCAGTGTAGAATTTCAGGCAAAGCAGAAAATCACTTCCCTTCTCCATCACATTTACATCTTGTCACTGGTCCATCTCAGTCGCCTTAATCCTGGGGATTTTGAGAAAAAAATGTAGCTTCAATTTACAAGAACCATCAAACACAAACTAAAGTGAAAGCCTGGATGTACGAGATAAGTCCAATGTATGTGTCCAAAAATGTCTTTCTCTTGTCTCCTGTTACCTCTCCTCTACTATAACTGTAAGCTCACATGAATTGTCAGTATTAGTATCATTAAAGAGCAGTAGGGGGAGCATTTTTTTTTTTTTTTGCATGGCAATGAATAGTCAAAAACAAATTTGTGTAATCTGAAATTCATGACTGTGTTTTAAAACACAGACACATGATCGTCTGTGTTTTAAAACACAGTCATGAATTTCAGAAGTTCGTGTATCTGGGAGTGTTTTCTGCAGGGTATCAGCAGACACAGACAAAGTTCTCATGCTTACATTTCCTGAAGCTCGGCCACAAGATCTGATGAAGACAGTCTGTATCTGCTCTGCTTGCCCGATTTTAATCTCAATGATCACTCACAAACTGCAAGCCACTGTAGCTGCAGTAAGTTCACATGTGTCATGTGGTGTAAGTGCTGTTTTGAAGGCCACTGAGAATGGTATACTCTAAGTGAAGATACATGAGCTGTCTGACATCTCAGAGGAGGACCGACTGTACGTAGAGGCAATGGACGCAACTGTAGTCACAGGTATTCAGTTTCCACGGTAACTGTGCTCTTGTCAGAGTGGAAGTACTTCTGAAATGACATTTAGAGTGCATCAGAACAGGACACAGAAACCCAGACTGTTTTAGAGTGAGTGTGAGTAACTGATTATATAGTGAATCCGTTCTCCTGTATTCTTATCTGTAATGGTAAATGCATTCCAGGAATTCTTTTCGGGACGAAATGTTTGTAATTTCTGGTTTATCTCTGCTTCGATGGCTATTTCCCACATTTCCCACAATGCCCTTTGACAGCTCCAGCAGAACAAATATAACCGGTTGGAACATGGTTGATGGTTACGCATGAGAAAGTGTTAATAACAGCAAAAGCAAGAGAGAGAAAGTTTCCGTTCACAGCGCTTACTGAAAACCCAGTACATTTTGGGGAAACCAACATAACTTTCCCTCTCACCAGAGTCACCACAAGCATGTGTGCAGCAGGCAGTGATGGGATGAAGCTCCCATCGGCACACAGGAAGAGTACTGAAGTGATAAAAATAAATAAATGAAGTCAAGTAAATAAGCTGCTGATCCTGCATCTGCTGAGTTGTTTAATTTTTTGATCTAATTCTCTGTCATTTTGTGTAAATAAATATTTCCTGCTTCTCTCCACATCTGTTCGAATGAGATCAAATGATGCAGTGCAGCGCATGTAAAAGTGACCTTGCCTCTAGAGTTTGCTCAGTTTTAGCCATCAACGTGTTTGTGTAGGTCTAAATATCTGATCAAACAAATGAAAGAGAGAGAGAGAGAGGGAAAGGCTTCTCTATCACTGTGGTTGGTTTGGAAAGAGAGAGAGAGACAGAGACAGAGAGACAGAGAGAGAGAGAGAGAGAGAGAGAGAGAGAGAGAGGCTCGTGGGTGGCTTTTACAGAGAGTGATTCCTGTTCCCTTTTACAGGCATCGCAGTAGCCTTTCCAAACAAGTGGAGGTCAGATGGTCCAAATGCATCAGGCAGCAGAGGAGTTCCTCTTTCCTCTCTCATGTGTTCATACTGTGTCCTCACTCTGTCCCATAGGAGTGTTTGCTCTGCACAGCTTTTGTTTATAGATCTTGAATTAACCTCGGCCCTTGAATGGCCCTGAGACTGAGAGCAGTGAAAATTTTTTTTTGCACAATTCAAAATTGTGCAGTTCAAAGTCACGTCAGGACATGTTGTTGGGTTTCATCCATGACGAGCACTCCACTGAAAAGCTTCATATCTTGGTCAAAGATAACAACTGTTCTATCATTCGTGGCAGAAACATCATCTTCTCTTGATACTATGCACGATGTTCAGTGAGCTCTGACACTGTGAACGTGAAGTTACACAGTGAATCTGCTCCTGTGACGTCCCTCCACAGATGCACACCCTGGTCAGACACACCTTTAAAAACGCTGAAAGTCTGAGAGAAGAGGAAGTGGCCCATTAAAGGAGGTAGCTTGATTTGATATTGATTGTGTGCTTTTATGCGTCTGGGCACAGTTTCTGTGTTGAGAATGTCGGGCATGTACGTGTTAACTCAGTGCGTATACATTGTTTGCCTGCAGTTCTGTTGTGTTTGTGGCTCTTGACAAAAGGACCTTGATGTTGTTCCAGCAGTGCTCCACGCTGTGGTCCAGTCTTGCTGCTCCTCTCATCTCTTCCTCTAATCTCTAAAACACAACCTGACCGTTCTGTTCGTGCTCTGATTAGACTGCCTGGCTCCTCGCTGTGTGTCTCTGGCAGAGCCACAAAGTCTGGGCAGAACAAACTGGATGCTTATTAATCTGTTGCATACAGTGCGTCTGTGGAGCCTGGCTTGTGTCATCCTGTCTTCACTGACCATCAGAAAGAATATTGTTAGATGTGTTAGAGGAGCTGTGCTGTCTGCTTTTTTAAAAGCATTTTTAAACGCACATTCATTCTATTGTAATCATGTACATCTCATTAAAGGGTCAGTTCACCCAAATGACTGATCCGTACAGATGGTTTTTGTTTTTCCCACAGAAGCTTGAGATGTCCAGCTCTCAAATACAGTGAAGGCGAGTGGAATTTAATTTGTGATACTTAAATCTTTGAACAGTTCTCACTTGAGTTCTCAAGAGCAGACACTTCATGAGTTCCTTCTCCAAAGTGAAGCAAACATGAGTCAAACCACAGTGCATTTCACAGCAGTGACACAAAAGGAAGTGAGCAAGAAAACCGTGCCTCAAGGCAGGCTGACCTTTACTGTCACTTAAATTTCGTTTCTGAGTAAAACGGGATTTTAAAGAAAATGACCAGTTTTAGGACTAAAGGTGTTTTACCTTCACTGCATCTCATCCTGGGGTGAGTCCCCTTTTTAAATGCCAGCAGTTCATCAGAAAATTATTTACTCCTCTTTTCTGGTGTTTTCCCTTTCCTGCATAACACGGCTAGAAAGGTTTCTCTAAACCTTTTGAAGTTCATTGTTCTCTTACTGTACACACAGTAGAGGAACTGCACTAAGCAAATTATTTTAACACAGAGTCTCGCTTACTGGTAATTTGTCACTGTCAATACCCAGTCACAGATGTTCATTATGCAGTGGTGCTTTGGTTTTATGCCTCACTGGTTGTGCACCAATATTTGTACCATAAGAGGCCAGTGTTTCGGATTTTGTTTTAAATTCCACCACAAAATGGAGATAATGCATGCAAGTGAAAATGCAACTATTATCATGGTAATAGTTTCACTCAGGCAATTTATTGAGAAAGGTCTGTAATTTCATTTACAATGAAATTCCTCACCTCAGTGGAACAACATCTGAAGAGGTCACGTGATATCCACATTTCAGGAGTAATGGGCTCCTGAACTCCTTCGGATGCTACTTCATGGAAAACAGACCTTCTTCAGAACTGAGTTCTGAAGAAGGTCTGAGTTCAGCTTCAGAGCTGAACTCAAGCTGCTGTGGTGGGGCTGAGTTCAGCTTCAGAGCTGAACTCAAGCTGCTGTGGTGGGGCTGTAACCAAAGAAACCAAACAACCATCACAGATTTTATCACCCATCAAGTCAAACTGCTTCTCTGTCCGTAGCTAACATATGTTGTGACACCAGTATGTCATGTAAGTAACAGACACATTGACATGTCACATTGAAGAGGCCTCAAGTGACACACATCCATGCACGTCTCTGCTCTCCCAGCAACACCAGTGCCAAGCACAACAACAACAACATTAGTTGATCCTTGCAATGCAAAATCTATTGTGTTTTCTACGAAAACACATTTGCTGTTGCAGTTTAGCTGTATATAGACATCATTTCCAGGAGACAGGGTTGCATGGTGGTAAGTGATGATGTTACTCATTCACTGTCCTGCAGCTTCCCTGGGATTCCACTTCCAGGTAACTGCCCACACATCTGCACTGCGGGCTACAGCCAGCTCAGCCTCTACAAGCTCCGTGTCAGCATGCCAGCATAGATGGATTACAGTGAAGGATAGGCAGCACCTCACCTGCAGGATATATTAGAGACTATTTTACTACACAGCATTATGGCAAGCAATGAAGAAGCCTGGCCTCTCCCTAACATTTCCCATGATCCCCACAGTCAGCATTTTCTTGAAAAGCATCCAGTACATTTCTGAGTCGATATTCTCGGGTCGGTTTCATGTTCCTGATTTGGTGTCAGGAACAGATAGAGTTGCAATAGGTCACCAATAGGGCATGTGGACCAGGTGATAACTGTATTTGACTTCTCCGAGCACTTTTTCATTCTTATCTGTTACTCTTTGCTTTATCTTCTCCTTTTAAAAAACACATTTCTGTCTGGTGACCGAACGTTCAACTCACTTTTTTTTTTCTGATGGTCTTTCCATAAGTGTGTCTGCTTGACAACACAGCTTTGAAAACAGTAGTAGCACCATTTGGCGCCTGTTTCTTTAAAAGCCAGTGTTTGTCAGGACATAATTTCACCATGTTGCCATAAATTAGCAGCATTAATCACATGAGAGAAATAAACTGCCAGGAAATATATTATAGGACTTTTGATCATGTTCCCGTTAGAAGACAGACAAGGACAATCATCTACATTGTCCAAACACAGGGACATGTGTTTGACATTCCAGAAGTGCTGGCATCCTCCTGGGTTTCAGTTTCAGTCAGAAATGAGGAATAGTTTGACTGAGGAAAACAGGGGAAATAGCTGAAGCACTTAGTCTGCTTCTATCCTTACTGGCTGTAGCTTATTTGACAACAGTGAAGGCCTCCGACTTTCCTCCAGGGCATTACTGTGAAAACAAAAGTCCAAATAATGGTTGTGTTGTGTGTTGAATTTGCAAGGTTTGTTTTAGTACAGTGATATGATGTGAAACTGGATAAGGATGTTCATTTTGATGAAATGTTATTCATAATTTATCATTTTGTCACCCTGCCAATAATAATAACAGGAAATAACATTCATGAGCAAACTTCTTCTCCAACTGGATTCCCTGGCATGCAAATGACAGTCACACTCCCATAACAAAGCATCGGCTCAAAGTAAAACTTTACAGTTCATGGAAAGGCACGGAAGAAAAAAAAAACTTCTCATTAATTTACCTGAGTTGTTGAGCATGTGCATGTTTTCGGGCTTGAAGTCAAACTCATACGTCAGCTGTGATTTCAGGGCTCTTTAAAAGTACGTTTCACTGTACTTGGACATGAATACCCATCAGCCCTGTAAGGAAAAAACAGGTGGTGGCATCAGAGAATGGTTGGTGTGGTCACAACATTTAGTCAAATCAGATTCATAGTCAGAGCTGCGGTACCTATTTCCCTGACTGAGTATGTCACATGACGTGAAATGGCCACAGGACTATTCACAGTCCCTCCACTGTGTGTGCTTTGAGCTGTCAGGCTAACATACAGTCAGATTCATGTTTTTTGGGGCTCTCAAAAAATGTGTTTTCTCTACTGAGAGGGAAAAAAGTCATGTCTCTACATGCATGTGTATATCTGTGTGTGTGTGTGTGTGTGTGTGTGTGTGTAAGACCATACTTTTTTTTAGTTTTTTACATGGTTATTGTAAGAAAAAAAAATTCTCTTGTGGGTTGATGTCACATGTAGTTATTTTTAAGGAAGGTGTAGTTTAGGTTTTTATGAATTTAGAGGCGAGGGGTGAGCCTGGAACCAGGAGTTTAAGAAAATTCAGCTTTTTCACAACATGGGACTAATTTTCATAGTTTTGATCATCGATCCTATGAGTTTAATGTTGAATCATAAGCAATACAAGAGATGGACAGAGCTACAACAGTAAGGCCTAGATTGTGAAAAATAACCGAAGCGTGTCGGATGGTAAATACAGAATGAGGTGTCAGTGAAACCAAATTGCCTTCAATGCCAACGCAGTTTTGTTTTCAGATTTTCTGCAAAGCGCACACCTCTCCGTCTCTCTTTCACCCACACACACACAGAGCGGTTTGCAGTGTGTCAGGACCACAGCCTCTCCGGTAGCTGCACCTGAGCTCAGGTGTCTCAGGAGCAGAGGGTGGAGCTTATTTGCTTTGTTGTGTTATTCCCATGTGAACGTGTATCACAGACAACAACAGGAACAAAAGCACACATGACTGCCCCAGCATTATATTCTACCCAATCTGTCTGTATTTCTTCAATCACAAATAAAATATCCAGTTTTTCTTTTTGTGTATTAAATTCTGAGTCTGATTCTTATTGCTGATATTTTCTAATCAGTTAAACTTCTTGCGTCTTGTTTTCCAAAGCGGTTTAAAAAAATATCTTGTGAGAATGTAAGTTGTTTTTTCAGTTTTTAAAACATAATGGTTGATTGATAATGCACTCCAATATAAACCATCAACACTCACATTCTCACATTTGGTATAATTTGGAGATATGAAAATCATCTGTCCCTCTCCGTCTCCAATTTGCATTCCAAAAACATATGTGACAACCACGGTGGAGGGCCCATCATGGATAATTGCAGAGCTTTCAGGACAGTGGGGAGACCGCAGATGCAAACAGTGGCGTTCAACGTGGTGGTCACAGTATGTGGTGTCTGAGGAATTTCCTCCTTCAGGAGGAATTCCACTGGCAGCAAAGGTTTAGATTTATGCATTTGTTTACTCAAAGAAACGGTACGCTCTGAAAAAAGAGTAAATACTTTTGAAATACTTTTAATCGCCAGTGGGAATGTTTCTCACAATCACAGATCCATGTTTATAGACTGAATAAACATATTGAATCTGAACATTAAACAGTCCCATGGTGATACACTAGCCCTACAAGAGTGTTGCAGAGATGTCTATAATGTAATTCAGGAACAATAATCTGTATTTACCTGGTACCTATACTACCAGTTGATATGTTGTTTTTAATATAGATACACTATCAGTGAATTCAGATGAACAGCAGTTTGATTCACTGATTCCAAAAACTGAGAGTCAGGTGCGCTCAAACCATCACCACCTGTGGCAAACACTTTTAGTTTGTTGCATTTCCTGTGGCTGTTTCACAATAAAAGCCACACTGCGTTTCGTCGGTTGAGCTTTTGATGTGAAGGAGCAGCAGCAGGAAAATTCTGATTTCCATTAGCAGTAATTTAATACAGCTCTGTGAACAGATAATATAAAGTTACACATGCATCATTTTATGTATGTTTGAAGATAGTTTGAATATGAGTGATAATCACTGAGTGTAAATGAAAAAAAATTTAACCATAAACATGAATTATTTTATCTTTTAGGATCATATCATGTCAGTGGGCTCGAAAAATTTTGTGGCTGCATGTTACCAGATAAAATTATAATGATCAAATTTACACAAACCAGCTGATACAGACTAAGCCTGAGGTATAGGGCCTCTGGGGATCTGGGGTCCAGAGGCAGCTGCAGGCTGCAGGTAATCAAGCCTCATGTGTGGTTAGTAAAATAAGAAGAAGTGGTATGTTGGTTCTTTTTAGTCACTTTCTGATGCTTTTGTGGAGAAATGTCCTTTTGTACAAGATAATGAGATCATCTTCAACTCCCCTGAAATATGTCACAAGTCTTTTTTTTTCAGATCTTTCAAATACATGCACCAGAATTTAATTTAGAGAGATAAACAGACTCTATGGGGTTTTGAAGGGAAAGTGGTTGTTGTTTCTGTGTTTGGTTACTGTTACTATAAACTCAAAGCTAAAGCGTAACTAATGTCTGTCTGCTCAGTAACGAAGCAACAATTTGTCACCTGGCGCTGACACAGAGTCCTTCGGTTAACCCTCGAGGAATTACCAAGTCTCTATGGAACCAGTTTTCTCTTCCCTACCAGTACACAAAACAGAAAGCAGCGCAAACATGCAAAAGCTCCAGCCTCCTGCTTGTCTAAAGCTCTGAACTTAAGAAAATACACACACTTTGTGTGTTTGTCCTATTCAAATCAATGACATTTCGGGCCATAACTCGGTTCAGACACACTTGGCTAAGAGAAAAAAAAAAACACTGAGGGATATTTACATGTGATGTACATAATAATGTTGCCTCATTCAAAACACACCTGGTTCAAAGAACTGGTGTTTATTTAAACTTCTTTGATGTACCCACCTGATGTGGGCGTTGACAGAGACATTATTGACCACTCAAAAGGACTTTAAATTCACTTTGAAATATTTAAGATGTAAATACGTAGCTTGATTTTATGCACACTTCACAGCCTCATCAGGACTTTACCTTGTATAATATTTGCTAAGTAAATACAATTTTCAGTTTGCGTTGCAAGCCTGACATCGCAGCAGGCTAAAACAATGTCCATGTATGCGTCACTGCCGTTCAGTCAGGTGTGTTGTCTCCTTTGATCTCTCCATCTTTGTTCGTCTCTGTAACATGAGAACAGGCATCATTTACAGCAGCACATTCACTGGAGGGTCTCATTTCAATGCTTCTCTCATGTCATGGATTAAACAGGGTCTGAAAGGATGAGTCACCACAGACGACTGAGTTTTTGTTGCATGTATGGAGTAAGTTTAGGAAAAAGACGCCTTGGTGAGGGAGATAAAGAAACAGAACATTGTTTTGTTCTTCTCCCTTAATTATAAAACAAAAGTAAAGTAGAGCACACAGTGTACGAATACTCGATAGATCTCTCTGTATAACACATTCAAACACATCTATATTGCTATTAAAGCTTTGATCAAACTTTTTTCAGTTCAGAAACATAGAATTTAAAATTTACGAACCTGAAAAATGAACCAAAGTTTTCTTTAATAGAGGATATTTCACTTTTGAATAAAACTCTTCATATATGCAGCATCATTGTCATTTGAGAAATATTTCAGAATTCCAGTGTTGGTCAGCATAAGTCAAGTCCATGTTTCATGTTTCATTTCTGACAGTTTGGTCAGAAGGTCAGGCAACAGGCTCACTTCTAACGGCAGGCACCAGACTGCTTTCACTTCCAGCCTCATAGCCCCAGCCAGTGATGCCTCAACTGACATCTGCACATGGTGAAGTGGTCACATGACTCTTCCATTTGCCTGAATGAGAATAAGAGCTCCCCACTGACTTGACTTGTCTCTCTTTCATTTCTGCCTAGCCTGTGCTCCACCAAATCATGTGGTTTCAGCGAAGAGGATTTGCGCAACTATGTGCAGGAAGACAGATTCGCTGGATTTCATTTTGAAACATACAGCATTTCAGAAATAAAGTCATGAAGAGTTCCACACATCAGGGCATCTGACGGAGTCCCATGACCCTGTGGGTCAAATGTTAAACAGTCAGCAAAGTTTTTCATTCCCGGTTTTATATTTACTGTCAGAATTTAAGAGGTCTGAACCTCACATCACAAACCAAAGGGAAACGCAGATTCCTTTTACTGTTGGTCTGCGGTGAAAATGAAACTACTCTGCACAAAACTGCAATGACAACAGCTACAATCTGAAACCAGCAAAGCAGAACATCCTGTAACCGTCTACAGTAGCTTCCGCCATAGCTAATGGCTAACGAATTAACCTGTTCTGGGAATACTTTTCACTTCACCTGTTGGCCTTGGGTAATGATCTCCTCACCTTCATGCACACTGAGTGCACAGCTGAGAAGCAGCATTGATGGACAGTGAACTCTTGCCCGCTCGCTCACTCTGAATAATCAATTCTCCAGATGATTAAAATATTGCATTATTACCGTGATGAGTGTTGAACGTTCTGACGGAGTTAGCCTGACCTGATTCATATCACTGAGGTAAGAATGATGCAAAATGACCGTTTGGTCATCATTATTTAAAGATAGGTTGTCACTGAAAATTCACTCATGATCTACTCACACTTTGTGTGTCAGTAAAACTGATGTTATGACACAGTCCCCAACTTCAGCTGAAGTACTAAACCAATTCAAGCTGTTTCAGCTGCAATGAAAGACAAAATCATGGCGTTTCTCGGTTGTATCAGGATTTTAAAGCCAAACACTTACACTTGGGATATGTCTTGTCATCTGTCTAAAAGAGAGATTGAATTGTGTTAGGGCAATGAACAGATGGACACCCGGGACCTAAAGTCACAGGACCCAAGGACATCGCTGCCAGGATCCGGCCAACGAGCTACAAAGCTGCTATTGTTGCTTGACGAGGAACCTTGAGCAGACAAACGACAAAGAATTTTAATCACCACTCTCCTTACATCCAAATGGAGTTAGTGTGTCAGAGAAGGAAAACAACAAGAACAACTGCTATTTAGTGCTTTGAGCTTTTAAACCACAACTTTTCCACGGAGAATTTAATTAGTTGCACGCAGTCCCAAAAACATTTTTAGGTTGTTGACACAGCAGCCTGTGGAAAAAAAGTAAAACATAAAATGAATTACCAGTTCATTTCTTTCAGTTGTGTCTGAGCTGCACTCAGTCATTACAGAGACTTTTACCCAAATTCACCTCATCAGTGCAATAACTGGTCAAGACCAAATGTCGCCAGTGTTTCAGACAGCATGAGAATAAGCATCTCTGCTGGCACAGTCTTTGTTTGTGGTCAAATGTCAGTTGATCGAGACTAAAATATACTGGAATCACACTATAAAACATTCGGCAAGTTTTTAATTGTGTAAATTTATAGTCAAATGCTTAACCTCCCAAATTACCAGAGAAAATATACAGAGAAGATGGCCTCTCTGTCCTCAGCAATATGTACAGGCCTATAAATCAGTAGAGTTGGGTGGTACACATCTATCGAACATTTGTTGAGGTTTGATCCTCAGTCCTGTGCTTTAACCACTAAGTAGTTTGATTAATAGATGTGTATGTGTGTTTGCGGCCCCGATTTGTTAGCACAAGAACAGCTGCAGAAATATGGCATGCCTGATAAAATGAGTGTGAGGGATTATTTGTGCCATTTATCCAAAGTATTTTCCCAGGACTGTGGCCTGTTACACATGTAGCGGAGCTCGTCTTCAGAGTTTTCAGAGCCCCTCTTCTCTGGACGGGTGATTCATTGAATTCATTTCATGCAGATATTTCTTAATTGTTTGTGAATGTGTGTACGTTGGTTTATGTGTGTGTCTGGGACTGCACAGATGTCACAGTTGACCCAGAATCACAACATCTCTGCTGCCCAGAGACGTCTCTGGAGTTTCCCATCATAAGCCTGCCGTTGTACTGCAGCAGTTTGTTGTGGTTTAGGTGATCCTATCACGCTGTTTGACGCATTGGCTTCCTCTGAAAAATGTTGTTTTTCCACAACAAAATTAAGGTGAATTTGTATATATTATATTTATTATAAAACTCCAAAGTGTTCAATATTTAAAAAAATTAAAAAGCCCATTATGACATGAACAATCCTATGCAGGGGTGTTGCACAAAAATCTGGACCCCGTACACAGGCAGTATCAGTGGGCTCCCTTTAATAATCCATTGCTACAGCTGTGCAAATACTGAATCACTCACACTTGTTGATTCAGACACACTGAACATTCACAAACCTTTTTACCCTGAGCATAAGACAAAGCTATAAGGCCATCTTACTTTTTTACTGTATTTTAATAAAAAAAAGAATCAAGATCTCACTGGAATTATCGTTTATTTGCAGAATTACGTTGAGTTGTAGCACACAAGTAGCACACAATCCATATATGTGAAATCGGTCACACCAAACTGAGCCCAGCTCTCACTCGCAAGCGGACTGATCAGGATACGGATGAGTCATGTTAACTAATACAGTCAGAGGTTATCACTGTTCGTATGTCAATCATATGAAAGGTAATTTCATCATTCATTTGACAGCAGGGGGCATGTGATTGGCTGAAAGGGAGGTGGGGGATGGGGACTGTTGAAAAGTTTGAAGGATCTTTGCTGTGACACTTCAGGTTAAGACACATTCACAAAGTTTAGATGATGCCCAGCATGTGCCTGTAGTTCAAATAGTTCTGTTTAATGTTTCATTTCTTAGCAAGTACCTCCTCAGGATGTGTGCAAACCTTCTCATGATGTCAGTGGAGAAGTTCTCAGTATTCAAATGTAAGAATTACAAGTCAGGAAATTACTCATCTATGATTCTTCCTGTGTGCGTGGTGGTGGCTCTGTAAATTTTCACTGCAGTGAGGTTTTATCATTTTACATTTTAATCTCACGTTGTCACAATGACCATATTATTTTGTAAAAAAAAAAAAAAAAAAAACATTGTGTCACTTTAAAGATGAGCCATTGTTAGATGATCAAAGCATTTTATAGTATTCGGAAATGGTCAAAACACTGTTTGCTTGTAAATAGCTTTTAATGATCTCCAGCTGCAAACAGTGTGTAGGTGTTCTCTTTGTTTTAAACACTGATACAGTTCAGGTACACAGGCTCTCACACAGAGCAGGTAGACGTCCAGTGTGTTGTTGTTCGAGACAGTTCGATGGGACCAAATTTACCACAACAGTAAAACTCACTAGGTTGTGTATTCTGTCTGTTTTTTCTTTGATGAGATGATAAGGAATATCTCTCTCTCTCTGTCTGTGTGTGTGTGTGTGTGTGTGTGTGTGTGTGTGTGTGTGTGTGTGTGTGTTGCTGTCTCTGAGTTTCAACTATAAAATCACAACAAAGAATTACAACATGTACTTGTGCAATCCCTCTTTTGTAGTTTCCTCTTTCTGAATAAATGTCTTACCAGAAGGGGTGTGTGTGTGTGTGTGTGTGTGTGTATTTATATTATTATATTATAAATATTTATTAACACACAACAAAAATGAAATCAAGTGAAGCACATTATAGATTACTACAGAAGAAGTACAGACATGAAGTCCTGTTAAGACATTTGAAGGCTTTGAGTGTCTGTTCCAGGAAGAAACATTTGACACCACTATGAATGATTTTTTTTTTTTTTTTTTTTTATATATGCTGCTGTAACAACTTAATTTCCATCCGGGGATCAATAAAGTCTTATCTTATCTTAAACTCTTCTAACCACATTTTTCTATGGCTGTGACAGTCGACAGCGTTCTTCCAGGTAATAACTGGGCAGTTTGTGTGGTTGAAACGGAATGATGTGGCAACACTATTTATTCAGCTAATCATCAGTCCTGTTCACATTATTTTTTCCATGTTGTGTCCAGTGTCAGCAAACTCTTCCTGTGAGTCTTTACTGTGATGTGAGTCAATGTGCAGTGAGTAAACTCGATACACCCTAAAAACCCGAATGGACGATGAATCTGTCAAAACATTCTTGTTTGAATCAGCTGTTTCATCAGAGCTTCTTGGCCGCGGCGACCCTTTTATTCTTCTCCCTCTTTTCCTGCTCCTCATTAACAGCAGCGTGTCTTAGTCCCTGTTTGATTAAACCTGATATATGAGCAGCTGGGTGGTAACGGTGGCTACAAGTGCCAGCATGTGGCACCCTTGAGTGATCACAGACACCTGAGTCCTGGCTGTCTGTGGGCTCCTTCACACCCGCTGCTCCATGGTCATCCTATCCTGTCTCGCTAATGTCGTTAGTCGGGATAAGCACCCTTCCCTCTGCTCTGATGGCACAGTGATTGGTGGACAGCTCAAATGTACGTGAAGCAATTAACCTTAACCCACAGCAGGGTGTGGACCATATGCATGCATGTATTCACGTGTATGACAGTAATCTGTGAGAAATTAGGCAATTACGTCTCTGTGGTGACTACATTTTGAGAGTATGAGTTAATGTCAGCAATGGGAATCATTTTCATTAGAGGAGAATGTCATTTGATGCCATGGTGATCAATCACATCATTATTAATCCTTAAAATGTTTATATAATATACATTGATTAATTAACTCTTTCTGACATTGTAAATCTTTACATTCAGTTCACAAATATATAACCAACATACAGGCTCAGTATTTTGCTAAAACCGCAGGACGTTGTTGTTTTTAGAAAACAAAAGGAAATAGCACATTTTTAACAGACTATTTTCAGAGGCAGATAGACATTTACAGCTGCAGGACACAGTGCGTGAGACTGATTCAAAATAAACTACAGTGGCTGTGTTCATGTTAATGAATGAACATGTCAACCAGTGCAGCCCTGGGACTCATTCATGTGTTTTTAAAGGTTTTCAGGCAACAAAGGTTCTACAGCTCTAAAGCACAAAGGAATAAGCTACTATGCCAGACTTTGGCTACTCAGGAAGCACTTGGCTCAATCAGTGGTTGGTTTCTTCTGATGGGAATATTACCAGACTTATTCTTTATGCCCTGCAGTTTTTGTGTTCTCATCACTGCCGTTACATGTAACGCTTTGAGCAAATGGCTGCACACTTACTGCAGCTGGAGGATAAAGGAGAAGGGGATGCCCGAAGGAACTTGTGAGGCAAAATGGAAACAGACTGTAGTTTCTGTCTTAGCTCAGCAGCACAAATTCATTTCAAGCCTAACAAGAGAATTCTTCAACAATGACTCCTGCACCTTATTTTTTTCCCCCTGCACCTATGTGACTAGTTGTTAGCAGTGTTTCCCTTTGTTGTACAGTTGTTTATTTCTGGTTTTGGGGGATTTTTTTTTTAAAGTCATATCTGTACAATCAAGAGAACAGACCTGGATACTCAGCGGGTATGAAGTGTACTATTCATCAGGACTCTGAAAACAAGTTTGATCTCCTCTGTTCTGTGAAGCAGTCTGGGGAGGGCTGAAGAACTAAATAGGGTCACAGAGAGAAAAAATATAATCTCAAAGAGAGTCAGACTTCAGGGAGTATACATGCACCGTATAATCATATATGAGCCTCAGGATGGTTATTTATGAGCACAGGCTGGGTGTCCATTGTTTCCGTGGGGTGACCAGCTGTGGATCCGTTACACAGGAGGATACAGAGTCTCCAGTCCTCCACTTAGCAGACCTCCTTTGTCCCGACCCTGGTCATTAGGAGTAAACAGCATGGGGACTGGCTCCCTGCTGTTTGGAGACGCCCACACCCATCACACACACGCATGCAAACACACACATACCTCCAACATCCATATGCCTCTTGTTTCAGTAATGTTCAGTGCAACTTAAGGAGCAAAGTGAAACAACAAAAACAGTGACAGCAAATAGCTGGATCACAAAGTCTGAGTATGAGCTGGATGATAACATGTACAGCAACTTTCAGTTCATTAATAAAACAAGCTGATCCAGACTTCATGGCCAGTTCCCAGGAAATTATTAGAGAGCAAACAACTGCTTTCTTTCAATAAATTACATAATGATATATTATATAATTTATAAATTCTAACAATAATAGGAGCCTTTATTTTTCTGACTGAATAAAATATACAGGCCGTGAGTCAATAGCTGCCTTCTATATTGAACTGTAACAGGTGCAAGCGGCCTCTCTCAGTTCACAGACTGGTGACAGTCATCAGACGGAGCAGCCTGGCTAATACCACAGAACGTGCACAGAATAAAATTCAAGTGATTCCAGTGATGCAACACTAAACTTTACATTTTCACTGTACATACGGCACATGGGAATAGATCCAGAAAGTATTCAGACCCCTTGAATTTTGTTTCTCAGCCCACTCTCAATAACCAATATATAACCAATATGACTGAATGAAAACGTGTTTTTAGAGGTTTAGGGCAAAATCTCTCGTTTTATGCACTGAGACCCTTTGAAGTGGTTCCACAGATTGTGGTTAGGTGCATAATTGTCCCTAAAGTGAGTCTAGACCTTGATTGGAACTGAATGCATTTTGTGTCAAACGTCTCACAGTTCAGTGTACACTGACTTCTGCTGCTCTTAAGTTCTCTATCTTTTAGGAAGTGGAGCTACCGTAACCGGTTTTACGGTCATAGTCACGTGACAGCAGAGCGAACAGAAAAGTATTTCAACACGAGTGTGTGTGTGTGTGTGTGTGTGTGTGTGTGTGTGTGTGTGTGTGTGTGTATGAGAGAGACACTGGGAGGAGGTGGAGCTCCGCCCACAGTAGCGCGTCACCAAGTCCGTGGAGAGAGGTGCTCGGTGCGGTTCAGCGACAGTCTTGAGTCGTTAGTGCACGGAAAAACAGGTGCGACGCGCGGACAAAAGACGACGTTTAACCGCCGACAAACCAAGCTCACATGGATTTACTGAACTGCGCCGCCGGTGTCAGGCGGGTGACTTTGGGCTGAGGAAGGGCGGCAGAAACCAAGTGAGTTCACCCCAGCCCCGGAGGAGTTTTCTGTCAGGACATTACGGGAGTAACTCCACTCAGAGCACGACCATCGAGCCGTTGACTGAAGGAACCTACGCAGTAAGTGGGCAACCGTTTTATCAAAGTGTTCCAGTCTTGACTCAGGGAAACATATGGGCGTAATTAATGGGTGTATGTGGTTATAATGTGCCTAAAGTGTCCTCACTGCCAGAACACAGTGAGGGGGGAAGAAAAGAGAGAAGGAAAACCTCAGGGTTAAGTTCAACACAAGACTCCCGTCACCGAAACACGGTTTTTTTTTTCCAAGAGAAACGAGGAGTGGAGCTGATTAGTTGATTCATAGAAACTAAATGTAATTTATCGAGCGAAAATCACAGACGTTCACTAGTTTTCTGCTTCTGAACGGTTCTCCGGTTTCATGTTAGACTGAAAATCGTCGTCACCTTGGTCTCTGAGAAACTGACACACATTTCTCTCGATTAACTGACATTTTTCTTTGTTTTAGACTCTTTAGAGTTGATCTCTTTATCAATGGATTAAAAAAAAATGAAAATACCGGTTAGTTTCTGCTCTGGTTAGTGTAAACACACGGTTTGTCACTAATTGCCGTGTTTCCTAGAAACTTTAGAGGCACAAACAAATAAGGCACCTAACGTTTAATCCAATATTTGATTGCGATAACAGAGTGAGTGGATTCTGAATGGTGCTTTTGTCTGCACGTTGGCTGTCTTACGTTTCTGGTAACCTACATTTTCAGCCTGAACAAACCCGGAGACAGGACCAGTCCAGAGCCCAGTAGTCTGTCCCCTTCTCTCTGTGTCTGATAACACATCTACTTTGTAAGATAAATGTTTTTAATCACAGTTGCTGAGCAGATGTGTGTGTGTGTGTGTGTGTGTGTGTGTGTGTGTGTGTGTGTCTGCTGTGTTTACATACAAAAGTCCAAACCGCTCTTTGGATGGGCTGCATCCATCCAGTCTGGGGTTAAGGTCCTGATGTGCTTGTAAATAAAAATGGGCCTAAGTTCTGACCAGAGAGTGAACATTATGAAACAAATGACAACAAACACACAATCTGTATTCACTCAGGGGAAAGCCCCTTATCAGAGATTTTACAGAGAAAACACCAAGTTCGGGAACAAAAGGATTTGCTTCTTTTGGTAGTTGATCTCTGTTCTCCTAAAACAAATACCATCTTTTCACTTATTTATATCATACTCTTCTGTACCAAGCTGTGGTCCATGACAGTTATTTTCCTGTGACTCTGCAGATGTGACTAATCTCTGTTACTACCACTTCTCTTCATCAACTCCCAGCCCAGCATGGTCTGTAGCTTGTGATACAAGAAGCTATATACAGAACAGTACGCATGTCTTGTGATGAGCAACCTCAGATAAAGGAAGTTAAAACGTTTGTTGTGTATCTGTGTCTGTAGGGAAGAACGTATTTGGTGGATGGAGTTTTAAGAAGTCGCGAAGTTGCTCATTTAAGTATCCGGTTGCTATGGTAGAGTTAGATAGAGATTGAGATACTGGCTGTTCGTTTTGTTTCGGCCCAATGGACTAACAGAGACGCTCTGGTCATCTCAAAGCCATTTCATCCCTTCAGATACAGCAAACAGAGCACACTCGAGCTCACTTTCCTGCTCAAGGACACTTTGACCGTCACGGGATGTGCATTCACCTGCTGATTAAATCAAACCTGTGACCTTTCAGGATCAGGGCATTTTCTCCTACCTCCTCATGTATTTATCTCAACTAATCACATGTCACCAAAGGAACCACTTCACAGGCATTCCTGATATGGGCTGACTGGGCTGAGATGAGTAATGAAAACTGGCTATGTAAGGTATGTGTTTTGTTTTCAAATGGCAGGTTGACTGTCCATTTGACTGATTTGCATGACTTTCCTGAATACCAGAAGTCAAGCTGCTTTAGTTCCAGACTGATTGTTCTTAGCTAAGGTGCTAGTTGTACAGAACATAATCTTTAATGAGCACTGAAGGGTGTTACTTGTAAAAGGTAGTTGACTCTCTAACGTGTTAAATGAAGTGCCGCATTGTGGTAAGAAGGGCTCAGTCTTTCCTTCTGATTTAAAGATCTGGCTCTGCACCAGTCTTTATATCAATTCAAGGATTTCAAGGTCAGTAATTTCAGCATTTCCCAAATGGGAGACATGGAAGTACCCAGGGGTGCTGCTAATTATGGGGACATCCCATCAGGTCTGTACTATAACCACATTTTCATCATTCATGTTGACACAGAAATCTTCGCTTTCCTGTGTAGAGAGACTGTCGCAATGTGCCAGTTTGCAATGCATCGGACAGTCTCTCTGTAGATGCCTCAGACCAGAGCAGTATTCAGTGTGAATGTGTTTACTTGCCTGTCAGCCTGAGCTCCTTATTGCATCCAACTTGAAGAAATCTGCAAACAAAACAAGCAAGTCTTTATTTATTTACTATACACAACAACTGAAAAACACCTGCAGTGTTTAGTGGTTAAGCAGAGTTCCACATTTTCACTAATACTCTCCCCATCTTTCCCCTGGAGTCAGCAAGAGAAACAGTCCACAACAAAATTCAGCATAATCCAGCCCAGTTTCAGCTAACATTAGTGGGAAACCACAGCAGGAACGCTGCACCTTTGCTCAACCTGAGAGCTGCCAGCAGCTTTGCTGCTACTCAGACAGACTCAACCTGAACCCCCGCATTTCTCTGCTGAATTTTTTAGCTAGCAGCCGTTCTCATCAAACTTCACTTTTACTCACATTGGTTACATTTAATGTCAGCTCAGCCACACACACACACACACACACACACACACACACACACTTTGTACACCACAGTTATTTTTGTTTTTTTGCTTTTTGGTTTTCAGTTTCCACACATGTTAAATTCAACATTTAACCACAATATGTTTGGTTCATTTGACAGAGTCCAGCTCGCAGTTTTCCTCTTGCTTTAAGTCTCAGTGCTGAACACACACTGGATGTTTTATGTGCAGGACATACAAATATGAAACTGATATCAGTCTCCTCTTCCGAATATGTGTAAGACAACAAACAAGCGTGCAGAGTTTCCCAAAATGTCAAATGAGTTTGTATAACGTGGCCCTTTTCACTTTCCAAACATCAGTGTTTGAGACTACACATAGAGTTTATAGCTTGCTAGCTTGTCTGAACATACCTTGTTCATTATGAAATTAACTGTTGTGTGTATTATCCATAGCAGCAGTTATGGTTAAAAGAGGTGTGGAGCAATTCTTCAGGATGATACCTCTTTCTCCATCTCTGTTTGTCGCCAAGTTGTGAAAGAGGCTCATCTATGATTATCTGCTCTTCAGCCTTCTTACTCTATCCATTAACTTCTCTTCTGGCTAAAGTTTTCCTAATTTTTTTTTTTACCCGAAGACGTTGCAGAGGTCAGGAACGACTGCAGTACCTACAGGATCAGTTGTATGATGAGACACAAAAGTGTAAGTCATGCTACACAAAACAAAATAGAAGTTCTTTCATGACTAGCTCGTTTGAATTTTTATTTTAACCCTCACATGTGAAAGAGAGAGCTTAGCTTTTTGGTTTTTTTGGGGGGGTTAACAGATAATGACCATAAGTCATAAATATAAATCTTAATTCAGATGTGTGTTTGCCAAAGACAGAAGCGACTGCTGTTTCTTAAGTGCTTGGCTCCCACTGTTTTCCGAGATCCATTTTAAAAACTGCTTACAGGATTATACTGCGGCATGGACACAACAAATCCATAATGTTACAGCTGTTTTGCCGACAGGCAGATGCATCAGTGGGTTTAGTCTTTAATGGCGAAGTGGAAAAATAAACTGACACCAGTATTGCCTGTGATGGCCAGTGCACACATAGATCCTTTATGTAAGTGATACCTAGTATGACAGTGGTGTTGGGTTAAAGTGGTTTAAATGTGGGACGTTGCACTGTCTTTGGGTTGACTTCTGCAGGCTGCACACATCAGCAGAGGTTCGTGTCTGCACTGGTGATGTTCTGTCTGGCCTGTGCCACAGCCATCGTCACCTCTTTTTTGTTTCAGCATCTTTTCCCCTCTAGTCTGTGTTTTTTGACAAGTGAAACAGGGTCAGTACGACCAGGGTCAAATGACTGGCTTGGCCAGTCAAGAGCATTTAACAATTAAAAAAAAAATGGTGGCCTTTTAGAGCTGAAAAGATGAAAACACTTGAGCATTTATCACCAGGAGCTGCTGCTCAACACAGGAGGACTCTTCTCAGTGTTGAGCAGCTGCTTTACAGCTTTACTACAAGAATAAACAGAAAGGAAATGTACTTTGGGAAAAGATTAGCTGGGGGAGTAGGAATTTAATGAAGGAAAATCTATAGAGGGATTTGATCCAGTGTGATGCAATTATGATATGACGACTTCACTCAGAGCAACCTGGAAGATGATAATGACCATGTCTGAGCAAAACAGACACATTAAATCTGAAAATATTTGCCTTAGAATAAAGTCAACACATATTTTATTCCCTGCTAGACCGCAAGTTTACAGATTTCACTCATTTTTCTCTATTTTTGCTTTGAAAAATGACTGAAACGATCGAGACAGTTTTGTTCCTCCTTTCTGTTAACAGTTTGGCAGGGAGGATACGGTTGGGTTGATGAGGCAGTGGTGTCAGGGCTTGGGAAACAGGATGTGACTGTTAGGAGACACAGAGGTCGGAGATCAACAAGTTTGCTACCCAACATGGTCAGAGGCACGATATCTCCATGAAACTTTGCAATGAAATAAGGCAAATGAGACAAATTGAGTCTTTACATTGAAATTACTGCTAGAACACAAGAAAATTAGTAGAAATCAATATTAAACTGCTAAATACATTATTTTGTCACACAGAAATCAGTTTTGATTTACCAGAGAGTTGGGCATGTTAACTCACTGTTAGCAGACTAAAACCTTGTCCTCTATTGTCTGCACTTTTCCTCTCTCCCTGTTCCATACCCTCTTCCTGTTCTCAGTTCCTGAGGATGTGTAACATACTTATTTAGCCACTTATGATTCAAAATACAGGCACAATGCCAGATAGACCTCGTTCCCAAATTTGTTTATAGTGTTTGCAGACACGTTTCAGAATTAGTAGGCTGTTTCAGGCCATTATTTTTTATTTTTATATCTAATTACTCACTAGCGAACTTAATTCATGTGCAAATTTTAGCTTAGTTGAGCTAAAGCGCACATGCATGGAGACAATATGATACCAGTAGTTGCACCATATAGACACTACTGTATCCTGTTTAGAAACTTGGCTTGTGTACAGCCCATTGTGTCATGTAAGAAGAGGGGAAGTGGAGATGGTGAGTGAGGTGAGGTGGGGTGAGTGTGGTGCTCTCTCAGTCCTCTGAGTTTTTATAGATTATTATCACGAAAATCGGAAAGGATTGTTAACGAGAGCTGACGAAGTTTGAGATGAGTTTCGGCTCAGCCGGCGGTCTCAGCCCATACACACTCCCTCACTTTGACTTTCAAAATAAAATGATTTTGTGCAACTGCAGAATGAATCAGCTGATATCACTGTCTCTGCTTGTAGAAAGTGCTTTATTTATGTAAATGTAGTTTATGTGGAATCACAACACTCCATCACTTAAATAGCGTATTGACACGGTTGTCTTCCTCACTGCACTTCCATTAGTTGCCTTATTGTAAACAACGCCACTGTGTCTGTGTGTTATTTCCCTTTCTGGCACACACTTCCTGCACTGCCTCCCCTCACCTTACAGGCAATCTGTTTGATGTTCTCCTCTGTTAATGTTCATTTGAATCATCCCACTGAAAAGCTGTCCTACCATGTTGACCACAGCTTTTCGTCTTCAGTGCATAAAATTAATTAACTGCAGAACGTCAGTACTGTGAAACATAAAGCAGGAGTAAAAGTTCATTACAGAAATGTCTTTCTGTAATTGGCAGTTTGAGTGAAACTTCTACAGAGCTTTAGAGTAACTTGCCAGCTAATTGCTTTTACCATTGCAGTTCATAGTCTCCTCTCTCATCAACCCCATCTCCAGCCACAGCACTGCCTACTGTACAGGACCTGCCCAGCCCCAAACAATAGACACACAAGGCTAGCTGCTAGCTGGTGAGTATAGTGGAGTATTAGCATAAGCAGAGCTAAAAGAGAAAACACAACTCCACATGAATGAAATTGTTGCACCATATCGGCTGGATGTGTAAGTGATCCGCTGTTCCCTGCTAAAAAAAAAGTCAGTTAATGCAGGTTTAAGTCACTTCATTTCGCCAACATAGTGGAGTTGGGTAGAGTTTTGTTTGTTATGAACACAGCGTTGAACAACAGAACAGCGACCTGGTTTCCCAGGATAATCCACAGTATTGGAAAATTATTCCTAATAATGCTGGGCCTGATGTGCTGTGACCCATTCCCCCTCGAAATTGTGCTGTAGCGTGTTTAATACTGTCAGAAGGTGGGTGTTTTCAGTTTTTAAACCGTGGCTCAGGTTTGATCAAATCAATATGTGTGAAGTTTCATTTTCTTTACTTTTTTTTTTTTTTTTTATAGGTTTTTAACTAGTAATGCCACTTTACCCATGTGTGTAACACTGCTTTTATCGCCATTAATTGTAATCCTGACTATTTAACTGTATCTCAGTATTCCACAGTAAATAATCTTGAGAACTATAATCACAGTGAGTAGTACATGATTCATTTTGCTGAGATATTCACAGTTGGGTCCAACAGTCTGAGACCACTTTCCTCTCAGACTGTTGGACCCCACTGTACACAGCACCTTTGTTCATCAGGTCACACTGTGAGTCATGTGTCAGGATTAAACTTGGCATGTTTGTGTAATGCATTAACTGAGCATTGACATGGACAGGGACAGTGCTCGTCATTCCAGTCATACACACACACACGGACACACATTTTTAAGTTTAGACGTTGCATGAGTGAACGAGTGGTGGCATAGAGAGAGATGACCTTTAGCATGTGGTGTCAGAGTGACAAGTATTTGTTGATAATGAGTAATTCCATTCTATTTTAAGTGTGTGTTTGTGTGTGAGACAGGATTATTGTCCACTGATGCAGGTTTCTTCATTCTACCAGCAGTTTGTAAATCACTGTGTTTTAGAAGATTGTTGCTTAAACAAGATGAGAGAAAAAGGAGGACCCAGGTTCTCGCTTTCATGGTGTAATGTCTATCTCAAGTGCTGAGTGCTGTTGAAGTGTCACTGAGCAAGACACAGGATCCCAATCAGTTGCAGGCACATAGCTAACCTGAACTCCACAGGGGTCAATGTGCTGTGAATATGTATTTATGTTTCAAAGAGTGATATCCATTATTCAGGGACAACAGTGGCCATTATGCATGTGCATTCATACCTTTTTGAAGGTTACTTAACAAATTATGTCTTGATGGAAGATACTGTAGCTGTTTTGCAAATCAGAATATAACCAAAACCCTGTCATGTGCTGACTAACAAGAATACAGGCCCCAGGACTAATTTTACAAGCCAGCGAAATTATCGCAAGCCCACGTGTCTGTGACCTTTAGCCCTTTGTGAATACTGGTGATGACTGTCGAAATTGTTGGGCGGACTCGAGCTCAGGCAGCACATCTCTCGGTTGCAGCCCATGTGCTATTTATGGCGTTTCTCTTTTCACACCGTGTTGCCCACATTCCCTCATACCAAAACATCCTCTTCTATTCCACTGACCTGGGTCAGGTAGTGCTCAAAAATATCTCTGTGGTAGTTATAACCTGCACGGGCTGATTAAAAACAAATTTATTTAGCTAGCACTTCTCCAAAGAAAGTTCACAAAGTGCTTCACATAACAAAAAGGAAAAGTCTGATTTAAAAAAAAAATATATATATATATATATATATATATATATATATTTTTTTTTTTTTTTTTTTTTTTT
>JBBMJY010000003.1:3827291-3840905 GCA_037833715.1 Toxotes lorentzi
TATATAGATATATATATATATATCTATATATAGATATATATAGATATATATATCTATATCTATATCTATATATGTATATCTATATATACTTTTAATGCTTAAAACAAGTGTGCAGTACTGTATATCTATACAACGCACATCTAAACAGGTCCTCCAACCTAAACGACCTTAGATGCATACGACCCATAGGGGCATACTGGTGCAGGCCTGCTCTGTTGACACATCCATCCACCCCAACCTCCTCCTCCTCTTCCAACAGACTTTGTTGCTCTTTATACTTTGTCACCTGAATTCCATCTTTGCTCTCGTCACAATTACAGCGACTACTAGAGCTCTCGTAACAATAAAACGTAGCTATGGGTGTTTTCACAGCAGGACCGTTTTAATATCTCGGTGCACCATTTTGGTTTTTGCAAAATCGGCACAAAGACACACGTGGGAGCCACAGCAGCACCACAACAGAAAGGTGGAGTTCACATTTAACTATTGGAGGAAAAACACTTTTGACTTATTGTGGTAAAGAGTTCAGTCACAAACTCTTTGTTCTACAGCATTAAAACAGGAATTTGAACAGCTTCAGCCCTTTTTCAGATTGTTGCTGTCATAAACATAGGAAACCACACCCATATCTGATCAGAGCACTGATGAGAGCATCATCTTAAACAGCCTCGTTACATCATTACAGCTGCAACAAATGTCTTCTAACAGCCTCAGATGGTCCATCAGGCTAATGTGGGTAGGTATATGTTTAGCCTCACATTACTGGTGGTAAATTAGACGTCTGGAAGTGGTGGTCTTGTCAACATGTTGTTAAGCTTTCTTCTTTTGAACCCCACCGCTGCCACCACCAACTCATTTCCCAGAAGTCTGCATGTTTGTATGGTGATACAGCGGACAGGAAAGCTTAATTATCCATGAGCAAAGAAAAGAAAGAAAACAGGAAAGGCTATGTCTGTGCTTGTCTGTGTTAGTAATACAACACTGATACACCATAAGGATTAGGTATCATCATTCTGTGTTGCTTTCACTATTCTTTCTCTCTGTAAATATGAACAAAATTCAAGAGAAGGGAGGAAAGACGGGAAGAAGGAGGGTAGAAGAGGACAGCGAGGAGGTGGAGGAGGAAAAAAAGGAGGGTAAACAAAGGATAGGGAGAGGGAAGGAGCAAACAGGAGCACAGCAGAGTTGTTGCTAGGAGGCTGAGAAAGCAACATGATACAGAGTCAGGAAGGATTTGTACAGAGGAGGGAAAAGTTGTAGTTGATCAGTCTGAAAATTAATCGGCAGCTAAGTCAATTTTCCAGCCTCTCAAATATGAAGTTCTGCAGCTTGTCTTTATCATTTATGAAAATAAATGAAATATTGTTTGGTTTTAAACTGTTGAACAATTTTAAGCGAATCATTTTGAGGTCTGGGAAGTTGTGATGGGTGGTTTTTTTTTTTGTTTGTTTGTTTTTTTTTACCGCTTCACTCACATTTTCATCAGAAAACAGAGCTGCTAGCACGGCTGTATACTCTCAGTCCTTTTTTTTTCTGACATGGATTTCCCTGGAAAAAGTCAAGAAGCAAAACTTTAACTGCCCCCAAATGACCATAATATTTACCAGATGCTCACAGAGCATGCCTTCTGGCCTGTTGGCTTAGTTTCTGAGAAAAAGCTGCAGTTACTGCCATTTATTACGTTTTTTAAAAATCATTGTTTCTTCTTCTTCGTCAGTTTAGTTTGCTGTTTTTACAGGACACGTAGTCTGAAGTTTATAGACTATTAAAATCAAATCTGGTAACCTGGTAACGTACAGGTTTGTGCTGGTTTGGCTGAGTTTGTTGCATGTCATCTCGCCCCTCTCCCCTCGTTTCCTGTCACCTTTGTACTGCCGCCTATCTAAATGAAAGCAACACATTTTCAGGAAGGAGTGAAACAAAAGTGACAAAGACAACGTTCTCACTGAGGAAGTGCTAGTCTACCGAAGCAGAAACCTGAGGACTGTTTTGTGTGTTCAGACCCGCTACTTGCACATTGTCCTCATTTCAGTTTTTGGATTGAAACTGCTAATAGCAGACACATAGCAGTATGCCACAGGTGTAGTGCTGATGACTTATATAAGAGCTGTGTTTCCAGTACCTTTTTCAGAGATCATACTTTTCTTACGGGCTAATCTTGCAACATGACCTTTTTAATGGCCAATAATTGTCTAATTGTTTTATTGTATTTGGTTTTGAACTGTAGCCAGAGCTTCCAGTTTCTGTGCATGCTGCTTAATGATTGTGATAACTGCCTGTCTTGTCAGTGCACACAGAAACATGAAAACACACACACACACCATGCTGGGTAAACCGAACGACATCTGTTGCTTGTTGATTTGCAGAGCTTGCAGCGTGATTTCCTCACTTCAGGTTACACAGTCGTTGAGCACAATCACTGTGACGCTTTAGTGGGAGAGCAGGGCAGCAATAGCTGATAGAAAAGGATCAGTGATTTGAAGTGTTTAGAGAGTCTCACAGGTTTAAGCCCTGATGGCAAGCACCACCCGTCTGAGGTGTGTTTGAGAAAGACGCCAGCTCTTGTTTTACATAATATGTGAGCACTAACCACCGGTACAGTTGCACAACAAAAGAACACACCAATGGAGATAAACATCCAAAAGGAAAACATCACATCAGGAACTTAACCGATTACAGTTAATAGAAAGCTCCAAGATTCATTGTGAGGATGACACATTACATCCGACAGCATTACTCCCCGTATCATTCCTGTCGAGACCCTTTTGGTTCATTCACCCATAGCAACTTTCATTCACCCTGTGTGAGCTGCAACACAGTTAACTATGATGGAGGTGTGTCATTTGCTGTGTTTATTCGGATTTCCGGATAGTTTCTCTCTTCTCAAGTTGAAAAGCTGAACCCACATGGCTGGACACAGTAATCACTGACTTGTTTTCATGATCATTAACTTGAAAAATCAATTCCACCCCATTTGGACTTCCTGTCAAGATTGGCCAAGCTCTCAAAAGGCGTAGCTGCTTGAAAGATCTATTCTTTTTTTTCTTGCCTGCTTTGCCCATTTGTAGTGTTTTTCTTTATTTTATTGATATTGATTGATGCTTATTGATAACATAAGCAATGTTGCACGATACACACCCATATGTAGCAGGCCTGATATCGTTAGACATAATGGCCAGACTTTGAATACAATATTAACAACTTCTGTCCAGTTGATAGTCCATATTACCCATCAGACACCAGAGACCAGTCCTTCCATGGCAGCTGCTGAACCAAAGGGTTTTCCTGTCACTGACATCTTTATTTCTTTTCCTGTGTGTGTCTGCTCAGGTGGTGACGGGTGCAGGACGCTGTCATGGCAGTGCAGAGGAAGAGGCTGAAGCTTTTGGTGACAGTGATGACGGTGAACCTCTTCATTGTCATCCTCATTTTCCGACACAGCACTCAAGACAAAAACGAGCATCACAAGGTCCACATTCCCTCCGAACCTTTCTGGACTAAACTGGCTCCCGCCTCGGCATACTGGAACCGCCAGCAGCAGATTCTCGACTTTCAGAACAATCCCATCCTGACAGCTAACTACAGCGCCACAGATATGCCTGTTTGGCTCACTGACACCGGTTTGACCTCTGTCCCCTGCAAGGTTAACTCCAAGGTTACCACTCAGGTGAAAGACTACAACTCCCTACCAAACCGCTTCAAGGACTTCCTGCTCTACATGCACTGCCGCTCCTACCCAATCATGATGGATCAGCCTGATATCTGTAAGGAGCCGCCGTTCCTGCTGCTCGCTGTAAAATCCCAGGTATCGCACTTTGACCGCCGCCAGGCCATCCGTCAGTCCTGGGGACAGGCGGGTGTTATAGCCAATCAGACAGTGGTTACTGTCTTCCTTCTTGGCAACGCCACATCTTGGGACCACCATCCAGATCTATCCAGCGGTCTACACGATGAGAGCATCCGCCATCAGGACATCATCCAGTGGGATTACCGGGATTCGTTCTTTAACTTGACCGTCAAAGAAATTCTGTTCCTGGAATGGATCCAGACTCGCTGCCCTGGTGCTCGCTTCATCTTCAAAGGCGACGACGATGTCTTTGTCAACACATACCGCATTCTGGACTTCCTCAAGGGCCTCCCGGGGTCCAAAGCTACGGACTTGTTTGTGGGTGACGTGATCACCGATGCAGGGCCACACCGAGACAAGAAGGTGAAATACTTTATCCCAGAGAGCATGTACGTTGGGAAGTACCCTCCATACGCTGGAGGCGGCGGGTACCTTTACTCTGGAGACATTGCTGCTCGCCTGCACAGTGTGTCACAGCATGTTCCGCTCTACCCGATAGATGATGTCTACACAGGTATGTGTCTTAAGAAGCTAGGGCTGGCGCCCGAGAAACACAAAGGCTTCAGGACATTTGACATAGAGGAGAAGTACAGGTCAAATCCCTGTGCCTACAAGAGTTTAATGCTCGTTCACCCGAGGACCCCACAGCAGATGATCCAGATCTGGTCTTGGCTCAGTCGGCCTGACCTGAATTGCCAGTGACAACTTCACAGCAGCCAGTTTGGGGACTGTCTGAAATGACTCTAGAGAAGAAGATATTTTGAAGTTGATTCCAAAAGGACAACGTGACTAATGTTTTTTTCCTGAACAGGGTCATGGCAGCTTTAAGTTGTTATTAAGATGTTATTATAATGGTCACTTGGAGCCTCAGCTTGGTGCAGTTGTTGCATTAAATCCCAAAAAAACGAGGATAGTGTGCCGTTGGTTACATTTCTCAAAATGACTACCATAGTATTTTGACTTGATGTCAGACTTCCGTAGACAAGCTAACTCTGCTTTACTGTGTCAAACAACCTTTACCCAAAGTGACTATGTCTTTCTTTGCGTGCACATATTTATATCACAACTATTTATATGCCCTTTAAAAAGCTTTAACACTGTGTGTCAGCTCCAACATGGGGCGTCTCAATGCTGTATTATATGAGTAAGACCTGGGATGTGTCCATCTGGGACTCTTTGCCGTTTGCTCAAGGGAAAAATATCTGTCATGTTTCCAACACTGAGTCTCTAAATGTTCTAAACTTACATAAAAGAACGAGTTCCCACATACAGCAGTTTATTCCTGCTAGCTTTAAAAGAGATTCCTGATGAACACTTCCTGGTAATTCATGCTGGAGGCTTAGTTTTTGCTGCTATTCCTGTCCACACTCCCTAAAGTATTTACTTGTGACTCGCTCCAACTCAAACTCAGCCAGTTTCATCCTCACAAAGACTTGAGTATTTGAGTAACCTCCCGTTTGTCCACTGTTAGTGTTTGTTAATGTACAAAATATTTATTCATTCTCGAAAGGGAACCTTTACCTGAAGTTCATCAAATGGTTTCTCAGAAGTCCAAAGGGGTCACTCTTAATTTAATTAATGATGGCTTCTCTCATTATCATAATTTGCACTGAGAATTATTTTTTAATTGGTAGATATACCACGTTACAAAGGAAGTCCAAATCATTATATGGCTTTGAAATGGGGAGTTTGTTGGAGTGAATTCACATGTTGTTTTCAGGAAATAATGGGAATAGGAGCCCAGCTTTGCACAGCTCAGCAGGTCTGAGCTTGGCTCGACATGGATGGAGAAATCCTAAATGCTGTCTAATTCTGCTTCAGGTTCTCGCTTTTCACAAAAAGCAAAAAAAAAACAAAAAAAACGCTCATATAAACCCTAAGCGCATTTATAGATACATTTCAAGCTGCTGGACTACAGCTCCTGCTTGAAATACTCACCATAACTTACTTTGTGAGTTGTTGTGTGAAAGTGCTGAATGTTGTTAAAGGCTTTACTGTGATGTCAGTGAATCAGAGTCAGAAATGCTTTAAAACACAGGTGGAACATATTGGAACATCGTGTCTAAGCTGCTTACACTTTCATTACTTGACAGCTTGGCTCTGCAATGTTCACTGATCATTTTGAAGGCTTCATTTCAAAATATTACATATCCAGTTTTAGAGGAACAGATTTCAGCCGGTTACGTCCTTCAAGGAGTTGAAGTTGAGCTCAAGATAAGTCACAGCTCCAGATATTTAAGTAGTAATTTATTGTACCTTCTTTTCATGACCAATTTGTTAGTGAAAGTTTTAAAATGGTGGAAAACTCATGTGGGAACTTAACCCTTCATTTTAAATGAAGATTACTGCTCAGCTCACTACTGTATGGCCTTAGCACAAAGGCATCCATGTTACATAATGTTCCTTTTCAGCTCTGACCTGACACATGTTGAGAGTTTTTCAGATGCACTTCTATTATGTTACACGTTGAGGATATGCCCTTACGCAGGTTTAGGGTTCGATTCGATTCGTTTTATTGATTCAAGTTCAAGAAGTGGATTTTCTTCAGTATTCGTGCTCAGAATGCCACTGGACCCGGTCCGTGAAGTCAACCCTGAAAATAAGTGGCATGAATGTTGGTTTAAGTCACATGTTTAGATGGACCCTCTTCCTGGTTGTTAAGCATGTGATGTGAGAGAAGAAGGATGATGTTCCTGTGCCTCTGTTAGAGCTCCCCCTGCTGATCGGGATGGTGAACATTAGCTTTTAAGACTAAGTTTTACACAGACACTTACAACCGCATGACCCAAGACTGTAGTTTGACACCTAATTTATTTTCTCGTGTTTTCACCATCTGTTCATTATCTCGGTCCTTGACTCGTCAAATGCCCTAAAGTATCAGCTTTTCTCTGTTTTATTGTTTGTGTCGCTGTAATTTGGGATAACAACTTTTTAGTTTAGTTAGTCGCAGCCTGTGTGGGTTTCAGATATTCAGGGTTTGCCACACAAGAAAGACAAAGAGAAGTTGCGACAATCACAGTGATGCTCTTATAGGTTGATTGTGTAAATGTTTTTCTGGGATCACCAACTTACTCATTACTATTTTTAGTAACTCACGTTGTGAAATCCGTCTGTCTCCATGTAGGATAAAATCTAACACTAAAGAAAAGGAGGCAAAATAAGAGCCAAGGGCTGAGCGGAGATAATTTAATATTTAGGTCAAGTTCTGTCACCTGTTCTCTTGTTCTCTGGGTCATGTGACCTCAACATCTTCACCGGGGTTTCTCACCACTCACATACAGTAATAAGTTACATTCTCTCCTTGATGCACACACTTTGTGGTTACTTGAAATGTTTACGTTATTAAGAGTCATCATCATTGTGCCTGATGATTGACTGTAGAGGTGTTTTTTTTTTTTTTTTTTTTCAGCTGTCCATAAGACACTGTCAGATGTTTCAGTCTTCAAGCCTCATATGTTTGAATGTATCCTCTCACTGTCACTGCTCTTTATCTGGTCATTTTGCTTCACCGTTTTTCCTTTGAAGGACTATTTCTCATTTTTATAGGACGCACAGCAGCTGTGTGTTCTGACAGTCAGTGTTTCTCTGGCCTCAGTGAATTGTTTTCTGATCTTATGTAGTTACTGGTGTTGTTTTCGAGGCAGAACAGTAACCCAGTGGGTATAATGTCAGGCTAGCTTCAGTTCCAGGACTGTAATACACAGGGCGATGTTTTGGTCAATAAGATGGGGTAAAATTTGTTTAGATACAGAGTCCAACCAGGGTCAAAATATCCAGTAAAACAAAGATAAATAAGGGGTTATGATGTGATAAATGGATGAGTGTTTCGGATTTTATATGTTCAGAAACTTCTCAGATTGTCCGACAAACATCTCAATGTTGTTACGACCTTTTCTCTTTAATCATGTTCTGTTGTGTTTTGTTTTTTTCCAGTTAATCAATTAATTACTCAGCATTTGGATCATATATGTGACTTTTGCGACCTCAGAGTTTTTTTTTTTTTTTTGCACTACATTGCTGCATGAACCCCCTCATCACCACTGTTAACATGTATTTCAGAGACCTGTTATTGTGTTACACATCACCTGCACTAATCAGATCATCACCAAATCTGTGCCTGATGTTTGTACGTACTGTATGTATACGTTTTTCCTTGAACCATGGTCAGCGTGATCGCTTTTTTTTTTTTATTACCTAGAATGACTTGATTGTTTGAATAAAGTTATATTTTGCTGTTTTTGTATGTACTGTTCTATGCATTTTTTTTGTTAAATAAATTATGTGACGTTAGTATTATTTCCCCATATGTTTGCATCACTGGGGAGCAGTTTATTTTTTATTTTAAATGCTGTGTTCAAACATGCCACAAGCCTAAATGCTACAGCATGTAAAATACAAAATTACAATACAAGTTGTAACTACTGTGCTGAAAAACAGCTTCAAACGGTCCATTCACCTCTGCTGACCCATGTATTTTAAAAGGAGCTTCATACCAGTGAGAATGTTGTTTTTAAGATTAACTTAATTTTAAAACCAACCAACTAAACTTAACAGGAGTTGTGAGCAGTTCAACTAAAAGTTTTCCTCAGAACAATCACATGAGAGCTTAACAAAAATCATTAGAGCACATTGAAATTGACTCATGTGCCTCACCAGCAGAGGGCAGCAGTGTATAGAGTTCCCAGGGACTGACACATGCTGTATTATTCAGTTCACTCTGAAGGATTGGACGCCTGTCTTTCTGTGCAGTTTGAAGGCAGGAATATAAATAAAGACTGTGGGTCAAACACTTGTGAGAGAAACTTGTGACGTTTTATTCCGAAAATATAAAAATAATGCTTTTGGTTTTACATATGGTAAATCTAACGAGCTACAGAAGTTGTTAGTTTGGATTGGACAGTGACAGCAGAACATAAAAAATAAGCCAAATAAACTCATTCAGCCCTTTGTCTGTGCAGCTGACTGCAGCATAATGGTAAAAAAAGTGATCTGGTTCCCTCTGTTTCTCTGTTGAAGTGTGATTTTGCACTTGTTTTGATGCTGCCATTGACACTTACAGTACTCCAGGAGATGACTGAGTAAATATAAACAAGTCCAGTGTTGTTTGGTGAATGTGTTTTTTAATCATCTGTGATCTCCAAGTTGTAATTTCTTTTCACAGGGAGGTTGGAGCCACAGAGCAGCTCTGCTGAGAATCAGTTCTTTACTAAATGTCACTGCAGCAGAGCAGATGCTGGAGTTTGAGTCTGTTGCCACTGAGGATTAAACATTTTTACACATGCTGGGCAGCTTTGAAGAGATGCTAGCCATCGTGCTAAAGATGTTTTTGTAGCAAATACATGTAAGTAAATACAAGACGAACAGATGTCCGGATATCAGTCGCGCAGTTTTCCCTACACAAACTCATTGCCCTCTCCTCTCCAGGGTGTTTACTCTCCACCTCTTCACTCGGGGGATAAGGGAAAGATGGGACACTGTTGTCATGGTGACCATTTTCGTAAGGCGGAGGCAGTCATCTAGTGCAGGTGAGAGAGCACAAAAAGGTTCACAAGAGTACTGTGTGTGTGTCTGTGTGTGTGTGTGTGTGTGTGTTTTCTCCAGACACTCACTGCGTTATCTTACAGATAATGATCCAGTGGCCTTTTAAGGGAAAAACATTTAAGAAAAGAGAAATGGTTTTTGGGCATCAGCTCTGTTTTAACAGATCTTGGTCTTTTCCAGGAGAGATTTATTGTCCGCTAAACCAAAAAAAAAACCTCTGTATTACACAGCAGCAGGATAACATTAAACCAGTGCTTTTTTTTAAGTTAACTTGTTGTATCACAGCAACAACAATTCAACAATAAATTACATACTTTTGTTACATCAGAGCATATTTTACTTGTTATTCCATGAGGAGTCAGTAGGTGAACCAAACAAATCAGAGCACACAACAGACTCATACAATCCAAGTGAATCATCTGTGGCTTGATCTGCTTCGCTGTACTAAAACTTGATTATAAAGCGACTGCATGTCAGAGTGCACATCCTCTCTGAAGCCTTAAAATGAAGCATCCATGTCCTCTGTGAGGATTACAACCAAAAACGCCAGGACAGATTATTCACAGCTCCACCTCAAGGCCTGAATCTTCACAGCGGTCACAGTGACTCGAGTGGCATCGTGGTATTTCTGTGTATCTTTAGGTGTCCCCTTCTTTTTAATGGTTTCCTTTTCCTCTTAGACTTGACAGTCGCATCCTGTTGGCAGGGATTTATTCTTTGTATCATCTCAGAATTAAGCACAAAGTGTTTTTGAACTTGTGACACCTTTGAACTGTCCCTGCTTGTGCCATATCCTGCCGTGACATCCTGTTTCAACTCAGGAATACGTTCAATTACAGTAAAGAAGGAAGGCACCGTCACTGTGGCCTCAAGGTGATTTTCAATTGTGTATCAAATCATGTCAGTGGAGTCTATAGCTTGTTTGTGGCAGGTGACGATCTATGATGCATTTTTGAAACCAGAAATAACAATCAAGGTGTTGTTGCTCTGATTATGGTCATAAAAGTGACAGAAAAGGAGCTTCTAAAGCATAGATCTGGGAATATTTCATATTTTTCATAATATATCACATGAAAAGAACCAAGCTAATGAGCTGATCCTATTAACAGAGTCTATGTTTTACTCTTCCTTGACCTACAGCTAAAATCTGCAGTGCCCAGCAGTGCTTTGTGAGAATTCTCATCATGGTTCAAATGCATCTTCGATGAGTCAGACTCTTTGTATGAAACTTCAGGTTGAATTGGACCCCAAGCAGAAACTAAAATGTGCCCAGCTGAAGCAATAAAGATTTATACACCCATGGAAACATAATTTATTCTGTGGTGAATGCTTCAGTGAAACATACAGTTTGTGCAGATTTACTTTCACTGCAGCTGCTGATGATCAGGTGGTCTCGATGTGCTTGTGTTATTTTTAAATAAAGGAACCTTTATTCTGTTCCATTTCCACCCGTTTTGGACGCAGCAGGATCACAGGATGTTCAAAATGAGAACAGAGCTGGAAAATGGCACTTTTTATGGTTTTCATTCACACACGTCTCAGAAGGGTGGAGTTTGCTGCAGATTCCACACACTACACATGAAGCGTGTGACTGTCACACAGCAGAAGCAGCAGAAAGATGATTGGTCATCCGCCTCTGTTACTGATAGCACCTGAAACGTCTGAAAACAGAGAGACCCCCACCCACCTGCCACCTGTATCAGACAAACACCAGGGATCATTTGTTACTGTGTTCTGATCCAGGTCTAGATGAGCTTGAACCACAGAGCGACAGCTGAGTCATAACTAACCACTGAGCACTTTTCCACTTTCTTTTCCAGGAGAACGATTTTCAGCACATTTAGCTCAGTGTAATTACACTCGAAGAAGACTTGAAGGATTGGTCTTTCCATTGTATTTGTTTTTTTTCCTCTCTTCTTCTGTCTGTTGTTTTGCTTTGATTTGATGTACTCAGTGTAAACTGTGCCCTTACACTTGATGTGTAATAACCACTTATGTAAGTGAAAATAACAGGAACGCAGCAAGATTGTTAACCAGGTGTGTGTGTGTGTGTGTGTGTGTGTGTGTGTGTGTGTGTGTGTGTGTGTGTGTGTGTGTGTGTGTGTTGTGGGACAGATTTGGGGACACATTTTGAGCTTTAAACCAGCTGTGAGAGGACAGCTCATCTGATCAGGGACATAAATTGAGTCCAAAATCTAAAATACTATAATTGCAATCTTCCGTTTGGATTAGCCTCCAGGAAATGACTGAGTAAATATAAACAAGTCCAAATTAAACTAGTTTCCATTTCCTGTCACTCAGTCAGTCTGAGGTTGAATTTGATTGGTTGACAGTCAGGCATAAATCTGACTGCTGAAGGTGGTGATGGAGTCTAAACGGAGGAAAGCTGACTACACCCTGACTCACGGATGACATCATCAGCACGCTTACAGGAAGCCGGGATGATAAACTGGATCTGAAGTTCTCGGAAACTGATGGGAGCAGCAATTTTCTCTCTCACACACCCTCACACACACTAATGAGCTGATCTGTTCGCCGGGGTCCCGGGAGGTTTTGCTTCCCTCATCTGTCATTGAAGTGAATGTATTCTCCCTGGGACTAAAGCAGCAGCAGCCATCGCTTATTTTCAACCGCAAACAAACACACAACCAGCTTTTCTCTCCTCTTTCTCACCTCCTGTCTGACACACACACACACATGCAATCACAGCATACATTTTAAAGCTTATAGAGGCAATTGAAAGCCCCTGGCATGAACTGCTGCCCAGTAATAAAAAAAAAAAAAAGAGGGAAAGTTATCAAAGGGCTAATTGAGTCCTTCAGGCTGATTGGCTCTGTATCCTGTAGCACTTTGTAGAAGGAAGAAGAGCCGACATTAATCACACAGCATTTCAGATTCCTGGATCAATCCAGCAGCACTTTGATGGGAGCAGAAGAAATGAAAATGGAAGAAAAGCATGTCTGACTATGCATAGTTTATTGACCCAAATTGGGAGTGTAGAATTATTGCCTGTGCACACACCGATGTTCAAAATACTGTTTGTATTGCAGTAGTGAAGCTTTAAAGCATAAGTTCAGTGTATTGGAAATTCACTTTTAGTTGGGATAAATTGAGTCTCATTACTGGATTCCTACAGCCAAAGACTTTGGAAAGTCTTGGAATCTTTTTTTTTCCGAAGTGGAACAAGTGAAGTGGAGGAAACAGTCGGTCACGGTGAGTGTGGAGGTTTGCTTGGTGAACGATGTGACATGGAGGGAGTGACTCACCACTCTGATCCAAATCTCCACTTTCCAGCGAAATCACCAAAAATGCAGGAAATGTCTGTTTGTTGACGTTTAAATGCCACCATACGACAGGTGCTGGTTCAGCCAAGAGATTCTGTGTTTGAGATATCAGTGTCTGGGATTTCTGCCACAACGTCAATACAAACTGTAAACAGTCTGACAAGCGCTTCCTTTTAAGCATGCTGAGGTCTTCAGCTTGGCTGTGCAGTAGATAGAAATGCTGGTTGCTCTTCTTCTGCTACATTTCTGGCAGAAAAGCTATTTAAGGCGTGTGTCGCCCCCTGGTGGTTCATTCTCATTTCTCTCTGTGGCTTGTGTTCATAACTTAAAAAAGTCTGATATTACAGGTTTAATACAATTAAACATAAAAACAAAAACATGACATTTAGCAGATGCTTCACTGAGACCAGGAGGTTTCAGAGCCCAGTGATTTACCAAGAAACACTTGACTAAAGAACCACTTATTACAGTTATGAAAAAATAATGGTCCTGCTTAATCAGAAACCCCTGAGACACAGTGTTTACCCAACACTGTCGGCCAAATGGTACCTGGCTCTGAACATCGCCATGAAGCACTTTCTCAGGAGGGCACAGAGGGAAAGAAAGGTGATTCACTGCAACACAATGTTGTAACAGTGTCCTGAAGGTGGAAGGGGACATGATGGATGATCCACCTCCTGGTTTTAATGAACATAGCTTACAGCTTTTCCAGTCTGTATTTCTCGGGAAGGAAGTTTGTGCTCTAATTCTCTGCATGCTTTAGGGAGAAGAGAAATGATGAGGGAAGGGGATCAAAAGGGAGGAAAGGCAGAAGAAACAGAGCCACAGGAACAGGGGAAATGATGGAGCCGTGGCACAACGAAGATAGAGAAAGAAAGAAAGAAAGAAAGAAAGAAAGAAAGAAAGAAAGAAAGAAAGAAAGAAAGAAAGAAAGAAAGAAAG
>JBBMJY010000003.1:3844630-3890528 GCA_037833715.1 Toxotes lorentzi
GAAAGAAAGAAAGAAAGAAAGAAAGAAAGAAAGAAAGAAAGAAAGAAAGAAAGAAAGAAAGAAAGAAAGAAAGAGAGGCGGGGGAGACAAAAGAGTAAAACAAAACAAATGAGATAGAGGAGAAGGAGTAACAAAATGAAATAGTTATTAGAGGGACACAGAACTTTGTGCACTAACATAGATCCAAATGGCTAGATGTTTATACAGCTGAAACTTTTAAAAACAAGACACTGAACCCCCAAAATCTGATCTCTGACATCTGACCTGCAGTGGAAGAGAGAATTCCCCTCCCGAGATCAACAACATGTCAAAACATTATCAATTTTCTCCTCATTTCTGTAGCGATCTGTGGTTCAGCTCAGGACACTGAACATGATTTAATACAGAAGAAAAGCCATAAACGTAATAATAAAAGAGCACCGAATGGAGGCTGTGTCTCGGCTCATCTCTTAATGGCTGATATCAGTGTCTTTATAGTGGCAGAGAGAGACAAGCGATATGAGATTTTACTGGCTGAGCTGCCTGGAATTACTTACATTTACAGCAGACCACAGCTGAGCTGCTGTTTTCCAGAGGAGAGGGAGGAGAGGGGTGTAGAAATATGCGCTCAGTGAGCTGCTGAACGCCAGGCCCGGCACTGGATCAGTCCATGTTATTACACCTGCAAGCAATGAGTGGGCCAGCAAGATCCTCTGACACTGGAGATCAGCTGAGGAGGCTGATCTCCAGTGGCTTCCCGCTGCTACACTTTCTCTCTTCATCCTTCTCTTTTTTCTTTCTCGCGCGGCTACTTTTCACCCTGCTTGTTTCATTTTCTGCTTTTTATTTTAAACCTCATCAAAGGAAGTTCGATGAGCGTGGATTCACTGTTTCTGGGCTGAGTGTCTCGCTCGAGGGCAGTTTGAAAAGCGGTCTCCACACTCAGTGCTCCCCAATCCATTTGTTCTGCTTTTATTTTTGTACATAATTTCTTCAGCGTGAAGCTTTTTTTCCTCAGAATCAATATTTTTCATTCCACCCTTCTCCTTTTTTTCTTTTAATCTCTTTTCTACAAATTCTTTGGTTTAGTTTTTGTTTCAATATTTAGTTTTAGTCTTTAGTTTTGGTCCATGTGGAAACGATGCCAAGGCTATTAAGCCACTCCTCTCTCTTGGCTTCAATGTGTTTGAACAGTGAGCGGAGAAAGAGTCCTGATAATAAACTCCACAACAGATCAATTATCCCTGTGCCAGTCTCAGTGTGTGAGAGGGGACCCAGCCAGCCTTTCATAAAAGATCAGCAACTTTTTAGATTTTTGCACAACAGAGGTTGTGTTTCAACAGTTGCCTTAGCAGGTCAGCCAGCATGACTGCTGAGTCATCATATTCACCATAAACTGGTATTTGGGCTTTGTTTTATAGATCAAAGACTGTATCAGAAATTGTGTCTTTTATGCAGTCACCACTAAACATTAGTTGTCAATAGAAAATTAATCAGTTTGCTTAAAAACTCCTGTAACATCATAGTTGCTTTAGCAGCCAGTATGGGAGTAATCAGCACAGTCTCATCACAGCTTATCAGTGAACTTTCAGTAAGTAAAGCCTCTCTTCTCCCCAGATTATACTATTCTAACAGTTATAAACACAGGTAAACTGTACTGAAATATATTAGTGAAATTAAACATTGGTGAACCATGAACTTCTGACCTTACAAAGACACCGCAGAAACTGTTCCTCACCACACAAGCTGACACATTTCACAGTTGCTGAGAAATGGGGAAACAGGGATTTGTTCAGATCTGTTGCTTCACATATTTTTGCTTTGATTTGACTTTTATTTGCCGCACAAACACAATTTGTTCTCCCACTCCCTCAGCTAAACAGTATAAATCAGTGTCTGCTGTGTGTCTGCTGGAAGAATGCTTTACAGCTAATACTACACAGGCAGGAGCTGCTCTTATCTCTTTGTTGACACGGCAGAGAAATGACAAAGTTTTCTCTGACAAACGAGCCAGGGGAGTGGAGGAAGCACTAAAGAGTCTCATATTCAGTGTGATTGAACAAGAGAGAAGGGAATTCACAACCACCTGCTCTGAGCCTGACATCCACACAGCACAAACACAACCAACATCTGTTGTGTGTCTCTCAAGCACCTCTGTTGCTTTGTTTTTACCCCAGAGACTCCTTCTGGGTCTTCAACGAAAATTCAACGAACTTGACTTCTGTGTCGGCAAGCTGCTGCTGCAAACTTTCACTCCGCCGTGTCAGAGCTAAATGATAAATGGAGGCGAGAGGATAATTACATAAAAACTGCTGACTGGAAGTGTTGAGCCTGTAACGGTCTGCATGCTGTTTATACTGAGGGAAGGCAAGAAAAGTGGAAACAGGCCAGCTCAGATCAGCAGGATATCTACAAAAATGTGGGTGGTGGAAATGAGGCGGGTAACACTTCCTCTTCCCTTAGAAACTAACATAAATAACACACTCTCCCCACCCAAAACAGTTCCTGTCAAAGGTCTCCAGGTGATGGTAGAATGCATGTGATGGTGCTTCCCCCTCCAGTAGCCGTCTGGTGTCAACCCAAGTTCTCACATCTGGATGCGTTTTCAGATGAGCCCACATTAGCTGATGATAATGCAAGATATTTATCAAAGTGTCATATTTTTCCACCCAAAATTGCTGTTTTGTTTTCTGTTTTCAAGAGTCGATCTGACCTGCCACACAGGAACTGTCCTCCTCTATTCATGAAGCAGAGGAGGACTGTAAACAAATTCTCCTCAAGGCAGAAAATGTCTTAAATTAAGGAACAATGACGTTTTTGTTCAAAGCGATTCACAATAAGTGCATCCAGACCACGTAGAGGCAAGAGCAAGATGTCATCCAAGACTGGGAGTGTAACCCTTTTAAACAAATGACTAAAAGCATGTTCAGTACCGAGGTGGGTTTTTAGCCTGCAGCAAAGGATGTGCAGTGACTCTGCTGTCCTGACTTCAGTGGGGGGTTCACTCCACTATCCAAGTATTAGATTGAAATTTTAACATGATGGTGGCGCTAGATGAAAACTCAGGGAATTCACCCTGATGGGGGACATGGATGTGTGTGCCAAATCCAATGGCAATCTGTCCATTTGACTTAAATGGGACATTTCCAGCAAAACCCCAATTGTCCGTAATAGTGTAATAGTGACATTAGAGGAAAAGTAATTTTGTGTCAGTCTATCCCATAGATGTTGAGATATTTCAGTCTGGGCTAAAGAGGTGGAATGACAGACTGGCCAACATTTCCATCCCTTACAGGCATTGTAGCCTGGCTAAAAAAAGCAGTGAAAATTATCACATTAAACAGTGAACGTCCTCAAAGTGTGTCTCAAATACTGCAGCAGATCAGATCCTGTGTGATCCACAAGAAGGAAAACCAATGAGGAACACTAAAGAGAAGCACAGGCCATATTGATTTCAGCATATCTATCATGCCCTGTGGTGCTGATTAATTACTTCCAGTACTGAACCCTTTAATGACTTCATCCAGCCGCCCTGCTGCTAATTAACAAGCTATTTAAAACGGTAGACGGAAGCGTCTAATCTAGACTGGTGGAGGTAGAGCTCACAAGGAAGTCATTCTGCACTCATCCAGTCTGAGGGCTCCCAAAACTCCCCCAGACAGCCATCCAGGGACTAATTTAGCCTTTGTTCAGGTTGTGCGAATGGAAGTGGAGAGCTCTCTCTTGGGGAGAGTAACTGGAGAGTGACTTGTCTGCTGGACTGTCACTGTTCATTCACTGAGCTGATACTGGCTGACACTCGTTCACTAATGATCTTGCAGCAATGTGCTGATCTAGTGACATCTCTCTGGGTTGTTCCCTTTCTGTCTCCTTCCTCTTTCTGAACCAGGGTGGGACTGGTTTACAGGACATTCATGTTCTTTTCCACCATCAAACTGCTGTGCCTTCACACATCTACGTTTACATCTTCGGGATTTCTCTGTCCCTCCTGTCACGAAACATCACTGGATAGTTTGCACGGATTGAGTCTGATTTTTTTATGGAAGCCTAAATATCCTGATTAATTTAAATGAGAACAAAAGCCTCACTGTCATAATCTTAAAACTTTGCTGCACACTCATTGCACAAAATGTGTTGGCCCTTAATGGATTCTGTCAGTTCTAGTTTTGAAGAAAAAGAAGTAACTCCTCACTGCAGGTCATTCAAATAATTCTGATCCACTGCACTCAGCAGAGGATAGGATTTCAAACCATGACAGCTTGAGTAAACACTTATTTTGCAACCATTGTGTAGCAATACTGACCACTGCATATATGTTGCCCTGCTCTGTACTGCTCTCACAGTCAGCATAAAATGGAAATGTGATGTATTAGCTTTCATTATCAGCAGCTAGCAGGCCATGTGTAATCAGCACCATGTTTCTCCAGAGGAAAAGTGATTCCTCAAACTAGGGATCATTGAGCAGTTTGTGCACAGTCCAGAATGAATGTGGGTTTAATTTCACACAGACATGGATCTGATAACTGCCCAGATGAGTGTAAATGTGTAATTTGCTTTCACTGAAACGCCACACAGATTAATTTAATTCTAATTTCAGAGTGAAAAAGCAGAACGAGGTGCTTTGACCTCAGCGGCGTGACATTGCCACAAAGACACTTATGACTAAATATAATGTGTCCATAAACTGTAGTAGATGCGTTACCTGAACGTCCTAATAGACATTCTAAATCCACCCCCGGTCCACTCTTACACAAACGTGAGGTTTTGTATTAATCCCACTTAGCGATGAAGTGTTTGTAGTAATTTACATTTTCTTGTCCTCTATTTCCCTCCACCTGGCTTGTCTGCCTCAGATGAAAAATTCACCTTTGTTTCCCAGAACGCATTTTGGCAGTCCCCACAGAGCAGGTGTGAGCTTGTTGCTTTCAGTAAATGGTGGGTGTATTGGCATAGTTTTATGATTGCACCTGTGTCCCTTACTCAAATGCAACTTGTCTTGTGGCTGCACTGCGTTCTGGTCTGTTGTTAATGGAGAAACTGATCCCTCTGCCTCGTCTTTGATGGAGTTCTCCGTGTGCTGATAGTTGGTATAATATGGCAGCTCTTAAAAGAACCCTTTACTCTTTGAAACTGAGAGACTGAAATTTAAAAAAAACTGATGTTTATCACTGATGTTTTGGAGCTCTGAAACTTGCTCCTTTGCCCCAGCGGTCTCCAACAAAAAGATTATTCCCATGCTGTTTTAAACAATATTAGTGTTAGGTTTTCCTTTACAGCACCAACTATTTACATTAGTCAGTGTTGCATGGGACAGCTTTCTCTATTAACTGATAAACTGTATAAATTTGCTTTGTTTTGTCAGAGCAACACTCCAAACCCCCAAAATATTCAATTTATAATCATATAAGACCAAGGAAAGGAGCAAATTCTTACATTCGGGAACCACCACATCTAATATTTGGCTTTTTACAGATAATAAAACTTCAACCTGGCAAACAGTTGCTGGAGGAGATAGGACATAGCTTTTGAATTAAATTTGCATTGTCAAATCTGGAGCTAAATCACACATAAATCAAATCCATATTTAACCCAGTTGTGGCTTTGATGGCAGCGATCCAAGAGGAAATTACCACGATCCTCTTCCATCTGTAAACTGGCTCATCCACTCGAAAACGTGGAGGCTTCCTGTAAGCGAGCAACAGATACCATCAGACACTCTGCCATGAGTCAGGATTGTACAGTTTAAAGCAGTGCTTATCTGGCACTGCAAGCATGACACAAACATAAGTCAGAGGAAAAACAAAAATATGATGTTGTGGCACAAGCTGCCCTGGTGAAGATACAATCAACTATGTTCATGTTTTTTGGATTTGCCTTGTTGATACATTGGAGATATACATTTCTGGAGCATTTCCAACTCATCATGATTCCAGATTTCTTAACAGCTAGCCATTGTAGTTTTTAGCAAACATTACTTAAAATAGTGTAAATTGTGTAATTGTTGGGGACTGTTTTCAGCAATGGATGAATGCACATTAAGTACTGTATATAAGTAAATCATGTGTGTGCACCTGCACAATTATCAAAAATGAAGGTATATATTTCTTTAAGCTGTAGAACAGTACTTGTCCTGCATGTAACCCTTCGTGCTGAGGCAGCTAAAAGCAGCACAATAGAATTGTGTGTTAATGACATTCTCAGTTTACTGAAAGTAAAAATCGCAGGCTATTGTTTCACTGATAGTCCCACAGTGCTGGCAGCAGTGATACTTTTGGCTATCTTTACTCCACTGAAGTGGTTCAGACTCACTTGGCTTATATCTAAAGGACTCGGCTTTGTTAACAGGTCTTTTCAAGTGGTCGAACACCAAACGCCAGAGACTCTGCGCTTGAAGAGCTGGCTGAGATCCTGGAGGATCTGTTTTTTTATGCTCTGCACAGAGGAGAGTGAGTGGGTGAGAGAAGTCTTAGGTGTGAAGCTTGAACTCTCCTGTCGCAGTTGGTTAGAGAGAGTATCACTGTTAGCACTATCAATACAAAGCCCACAATAAGAACTAGCTCTGCTACTAATTCCATCTGTGCAGCAGGCTTGCAGAGGCGCAGCTGCAGTGTGCTTCTATACCTGAGTACAAGGAGCAGTGGACCTCTGGGGAGTAATGAAAAAAAACTTGTGGCAAACCTAACACAAAAACCACGAGTCAAACGCTCACTAGACAGCATCACTCATGAGCAGCAGAGATGTCCTCTTCTTAACTCCACCAAATTAGGTAATCATTAATCATGTTAGAGATCCCAGTGTTCTCTGGACAGAGAATTTTCTGGTTGTTAGCCTTTGGTTTGGATTGATCGTTTCCTCTGGCTGGAGAAGTGACAGTATCTGGAGACAGAATATAATGTGGCCAAACAGGGCAAATCTCAGATGGGAGGTACTCCTCTCCACTGCAGTCTCTCCATGTGAGAGGAAAGTATTTGCACATAAAACAATTCCCTGGCGCAGCATTAAAGTTGTTATTGTGATTAAGGGATGAAATAGCTTTTGCTCTGAGATTATGAGTATCTGCCTTCTCTGAATTCTTTCACAATCATCAAGCCGTTAACGTAGCATAACAATGGAAAATAAAACTCATCATTTGGCAACGGGGGATGCAAATTACCATTTCTTTGTTTTCATGAATCAGACATGTAAAAAGGAAGTAGGTGAGAGGGTGACACACACAGGGGACTCTACTTAACCTTTGCCATTCTCTCTCACTGTCCTGCTGAAACACACTCTTTCATTCACACAGACACACACCGGCAGGCCCGTCCTCCCCTTGTGTTATGTATGAAAGAAGGCCTTTGCTGACATGTGGGCAGACACACAAGGCATCATTTAGCATGGGGTCATTTGTCACATCAAAGCATTCCTTGATGCATGGAGGGAGACTCTCTGTAATCTGTCAGAGTAAAATGTAAACAGGCGACACAGAGCAGCAGGATCAGCAGGCCCCCTGCTGTCAAATCGGCTCTGACCCTAAACCCCCAAATTGTTCTCAGTTAACAAATACGTATCTGGATGAAAGCTGATCTGAAATACTGCTTTCAGTCATTATTGGAAAGAGAGACATGAAGGTTTTTGTCTCACAGCACACAATCTATCATTTATTGTACCTCTGCAACTTGATCTAGAGGTGCATGCATTTCCAAAGATTGTTCCTTGCTCAGTATTTTACAGCATACAATCCACAAAGAATCTGTTTTAAAGCCATACCTTATCAAAGAAGGTGTTATCTGACAAAGAAAATTCAATACCTTTCTTGTGATTTTTGGGCTGACAAATCCAAAGGCTCAGAACAAAATCCAAACCTCAAAGCAGATTTTTATTGTTCAGTGTCCCAGATTGTTTTGAGCTGAAAATTGTGTGTTCCCTGAAAAGAGCAGACATGGCTCTTGGGTAAAGAGCTATAGCTGAACTGCTCAATGGAAACACTGGCACTGTGTTATTTTATATTGCTCTGTATCACTCTGATGATTTGTATTTGACTGGGCTCTACTGTCCAACCCCTTACGAGAAAGAGAAAAGAAAAATAAATCCACAGTCTCTCTTTCAGTTTATAACCCTGAATGGATAAGATATCAATTTCCTGTTATTATGCTGAGATTGAATTAATCCACATCATATTGTCTGTCCCTCTTTCCCTCAGCAGTGCTGGTCTCCTCCCTTCTGTCTGCTCTGTTCTGCATTTACAAGCCTGTGGTTACAACAAGGGGGTGTGAAAGATGTGTGACTGTGTGTGTGTGGAGGAGGTGGTATTGATTTCTGATGGATGGTAGGTGTTTTATTTCCTCTCAACCTGTGAACAAGACCCCCCTGGCATGCAGGAGTACAAGGTTAGCACTCACTTATTAATGTGACAGGACCAGAATCTGGAAGTCTCGTCCTCATTAGCACAAACCTGTGGGAGGACACTACAGTGTCCTGGCTGAAATAAATTTATTGTTTTCATCTAAAATCTTTGAAATAACTTTGCCAATTAGGTTACTGTTTGATTTTACTTAAAAAACATCAAATATTTTATCTCCACTCGCACTAAAGGATTAAAAGTCTTTGATGGATGTTGGATTTGACCAGTGCAATAACACAACAACCCAGACGTGCCGCCTGAATCAGTAAACAATCTGTAAATGGCACAAAACCCCCACCAATGGCTGGTGCCCGGGGGCGTTTCTTCAGCCTTCCAGTCATCCAGGCGGTAGGCGAAATGATGGAGATTGTAAACCGCATCAAGCTCGCCAGATAAACATGGAACACGGCCGGAAGTTAAATGGTTGGCTTTCGTCATATTATTAATTTATCGCCGTTACAATGAAAACATATGCACTTGTCTCGAATTTGTCACTTTGTATAAGAAAAAAAATGCAACTCTCAATATATCTGGTATCGATTTATTATAAAATAGCACACGTGTGTACACGTTTAGAGAATCTATTTCAGTACAGATAAGTAACGGTTTTATTTTTGAAAAACCTCCCGAACGGAAGTCCTTTTAAATGACAAGTAACTTTACGCACTTCAGTGAAGCAGAGCGGTCAAAGTATCGGTAACTATCAGACCACTTTGTCGTGGAAATTCCTGCCCGGGGTTGGAATACTTTTGTTTAACTTAGTTTCGGGACAAGCTCAAACAAATGTCGTTGCTGACTCGGTCCTGAGCCTTAGAGCTTGCCCGTACCTGTGGAGCAAATGTGTCAGCTGGCTAGCAACGGTTTCCGCTCGTACCGTGTTGTGATGGCTGGCCGTCGTAGCTAGCTGGCTAGCTAGCTAAATGGCTGGTGCTTGGTACCGCTGTAAAGAAGGCGATAATTAGCTAGCAAAGCGGGCGACGCTCGCCCGGCTGCTGGTTAGTTGCAGATAGTTCGCCATCTCCCGACACTCCCGGTAAGGCCAGTTAACGGATAATGCGGTGAATGTTACAGTAAGGTGAGTGTCATACGTGCACCGTTAACCTGCTTTCACATGTTAACTCGTTAGCCTAGTAGCTGAATCACTCCGGTTAGCGGAGCACAACGGCTCAGGCTAGTCCCTGGATTCGGAGACATTCCACCAAATATTATATGTTGACAAAATGTGTATTGGAGTCTCAGCTGTGGGCAGTGCCTCTCGGTGCTGTTTTTCTAGACTAGAGGGTCGGTATTATTTTAATGTCACCGCTTCTCTGCCACTGTTTCAGTACATAAAATCACATTTCATTATCTAAAAACTCAAGTTAGCTTGCATGTACACCAGTACATAGCCCCCTCCCCGGCACGCCGTGCTGGCAGCACAAGCGAAGTCCTCATCACATTCTTACACATTCACAAAGTGTGTGGTTGGCGATGTAGATAAAGTAGATTGTTTTACCGTCTGCAGTGATACAGCCGACGGTAGCGGAGAGGCTGCTACACGGACAAAGCGTCGCTGTATCGGGGAAGGTTAATTGGGATACTTTATATTTTAATGTTAAAAAAAATCAACGAGGATGTCCCCGGAATTCCGAGTCTCTACAGTCTGACTGTTGCTCCACTGACTGTGACTTTTTTTCCTTTACTTTGCAGGAAGATCATCAGCTGGAAAGATGATATCTATACCCAGAGGATTACTCATCACGCCTTTGGAAATTATGGAGTGATTTCCCCCCATAAAATCATGCACGCCGTCAGATCAGATCCCCATCACTGCCTCAGAGATTCATTGTCCTTACATTTGGATTTATCAGGCAGTTTTTAAAAGACCAGCACCTACGGCTGGATGTGCAGCCTTATCTTGTTTTTTTCAGTGTGCTTCCGGTAAAACATTAACTATGTGTCTATGCGGGTTGGATATGCTCGGATACATATAAACATTAGCGCGAAGTCTTGCGAAGGACGCCCAAAGAAGGAAGTCCAGGACGGGATAGGCGCACAGAGACTACCCGTTCCCAAAGAAACATGGCCTCTGTTTGGAAGAGACTGCAACGTGTGGGGAAGCATGCCTCCAAATTTCAGTTTGTGGCTTCCTATCAGGAACTGATGGTGGAATGCACTAAGAAATGGTGAGTTTTTTGGGAATAGCAGGCGACCACAGTGTTGTCATTTAAGTCCCATGAAAACTGTGTGTCTCTGTCTGTGCTGGAATGCTGTACTCAGTCCTGGTGGCCATAATTCACACACAGGCACACTCACATACACAGGCTCCTTGGTGTGCAGGCATGTCTGCATGCAGGGAGGGGCTCGGCTGCCTTGTAAAATTACTATGTTTTTTTTTTCTTGTGCACCAATGTTGAATTTGTTTGGTTTGAGTCTTGAGTAAAAACGCTGGCAAGCAGAGAGATTTCCCTTCAACCTGATGGGCTGGGCTCAGTCTGCCCTCACTCTACTTAAATGTCCTTGAGCAAACCGCTAAATCCCTGCTGGCTCTGCGGGTGCTGTTCAGAATCTGATTCTGACTTCTGACCTCACTGGAAGTAGACAAATATGAGAGAATTCTGGACCTATTGTTCATTGGAAACAGAATCTTGCCCCACTGTATCAGCAAACTAATCACGTGTAGAAAGTTAAAACATTACAAGACACATTTCTTTAGTGACAAATTAATAAATATTCAGTACAAATGAGGCGGAAGAGCTATCAGGTGTGTTTTCAGAGGTGAAGACAGAATGGAGAGATAGCTGGATATATGCTACACCTCATCCTGCAGGTATGTGTCCTGTAGTGAGTGAAAAGCGGGGACTTGTAAAGCAAAGATGTAGCCTGAAGACATGGATTCTCAAGCGCCTCGCTGTAGGCGTGACTAATACAGCCCCACAGAGCTTCGACCTGGGACAGATGTTAACGTGTTGGAGAATGGAATGAGAAAAATGTACATCTCTTCCCAGAGCAAAGGGTGGGTGGGCTCAGCACAGTCAGTAATATGCTTTGTTTTGCAATCTGAGCAGGGCTCTTATATTTTGCAGTCGAAGAAATAAATACATAGACATTTGTCATTCAATAAAATACTTCTTATCTGCAGTAGTTTGGGATAACTGATTTATAAAGACATAAAATCAAAACCAGGGAGATGAATTACAACGTGCTAAGATTTTGTTCAAATCTGCTTCGTAGTCTGTCATCATGTCAGGGTTGAATCATGCCTATTTCATGTTGACATTAGTGTAAAATAGTATTTAAATAACTTCTGATGTGAGACGTGCGCCTTTACATCCAGTGTATGGCATAAGAGTGATGCCTCAGGGTCTCTGCTTGTCTTCAAGTAAGTGTTCGTGTTTATGTGTGTATGTCTGATTGAAAGTGTGTGAAAAAGCGCTGGCGCACTGTTTCTGCCTTGCTTGGACTTCATCAGTACGGTATGTTATTGGTTCAGTGGAAACTTTCCATCTACGCAGATTGGAAATAGTCCCCAGAGCTCAAATGGATCTCAAATCCTGAAGCCAACCAAAGTGATTTTTGAAAACCCACATCCTTTCATTTCTGGAATCAATAACAGGAAGAAAAACCTCAACACTTGATTTGTGTCAGTGTTCATAAAGGTGTGGGTGCTTTGAATGTACATTGTGTGAAATGTAAAAACATTTTCCACACTTGACTGACTCACAAAGACTCAGTAGAATAATCTCTAAAGTCTACATGGTTTCAGAGAACACGTCAAACAGTCCGTAGGTAAAAAGTTCAAGGGTCTGTTCTGCTGTTCGTGTGGTTCCTCTACATGTGTGATTCCCATGCCTTATGTGTGATCAGTCGCTTGACTCCTCTTACGTGGAATGTACTGTGAGCTTGCATGAGCGTTTTCATGTTTTGGGAGTTGACTCTTTTTTTTGAAGGCCTCAGGCAATGTGGCCTGTTTCTGTCTTTCTCTGGAGGGAACTTCACTGTAGACAGGACCTGTTTCAATTACATTCTTACATTTTAGTTAAGCTGAGTTGCCAGTGCCAAGCACTGTTACAACACAGAACATAGACCTACCAGATTACATGATGCATAATCATGGATATGACTGTTTGTGCAGCCCTCCAAAGTAAAGTGTGCTGTGCGTGTACTGTTTTGAGAGTAGTCAGAATGTAGTATGACCTGGGATTGTCATCTACAGATGAAAGATGATGGGCACTGACACACCAAGTCCACAGTTGGCCTTTGGGCACTGTTGCCCTATCGTTAAGTGCCTGTTGCTTGTAGTTTTTGGGAAATGACTGGTAGCATTTTGTGCTTGTGTTGGCTTTCAACACAACTAAATGATCAGCTAAATGTTCAGCTAAATGATCATGATGAGTTGGTGACACAGGCAGTCTGTGAGAGAGCGTTTCCTACTAGCAAATAACCGATTTCACCACTTCAGAAAGGTCTCACCTTTTTTCATCTGCATTTCTTCTACAAGCTCACAGTCTTTTTTTCCTTGAGCAGTTTTCTTAACATTATTATTTTCATTCTTTAGACAAGGAGTTGAGGACTGCGGCAGTTTCCTGCCATATGCTGTGTTTGTAAAGTAATTTTTTGGTCTTCCACTGTAGCCTAGATGCTCTAGTTGACTCCTCCGTGGACTAGAGGAAGTTAGTATTCCACTCACACACCCATTTCAGACTCCAGAATCAGTTCAGACTAACCATTAAAACATTAATGAGTTCAGTGTTTGTGTTTGCCAGTGAAATGAAGCATCATTCACAGTGTTGCAGCACTGCCCCTTTGAAACTTGATATTAACATCTTTGATGAAAAATGTACTTTATTTTTCACCTGTATCAGGTTATTATGATCATTTAAGTCAGGTTTAGAAATTAAACATCCATGGCACATACTAAACATGCTAAACTGAGTATGATAATTATATCATAATTAGAATTATGATAGGAATATTTATAATATTAATTTTCTTACATGGAAATTTTAGTACTATAATACTTGCTGTACTGACATACTTGTACCATACTTGGACTGTTGATGTAGCATTAACTACATGTGTGGTCTGGTGGCTTTCTTTCTTTTTGTTGCTTATGCTTGCCTCACGTCTCTGCAGTAGTTGCTAATCTGTAATTCTTTAATCTCATGATAACATCACTGTCTGACTACTTTGCTGCTATAATAGCTTGTTGACCTCCTCACTAGATGACTGATCTACTTATGCCACCTGGCTGGCTGTGCACCTCACTGTGTGACTGACTCCATAATTGCTATTAATGTAGTGATCATTACCTAAACAAACATTTAAATAAACAACCAATGAGAGGATGATGAGTAGAATTCAGTACTGAAGAATAAAGTTCAGCATCAGACTACAACAAATGATGGAAAGGACAAGTTATAACAAAGTATTAAGCACTTAAATACAATGGATGGAATCAGCCATAATGCTGTTTTATCATCAAGTTGTTTTATATTTTATTCCCAGAAATAACTGTTGTCCAGGCTCAGAGAGATATGCATCATTTTTCATTAAGCCTCAAGCAGCTATTATATATATTTATTACACCTTCAAATCCATAAAATTAGAACGCGATCCAGATTAGGTGCCAGTGATTCCTCCTTATGGAGTGCAGGTCTTATTTAAACCTCTGATATCTAGTGTCTGGTGCTCTCTTTGCTATTAAAGTGTACGGTGTCATCATGCCAAAGAGCTTCATCATGCCAAAGAGCTCTCTAAAGCCTTTTGAAAAATAGGTTGTGAATGCCTATGAGTCTGGCAAGGGGTTTAAAAGTTTAAAAGACGAGCTCCCCCAGCAAATGGAGCCCGAGATCAGACTGTTTGATGCAAATGAAGTCTCAGCGAACCCCAAAATTTCACCACGTGATCTGCAGGTAACTCTCGCAGCTGTTGGTGTCAAAGTTTATTCATCTACAATCAGAAAGAGGTTGCACCAATTTGACCTGCTTGGGAGGCGTGCCAGGAAAAAGCCCTCGCTATCCAAAAAGAACATTAGAGCAAGACTGCACTTTGCCAATGAACATACAGGCTAAAGACCAGGCCTTTTGGAGTAATGTGCTCTGGACAGACGAATCAAGGACAGACTTGTAACAGCAGACATGTTTGGGGCAGACCAAAGACAGCTTTTCAGGAGAAGAACCTCTTACCAATTGGGAAGCGACTGGGAAGCTTGCAGTCATTGATTTTGCCCATGAATTCTGCATCATATCAAAGAGTGCTCAAAGATAACATGAGGCCATCTGTCTCCGAAAATTGAAATTGACCCGGAAATGGAGCTTTCAACCAGATAATGATCCTATGGATTTGTTCATTAGGCAGTAAATTATTTGTAACTGGTGAGCGTTGAGTGCTGGTGTGAAAACCATACAGGCTGTTTTAGAGATCAAACCTCCTGTGCAATAGCTTGACATCAGATAGGATTGTATCCTGTGTGAAACCTTTTCCGCTCTCTTTTGGTTTCTTATTTTAGTAGTGCACTCATACATGACTACATTAGTTAATTATTGTGCATTCCTTTGCAACATCATGTTTACTATGTTTACGACTGGTCTGTATGATTATGTCTATAAATAAAAAAGCTTGTTACCAGAGAGCTACTGGTTCAAACCCTCATATACATCGATACATAGCAATACACGGAGGTCTGCAGCCTGTGAGGCAGACTTTTCTGTCTCTCAGCTACTATTGAGAGGGTTCAAACCCAGCAGTGAAAAGCAGCTCACCGTGGACTTCTGCCCGAGTGGAACCCTCACTCTCTCTCTCTATTAGTATTCCCCTGAGGCTGGTGCTTCTGAGCAAGAATGTGTTTTTTGTCAACTTGTCTAGTATAATATAGTTTAAAAAAAACAAAAAAAAAACATCAAAAGTCAAGAGTGCCATTGCTGCTGACAGACGTGTTGACACTTGTGGTAAGGATAAGAGAGTTATACACTGGAAACGACACAGAGGCGCTATTGATTACATGGTAATTCTATCTGGCTACATGCAAGCGTGACTAATCAAGACTGCTTCCCTCACTGCCACATGGCAAGACACGGGAGAAGGAAGAGGTTTTCATATCAGTCAAGGACTGTGCTGAAACCCTTGCACGTTGACACATGCACACACACACACACACACACACAACATCTGTAATTTCATAGGGATTTAGAAACTGTGAACATACACGCTCACTCTCACCAGACAAACAGACTCAAGCGGATTTATACGTCTCCCGAGGTGTCGAGGTGTTCAGTTGTTCTGCTGTGGATGCCTGCAGCGTAGGAATTGAATTATTTTTCAGCATTTAACCTGTGGATTGGCATAGCACCACTGTAGCACTTGATAGATGTGTCGTACATTATCAGCCCAAGTTGTTTATTCGTCATACATCCAGTAACCATGCTTTTATTCTGTCGTTCCCTTTGTGACAGAGAATCAATGAGAATTTTGCACTTGAATTGGAACTGGTTTTGCTAGCTAAAGCTCTTGTATTGCAAGTACAAATTTCTTGCGACTGAAAAGGAGATGATTTCTGAGCTGTTCTATTATTATATAAAGGTTTTCATGTTTACATTCTTTGTTAATTCACCTGTGATAAAGGGTAACAGTCACATTGAGGACTGCATTACCTTGAAAAGTACACCCTTGATTACCATAACTGTCAGTAGTTGTGCATTAATCAGTGTGATCCCATCATGTCCTTGAGGAAAAAACAAAATCACTACTTGGTCACTCATTGTATTATCACGGAATCAAAGCATTGCTTAATGCCAGTGTGCAATGCAAGTGTGACTCTTGGAAGCCACAGTACAAACATCAGGCTGTCAGTTGACCGATGGCTCACTATTTCAGTGAATGTGACGAGCGTGTGTCAGGCCGTGACATGTTGTTTTCTGTTCAGCATGTGTGTGTTGTGGCCCATCATGTCTCTGCCAGAGAAACAGCTTCCTGCCAACTTCTTTGACGTGGCTCTCCATTCTATTCAAATTTGAAGGCCATGCCACGTTCCTGAGTATAAGTTTGGCACCGGCAGATGGGTCCCTGCTGGGTGATAGTATGGAGCTACTACTACAGAATTTGGGTTGTTATTGCAATACCTAATGAAAGTTTGGAGAAAATAAAACTGTTCCTCTGGGATTAATGACTCCATTGGTTAAATCTTTGGTTTCTCAGAGTGTTTCCATGTAGTCTGATTTTAAGGCTTCAGTCACTGATTTGCTTTCCTATGCTGGGTCATGTGTTTTTGTTTGAATGTTTTTGGAAATTCAAACTGAACCGATGCCGGTGAGATGCCAAAAGCAGGGCAAACACAGACAAGTGTTTTCTTGGTTGATACTTGAGTTGCGTTCTTGCTTATCTCTGCCTTAATTATAGCATTGGTTGCTGATTAAACTTGGCCGATTGTTTTGTCCTTACAGTGCAGCTTTCAGCTCTTCATCTCCTCCTCCTGCGATTCTGTAATTGTTTTCTTGAACCAAACCCATTGCTGTCATCTGGGGCAGATCTCACACTATCATTAAGGGTCCTCTTTCCATTTTCTGCTCTTTCTCCGTACCCCTCTTATATCCTCAGCTTCTCCCTCTTTCCTTTTGTTTCTTCATATCCTGATTACTCGCTCCTTTATCTCCACCTCCCCTCACATCTTTCTCCTGTTCTTCTTTCCGATAATTTCACTTTAAGTGCTTTACAGTGCAATCCACCCAAGTGTAGATGTTCTGTGCTGCAATTATGGACACAAACAGGCATTTACACCCCTCCTCCCACATACGCCAAGAGAAATGAAACATTGCAGGGTTGTGAAGCAGTCAATGGGGTGTTAAATGTGATGAAAACTCTGCTGGTGTGTCTGTCTTTCTGCTGTCAGGCGGAGAAACATGCACAGCCCTGGAGACTGCTCAACATTTATCAGCCTGCATTGTGGTGCTGCAGCATCTGCAGGCTGATAAATGCATACTGTGTGTGTGTGTGTGTCAGGAAGGCACAGCAAAACACCACAAGCCATAAGCGATAAGCGTAATGGTGTTACATTTTGGAAACCCCATTCTTAAAACAAATGGTTGGTGCAGGTGGAATCTAGGATGCTCAAGCTGCTGCAGTACAAAAATGTTTTCTTATCTGTTTGAATGTCCTACTCTGTGATACTAAATTGTGATATAATTGTGGCCCACAGTTAGTTCCCTCTCTTTATTGTACCAGCCATTTAGACTTTTGCTCCTGGTTGATCACCTTGTTGTGGTAATTTATCCCCACAGCTCTGGTAAAGCAGGAGCAAAGTCCCTTTGCACACCAATCTTTACCTTAGATGCTTTAACCCAGTTACTGGGTAATTTCCGTGGTTCTGTTCTAACAGTCACATCACACTTCCTGCTGTAGATGCTATGATGCTAAGATGATCTACAAGCAGCAAACCTTAGCTGCAGGCTCAGGGATAAAATGAAAGAAACAAAGACACTGTAGAAAGAAGCACAACCAGCATTAAAAGCCCATCTTCTGTTATAATTTTTTTCCCCGTTCAGTGGTAATTAACATCACTGTTGAATCTTTGGTCGCCTGACTGCTCATGTATTTGCCTTAAGAAATAGATGTTGTTGTCCTCACCAGGGCTCCTAGTTTCTCTGCTGCCGGTGCTTCCAGACACATGGTGACTGTGGTTCCTGCTGTGTCAGTCTCTGCCTAGGGCTGCTAGCAAGCTGGTAAAGGGAGTGTAGTCGTTGTAACGAGGGGAGATCTTTATTTCTTCATTTACCCCACTGAAAGACAACTTTTTATCATTCCCTTCTTTATTTTGGAGACGCTCCCAAACACATAATTTAAGTGATTCCTGCTGTGCCTGAGCTCTACCTGAGGATTTTACTGTGTTATCTTTTTTTAGTGGAATTACGCTGTATGTTGACTACCGTGTGCACACATTTCTCTGTCCTGCATCTCAGTGCTTTCTGTATCTCTCTTTTTCTCTAATCCTCCTTTTCAAAAAAATTCTAAAATTTCTATTTTTACATTAATTTAGTCAGGTCAGCTTCGACGTAGGACATCCCCTCATTACTGTTTTGCTCGTCTCATTATTGAGAGATCACCACCCATCCCATTTTCTGCCTATGTAGAAGCCAAAGTTTGCATGAGAGCTTGTTCCTTATGAAGAAGAGAGAGAAGAACAGAACATGCATTTCTTTGAGCTTGTCAGAGCAGGGATCCTATTTTTGAGAGTGTGCGAGACAAAATTTTTCATGGTTGTATTTGTGTGTGTGCATAACGATCATTAGGCTGTTTTGGTGCCCCTCCGGCACAGATACTGCATTAGCCGTTGTGGCTGAAAGTACTTTTTCTTCTTTACTGGCTCAGTCGGTCTCTCTCAACATGCACCCCCTCTGCCTGCACTTTCATCATCAGTGTGCACGTGTGAAATGGTCCATTTAGCTGTTACTGTGTTCCAAAGATGGAGCCTTCCATAGCTGATTAATTTAAAAAACAAAATGAGGAGAGAGGGATGAGGAGGCTGGTGGAGAGGGAGAGCCAATTAGAGGCCCTGACTCAGACACAACTGAGAGTGAGAGTGCAGGTGCAGGCAGAGAGAGACCGACTGATCCAAGGAACAAGAAAAAGTAGTACTTGCTAATGCAGTACCTGTGGTTACTGTACAAAGAAGATGCAATGTGGCCTGTTACCAGGACAGCACAGTTTCAGCTTGAAATTTTAAAGTTGCACAGCACCAGTAAGAAACACAGAACTTGTAGGGACTGATGCATCACCTGAAACACTGAACTGCTCTCCACTTATTTTCAGGAGAGGAGAGGAGAATGAAAATTATAACAACTATTCATAAGCAGATAAGGTCATTTATTAATAGCATGCTGTACCAAAAGAAGGGGATGTGACCAAATCATGTGCTGGTGCCACTAACTAAAGAAATTTGAAAAGTTAGTCCGGAGAGCTGCAGAGCCTCAGGGCTCCAGACATGTTCTCGGATGTACAGTTAAAGTTATGAGTGGACTCCCCGCCATTGCATCTAGTGGAAGTGATAAGGGAGGAATGTAGGAGCATTGGAGATGAGCCAGTACACTAAAGTAACAACACCAAAAACTGCATGTCATTCCCAGTGTGTACACTTCTTGTAGCATCTAACACACAGACTTGGTTGGTTGTGTGTTGGTTATTTTTGTCACAGACTGTAGACAGTGTCCATTGGTTTTATTGGAGATTATTCCAGAATGGTCACCATCACCATCACCACTTCACCATCTCTGCACAGAGCCTTTCACAATTTTATTTACCAGCTGTGCACAGAATCTTTCTGTGGAGAGTTTTACCCTTTAACATCAGGCCAGTCTTGACAGCAAAGAAGCATTTCATTTTCTTATCCTAGCTGTCAGTCTTTGCCACTTAGAGTCCTCTTTTTTGTCAGTTCTCTCTTCTCTACTCCTGATGTGCTTTCTCAGGTGGTTAAAATTGAATAGCTCTTAGCAGCCCTCCATTCCTCAGGGCGTGTGGAGCCTCTGATCTTCACTTTCATCCATCCAGCCTACCTGCTTTATTGCTTGTAACTTGCTCTCAACTAATTTCACTCTCCATCCATGGCAGATCCGTAATTGGGCATACATGACCTCCGGTTCGTCTATCTGTGCAGTTAAGTTCTCAGCTACCAGTGTGTCAGTGCAACTATCCTTCTCTTTCTACTTCTCAAAAACAACCTGCAGCTGACTTTAAATAACCAGGGCTACTTACTGAATGTAGAGTGCAGCAGCTTCAAAAGGAGTCTTTACGCTTCAATCTTTAAACCCTCACTGAGAATAATAAAGCCTGCAAATGCAAAACTATTGCGTAGTCCCACTTCATACCCCACTATATAGCCTTTGTAGTTGCAGATCACTTGTCAGATTTGATACTGTATTTATGTGTAGTCTTCATCAAAATGTAAACGTACTAATCAGCTCTTTATAGCTTACAGAAGTAATGTAAAAGTCAAAGCTTCATACACAAAGTCAGTCAGAAGTGTGAGCAAACTGTGACTAGATCTTTGATATAGTAAATAGTATAGTATATTTTAGCAAAACCCTGGTATATTTGTGTCATGATTGGTACCAGTCTTAACAATTACAGAAAGTAGCTGTGGCCACGCAGCTTGCTGCAGTTACCACACACACATTTAAAGACACACAGATGCACGTGCACACACGTAAACACGTCACAGTCAAGCAAGCAGATTAGTGAGATGCTTTAGCTTTCACCCCAGACTCTTGAGTCTGGCTTTAGTGCTTTCAGCGTTAACTCTGTGTCACTGACCCAGCTCTTGGTTGCCACACACTCTGCCTGACTGTTCTATAAATGGAGGTCAAGGGAATGTCAGTGTAGACCAGACAAACTCAGTGAAACACACATGCTTTAGGTTTTACGGTCACTCTTTAACATCTGCATATATACACAGATCCTGGTGTTTTAAGTTGTTGTTTATAGTGGATTCCAAAGTTTTAATCGCAGTCAAAAACATATCAAAACAAATGCAAATACAGCTGAAAACGCAGATTCCACTTGAGTTTTGGAGTTTCAGTGGAAGCTATAGTATGATATGGAGTATTGACATTAGATAAAGAATAATATTAAAAGTGTTAAAACAGAGACAAAACAGTATATGAGATGTTTGATGGTGATATAGAAAAGAACTCTGGCGATTCATAAAAGTTTCATTATAAACAGTATAAAGAAATAAAACCATAATCTAACAAGTATTAAGACAGATGCCGTTTTATTGGTAGAGTTCTGGCTGGTGGAAAAAATGATAAAACGAGCTTATAATACAATGATAAAAGAAAATTCAGCAATTACATCATAGAATTTCTGGTGCTGAAAATTAAATCACAGGGGTAGTAAAAAATCTTTTGTAAGAAAAACTCTGCATTATGCAGACTTCATGTAAAATTAAAATGCGACTTTGCCTTGTCACGTCATGCCCAGTATGTGTGTTTAGTTTATCAGGCAGTCTGGAGTGTGACAGTCACAGATTGTGTTTACACTGCTACATCTGTCTTGATAGCAAAGGCCACAGTCTGACTGATAGCATAGCAAAGTAAGAGCAGTGCTCCCTTTCTGTTTCTCTCTCCCTCTTTATTCCTCTTCTCCCTTTCCTTTGTTTCCTCCCACCCTCAACCGTCTTCTTGTTGCTGTCTTTGTTGAATCTGAAATTGAGAAGTAGGTCAGGTATAAAAAATACATTTCTTAGCTAAGCTTTTCATGATGGGACTGTGACTGAGCAGTACTTGAAAACCATTTGAACTGTTACAGTCATTTCTTTTGTTTTGACTGCATCTTTGGTAATAAGCAGTCATAACAGTCTTTTAGCTCTGCAGATACAGTTTGCGTCACGTGTCAAAGCGTGTGAAGTCGAGTGATATTATCACCCCTAAGTGTGTTTATATAGTCATTTAAATAGCTCTAAAGCTCACCACCAGTCTTAAACCTCCTGTCCATGCAAGAAAATATCTATCAATTATCTATCAAAATAGTTATCAATTCTGGTGGAACCTCAGTAGACAGCCCACCCCAGCAGTACAGTTGAGTGTGCAGTACATGCTATTTAATCCAAGCAATTGGCAATTGCTGGTTTTGGTAAATTAAATTTACTATTTACTGTAAGCAGTGCAAAATGCCTGTGGCGTTTAGTGGTTTAGTAAATGTAAAAGCTTCCATACACTGGATTTAAGCATAGTCATTACTGTGTTTATGTCAGTTAAGAGTCGAGAGAAACAAAACAAATATGTATGGATCATTACATCCCTGTAATGCATAAGGACAGTATTAAGATAGATATTTATGGTAAAGGATGGCATGTGTGTAATAGGAATACAGTATTTAAAATTTCTGTAAATCATAATACATTGAATTGACTATATTTATGATCTCTCACAGCCCAGCAGTCTATTTTCGACAGCTTGTTTCTCAGTCATATTACATACTACAAGAAAATAACCTTTCATGCATTGCAGTGTGGTGTTCGTCGGAGAGATTACACATCAGTGTGTGCTTGTGTGTATTGCAGCAGTGCCTTTTTAGTATGCTTCACAGAGTTGTAGTCTGTGATGTTTCATCTCTCACAGCTGCTGTTTTACGGCACAAACAAATCCACATTTTCCTCTCCTGATGCCTGTGATTGACAGGTAGAAATGAAGTCTGTCGGGAGACACTAGAGCTCTCAGAACACTCAGATACACACACACAGTGCTGGGCGGTATACCAAGAATGCCTTAAACTAAAATCATTGACTTTCACACCATCAGGTAAAAGTGACAAAGCTAAAGGCCCAGGCGAGTCAGATGGCACTTTTTGAAACGTTTGCTAAAGGTACGCCGTACGAGAGAAAAAGCAAGCGGTGGATGGAGATAACCAACTCCATAACAATTCATATATCTAAAGACCTCGCAATTAATGCGGTTACCACGCCATGCATGGGGGAAAAAAACATGAAACCGATATAATTTTGAAAAATACCGGATATAGAATCTTGGTCATACCGCCCAGCACTACACACACACTCACATTACTTATGCCTTCACTCTAACCCTGGTTGTCCTTGTAATTTTTAATTTCCAAATCTTAGTATGGACCACCGATACTAATCAGCAGTATCTCCCAAATAACACACCTACGACAGCTGTTTTCCATGCTCTTGCATATTTTTGTGCTGAATGTTGAAGAACTACTGACACGTGTTTTCTCATCTTTTTTCCAAGTACCTAAACTCAAATTCATGTTGCCATCTGCATACATTGGAATTATTTTAGTGTTTTTAATGTGTCACAATGGAATCTGATATTTAGTGGACAGCTTTCCCTCTTGGGATTTGGAAGCTGTCAAAGTTACTATTGTGTTTTTCAAAAATACATCATACTTTATCACTACGTTTATCACTTGGCTATGTTTTATTGTTGTGCCACTGAACTACACTGGACACCACCCTGCTGTGTGTTTGCCTTTGTCATACTGAACCTGTGTGTGTATGCAGTGTTGGTTGGGGATGTCACGTTAAAGGTGAAATGCTTCCTTCCTCCTGTTCCCCGGAGCTGCCCTGCTGCACTTGATCTTTATCTCCATAACTGCAGCCCAAACCATTTTCTTAGTCAAGTTTATTACTATTATTTTTTTGCATCCATAAGCCCTTGATTTTATATTGAGCTGTGAGTGCTTTCATATTGCTTCAGCGTGCTCAGTACTGTGGCTGAACTAACAGACTGTGGACACTGATTAAGGACTGCAGACACTGCAGACAAGATGCAATGCGCACTCATAAAAATGCTCTTGAGTAGCATGGAGCTGACTGTAGAATTTAGAATTTTTAGAAAGCAGTATTTCTATATGAAATTACACTCAAGTCAAAGAGTGGAGTTGGTGCTGATATGTTGTATTACCTGCTGTGATGCTAAAGTGTCTTTGAGGAAAACACTAAATGCCTTGTGGGTTTTGTGTCAGTCTCGAAGGGCTCTCCTCTCAGCTCCTGCTGAGTTTGCTCTTATCTGGCCCCTCTCCAGCCCACACGCACAGTTTATTCATCTTTACATCCCCTTTTCTTCTTCTGGGAACCTTCTAACCCTCTGATGTTAATTTTTGCTTTTAATTTTATCATACTTAAATCTCCCTTTTAGCCTTATCAGGGCTGTCAACCAAGACCTTTTTTTAGGGCAGTCTGACTCATGTAATACCATTTAGCACACACATCCACGCACTTGCATGCTCATTATTTCTTTTAGTTTCTTTCGTTTCCCTCTCTCTCACCCAGCTGCTGAGAGTCAGAATTTTCCTTTTGCAAATACAGAGTCTTTCAGAGGTAATGGGGCTATTCTCACACTCATTAGTGGAAGCAAATACTGAAGTACAAAAAGACAAAAAAAGAGAGAAATCCATCCATTAAAATAATCTGCAAACAGATCATTACTAAGACATGATTCCCATATGTGTAAGAACCTTTCATTACTTCTATTTTCACTAAGAATAGACAACCATTACCCAAACTAAACCTCAAATCCATTGTAAGCCGAAGGCCTTAACGTTAAAATAGCTTTTTGTGCAAGTGAGGACTGATGAGTGTACATTTTAAACATCTCTCTTCAGGGCTCTGTGTCTTCATCACGTTTGTTTCTTCTGTTGAGCATTGCTCTCTGACGGCTCATTGCTTCCTGTTACACACAGAAGGAACATGCAGCAGTGAGCTTGAAGCCGAACACAGGAGACACCAGAAAGTGTGCAGAAATCAGTCAGCCTGCAGACGAATGGTTTAAATTTTTCTCATAGCACAACCAGTGCTGTACAGAGGGGAAAAAAACAGAGGGTGATATTTTGTGTGCGTGTGCCGGCTCTCTGATATGGCCTGTGTTGTTGGACAATAGCTTCTCTATGTGAGGCCTCCTCGAGGCAGAAGTTGTTGCATGTCATTCTCCCTCCCTCCTCTCATCTGTTTTCCCTCTCACTTCTCTTTCCTTGGCTGTCCGTCCCCTCTGTTCTGTCTTTTCCTCTCTTGTGTCTTCTCTCTCTCTCTGTCACACAGCCAGTCATTCTTTTACTTGAATGGCTGCTTTGCTGTTGTGACTCTGGTCTTTGACGTAAGGGTCCATGCATTCATAAACCCTTTGCGATGCTTAATACTTAACACAGCAAAAGCACAGCAGCTACAAATAGGTATATCTCTAACATATTGATACAGGAATATTGCCACAGATAGAGGTTCAGCATTACCTCCCACCCCCCCTTGGTTCCGGTTTTGGCTTAAATTATAAGGATACAGCTTCTTCTCTCCAAATACTGTTTGCCCAAAGTGAATGAATTAATCTAGTAGATCACAGAAACACTGAATTTTTGTTTTGACATTGACAAAGAAACTATATTATAGTACTAATACTAAAATATAAATATGTTACTAATAAAGGGTAAATCTATAATGATAATTTGATGGCAGTATATTTTCTTTCTTCTACATTTACACAGCATTCACAGCAGTGTATTCTGCAACCCTCCACCACTCACACGCACTTTTTTACAGTATACACATGCACCAGGAGTGACAAGCGAGCAGGTCCAGACTTGTCAACGTTCCAGCTAGGTAACTGCTTTGGCTGTGTTTTGGATGGTTTGTCATACTGACTACAAAGCATAAAATTTGTAAGGGGGAACATTTAACAGTCTTCGATTTGTTTGTGTTCTTCTCACATCAAGGCCAAGTAGTAGCGAGACAGTTATGATTTATTAAGCAGTTGCACTGAGGTTTATCTTTATGACTCTGTAGAGTGTGCTTTATGGAGAGAGCTTTTTTCCCCCAATGTGTTTGAGCATCAGCTAATGCTCTTTAAGGACATAAGCCATTGGCCTGTCTTAAATCAAGAGTTATTTTAAGTTGCTTACTTGCTTAATCATGATGGATACACTCACAGTGCAGCAGAGTGGACCATGACTGCTGCACTCTATTGCACTGAATAAACTTTTAGGCTATGCACTGTGTAAAACAAATACACTGTGCATTAGGCATGTATGCAAGTTTTTAAGAGACCTGTGCTTCTCTTGTATTCACATCACTGACATCAACTCAGTTTGACACATACGACACAGACAAACCACCTTGAGCCTTGATGAGCGTCTTACTGCAGCTAATCTGTCTCAGCCAGACTGTCTCTCCTCGTTTGTGTGTCGCATCTTTCAGCATTTTCATACTAAGTTTAAACAATCTTTATAAGACACATGTTGTCTGTGACTCACTTTTGGGGGATGGAGTTTTTTGCTGTGGACTTCAGGCTTTTACCTGCACCCTATTGCTTTTTAATTCGATTAATTTGTGACCGTTGGGTTACACTGTGTCGCCCATCAGTTGTCAGTGCAGTGTGACTGTGACCTGGACTGGGTTAGGTTGTTGTAACTCTCAGCTTCTTTCAGTGTATTTTTTCCTGTCACACTAACCTCTTTGTATATGTTACTGCATGTGTGTGTCCTGATATCTGTGCTGCAGTCCACAGAGACACAGCCAGGGTTTAGCTGTGTCTCATGATTTATTCATACCATGAGTGACTGTGCAGGTGTGTGTGTGTGTGTGTGTGTGTGTGTGTGTGTGTGTGTGTGTGTGTGTGTGTGTGTAGTATTAGGCTCATCAGGGTTTTAAGATTCAAGATTCAATCTTTGATCAGTCGGACTGACAGCCTGAACATGACATTGATATATTGGTAGATGGAGACACAGAGACGGGTGAATATATGAATAAATCTCTTTGCCTTTTTCACTCATCTTTCTTTCTTTTTTTTTGTCTTTTCTATCAGGCAACCAGACAAACTGGTGGTGGTCTGGACGCGCAGGAGTCGACGGAAATCTTCCAAGGTTTGTACTGGATGAGCGACATTCTGAAATGAAGTAAAGAAAGAATAAATCAAAAAAAGTTTCTCATTTGCGAATATGATTTTTCTCTTACGTGTGTCCTTCTGTCTTGCAGTCCCACGGCTGGCAGCCTGGTATCAAAAACCCCTACAGAGGAGTGGTAGTGTGGCCTGTACCAGAAAACATTGAGATCACTGTCACTCTTTTTAAGGTAAACTACATCTTTTACTACATCTGCTGTTTGAGGTGCACTAGGGTTGTTCCTTGAACATGAGTGTCTTTATGCCAGTCAACAGCTGTGATAGTAAGTTGAAGTTTTTCATAGTAGTCTAATTTCAGTAAATGGACAGTATTAGATGAGTGATATTAAATGTGTTTTTCTTTTTTGCATCAGTTGCCTGTATGGGTAGTCTCACTGGTGGATTTCTTTTTTATTTTTAAATGTATTTTATCAATGGAACGTCCATATACACATAGTGATAGAGTTGTGTCTGTAATTGACATACATGTACGAACAGTATCTGTCACTGTGCCTGGCTTACTTAAACATGCTGGGCCTTTGTGCTGACAGGCAAGCTTAGAGCTCAGTGTCCTGTTACACCTCTCAGTGTCTTAACCAAGAGCTCCTGTCACAAATGCCTCCATACCTGCCCTCCAACTGTGTAGTGAACTCCGGGCAGGCACTTGATACAGAAGGCAAAAGACAAACTTGAAACTTAATTTATCTCCAGACCTTTGTAAAAACACACAGTAATGTCTGATAGTTAACAGTATACTTTGATGTGTACTGGCTCTGTTTTCTGGGCCTACCACTGTACATGTCAGTGCCTCTTTAATCTGGGCCCACTTCCACTTCCTGTCCCAGAGGAAGTTATAAAGCTGTTTTTTTTTTTTTTGGTGATGAGACACAAAGTAAAGCCACTGACTGCGCAGATCGCCCACTAATGTTGGATAAAACCACAAATCAAATAACAAGCCTGTGCTATCTATAAGAATGTTGTCTTTGTAAGAACAGTTTTTCTCTCCAGCCTCCTTTAGAGTGAGAGTTAGGAATTACTTGGCAGGTTAATAATTGAACAATTCAGTGGATTTGTTTAATTTTTAAAGGGATACATCACCAGTTTTACAAATAAAAGTAAAATACCTGTATAATGGGTTTTTAGCCCTGATGATAGTTACTTATATTATAGATCTCAGCATCGAACTGGAGAATGCAATTTTATGACTGAAGGCATGTACAGCAAACTGAGGGCACGGATTTAGAAAGACATGAGCATTGACCACGTAGGGAGGGTCTAACAGAAAGATGCTAATGGCTGCATTATGGGAAGTGTATGACTTTCTGGAGCACTGCAGCACCCCTTTAATATCAAGAATATTGCTTAATGCTGGTCTAAATTTGTCAAACTCTAATACCTAATAACTTATAATTCAGATAGTGTGTCAAGTCAAGGTTAAACCAGACAGTGATTTAAAGATACTCTCTGTCTGGCCTGACACTTGAAAAACACATGAAACACATGTTTCACATGAAAACAACTGAGCACAGCAATATTGCAGCTTGTACCTCAGGGAGATGCACACCAGCAGGCAGCCTTCGCGTAACTTTGTAGACAGCAAGAAAATACTTAATTAAGAAGTAACTGAACTGGGCAGTGCTCCGACTTCTCATTCTGTAGACAGGATCGATTCTAACAGAGACAATGTGCAGAAAGCAGAGTGAACACTTAGTACCAACCAGTCCTTAGTGAAATAATTTTTATGACACATCTGCAATTTTCAGACTTGTAAAAGAGCTAAATGTTTGCTTGCACAAGTACAAACATTTAAAGTATTTAATCAATGGGAAGATCCTTGTTGATGTTGCAACATGTTAAGGACAACAATATTTCAGAAGAAGATGTAGTATACTGTCAGGGAGTGGCAGCCTGTGTTACCAGCAGCACTAAAAACTGCAGACATCACCATAAACTGAGATGGCTGGTAACACCATGCTCTGTAGCCTTTTATAATCTGTTATGCGCTTGAGAAATAGTGCAGCCTTTAAAATTTGGAAGGATGAGATGTGTGTGTGTGTGTGTGTTTCTGCTCATGTGGGCGCTGTGGTTGTGTTTTACTGTTGTGCCAGACTGCAGGATTATTGATTTCCCGGGGTGTGTCACAAGTGCAGATAGACAGAAAGGCCATGAGTGCATGTGTTTCCTCGTGTGCTTGTGTTCTACACTCTGGGGCTGCAGCAACAATTATACCCAGTGTTGATTTTTATTGATCAATAATTTTGTCTGTAAAAGGCGAAAACAATATCACAGATGACCAGAACCCAAGGTGACATAGCTCATTGTGAAGGTTCATCCAGAAGTATTCAGGTTCTTATACTGAGAATCAGAGAAATGCAATACACCATCCCTGGGAAATGTATGTATGTGTTGGTTGGTTTATGCGTGCATTGGCTGTGTGAGTAAGTGTAGATGTGTCAGCCTGTGTGCATGAATAGAGAAGGTTGATTAGGTTAGGTTTGCATGTCTTTGTCCATCCAACAATGATTTGCGGGTGTGTGTGTGTGTGTGCTGCTGCTGGAGGGCAGTGAAGGTCTTCCATGCCAGCGCAGGAAGACAGGGCTGCTTGCTGTCTTGCTGCCTCCATTAGTGTCTCCTCTCATCACCTCACATATAGACAGGAAGGAACACAGGAGGATAGACAGCACAAGTGACACAAGTACACTATACAACACAGAAGCAACCTGGCAACAAGTCTGACAGAAAGACACAGAGAGAAATATATATAATTTAGCATTTTTTTCCATTCTTATGCCAACGTTGAATTTTTCTTCTCTATTCAGGTTAAAACTTGATTGCCCATCAAATAGAAGTATACATTACAATTGCACACACGGGTAGTCACACACAGATAGATGTATTTCAGATCTACAGGTATACATAGACAGTTGTCGGGAACCTCACTTGCATGAGAAGAGAAATATGAATGAATAATGAGAATAGAGAGGGCTGTCACTCATAAAACATGTTTTCTATGTTGCAAATTCTGTGTTAAGTCACATATGACTATGACAGTAAATAATTGTTTCAAGACTGATAACAGTTATCATTGAATGTTGCTTAAGATGGGTTCTAAGATAATTCACAATTGTTTCTGGAGTGAAGTTTTGATGCCGTGGTTTCACTTTGCTCAGATATACAGTATATTATGTACTTATTTCTTTTTTTTTTTTTGCTGGCCTTGCAGGACCCCCATGCAGAGGAGTTTGAAGACAAAGAGTGGACATTTGTCATTGAAAATGTGAGTTCTCAGTTATGTCTTTTATCCTTCGTCCCCTCAGTCTTTCTGTCTGTTATTGCATAGGCATTCTCTATTTCTTATTGTGTGTAAAATTGTTCCACATTGTTGTTTTCTTAATTTTTTTTTTTAACTTTACTGGAGTAAAACAGAAGCACTGTGGGATTAAGTGCCTTGCTCAAAGTCACATGCACTGTCATTTGCAATGACTGGGAATTACAACTTTAAGTAAAACAAGATGAGCTAATATATTCCTCTTTCTCAGCTGTTTTGGACATAAATCCTCTTTGCATTGCACGTGCACATTCTGCCACCGTGTGGTCAGTTTACGCTATTGCATGCCCCTCTGTGAGAAAGCCGTAAGTGATGACCTGCATCATGTTGGCATACATGCAGGTCCACAATAACAGTTTGGCACAGGCTTTTGTGTGTGTCTGTGTGGGTGGGTGGGCTTTTAAGCTGCAATAACTTGTAACCAGCGAGTATCTGCAGCATTTATCATTTATTAATTTTTTGTAAAGCACATGTTTAGAGGAATTGCATTTCCATAGCACAGCAGCGACTCTCCTACTCTTTTGTTGGTTTTTCTTATGTTGCTACAACAAAAGAACAGGGAGGGTTGAGAAGTGAGGGAAATTGATGAAGCAATATGAGAGAGCAGGAGAGGGAGCAGGAGGGAATAGAGTAGACAGAGAGGTGGAGACTATGTAAACATGTTGGAGCAGCCTGCCAGGAAACTGGAAACCTGCTGCTCAAAAGTGCTTTTCTGTGTCCCACACATTTGCTGGAGACAGTTCTGCTGCATGGCTTGCCTAAGTAATACAGACATGTTGAACAAATGAGGCCTTTGTACTTGTGCATTGGTCTTTTCTTGTTTTAGCCTTTAGTAGAAAATTTGAAGTTATTCAGAAACCTGTGACTAATGCTTTCTGTGGCAGTGCTGTGATGCCGTGTGTCCTAAACTGTCTCTAAATATTGTCTCTATTAGAATCAGTTTCCATCACTGCTGGACAGACAAAGACATGAGCTTTTGGATCTCAGTGTCTTGCTCTGGCACAGGGTGAATTTGTGCTGTTACATGTGCTTTTTCTGCTCCTGTAGTTGAATCAGGAGCCACCCTATCCACTGAATATGCACTGACACAGATCACAGGAACGACCTGACCCCTCTTTCAGTGCAGCCTCTTGTCATACTCAAACTTCTCTTTCTGCTGCTCACATTTTGTTTGTGTTGGTCAAGGTTTGGGACAAGTTTGAAAGGTCACTAATAAAGTCTCCAGGGTGTTACATTTTAAGGAACTGTCACACCCAATGCCAGCCTTGACTTTCTGGGAAATGCAGGCCTTTACATGTGTTGCCCAAACTGCTGTCACCATTTGAAAAAACACTGACTCCTGCTCTGACTGTTATAGGAGCTTTATGAAGTTAAGAGTGTTTGTGAAGTTAAAGCTCTCTCTGTCTTTTAGTAACAGATTTACTTCATTTTAAGGAAACAGGAGCTTTCTGTTTCTTTCTGTCAGAGTGATAGCTGTTGGCAGGACTTAATCTTTAAACTTAAGCAATGAGGACCTGAAAGGACAGGTTTTGAGAATGATTGACTAAGACTAGCAAATAAATCTTTTAACATATACTTACTCAAAACTGATGCCAGCTTCCAAACACCGTTATGTTTAAGCTTTTTGACTATTGAGAGAGGGAGTGTCATTAATAATCAACAAGGACAGATCTCTGTGACTCCTCAACTCTCTCCTTTTTTTTAAAGAATGTTGGCAGGAAAAGAAAAAGTGGCTGACTGCTTTGACACTGTCACTTTCTGTACATGTCAAGCTAAAAGGAACGGCAGCAGAAATGGCTCTACCTTTCTGTTTTTGATAGAAAGCTGAGAAGACAAGCAGGTCAGCCGGTGTTCTCTGGCCAGAGCGTGGGAGAGAGCGAAAAGGGAGCAAGAAATGGAGAGAAAAAAGACAAGTTTGTGGGTTTGCCTGTGTCTCTGCATACCTGACTAATGACAGAAAGATCAAAGCCACACCACTCTCCTGACAGCAGGAATGGAGAGCACAGAGGAGGGAGGGAAAAGGGAGGGGAGGGAGGAGAGGGAGAAGGCAACCTTACATCTTCACACACTGCTGTGCAGAGGGAGACCGGATGAAAATCCACATCTCTAGATTGTTTAAGAAGAATACTGTTGTTTTCCTTAACAAGTCATTACACTTACACAGATAACGTAGTTTCATCCAAAAAGACACATGTCATCTGAGACACATCTGGATATTGCTGCAATGTGTTTTGTGCTGGTTTTAATGTCGCATTAGCACATTACTTTGAGGACATCTTCATAGAACACGCACATGCTTTGGCAACTTTTATAGAAAAGCCACAAAACTCTTGAGGCATTTGCTTTCTTGTTTCTTGGGTAGTTACGTGGTGTATACTGCTGTCACCTACACCTGTTGAGTCACTGAGTAACCGCACCATTACTTCAGATGTGGGGAGTGAGTGACAGAGACAGGCAGAGAGGAAAACATGATGGGTGAGGTTTGCGAAGGAACATCATCCTGCTCGAGTAATCATTCTCAACTTCACATGCATATTTCCAGGTGTAATATAAAGTATGACAGTAAAGCTACTATTCCTGTTATTAATGAACTGGATAAGTTGTTCTTCGGGGCATGACTCAGTTCATGTCTGAAATTTGCAGAAAGCCTCAACAAAGTCCAGTGTGTCTTTTTAAGACTTGTAATAATCTTTTAATTGTGATTTCTAACAGAGCAGATGAGCATAGATTTAAGGATCAAAATAAACTGACCACAAGAGGGCAGTCTACCCTAAGATCTGTGGAAACCCTTTTCAGATATTTATTACTACTTGATTCCATGGATCACCCCCTTATGTCACCTGAGCGTTTGTCTGTGTATGTGTGTCAACAGGAAAGGTATGTTTGTGAGAAAGCGTGCACCTGTATGGTCTGTGTTGATGTATGTGTGACAAAACGGTAACGTTATCCAGACATTAAATGTTTGATCGTATGGTGTTCTCACTCTGCTTGTGTGTGCATGAGTGTACACACAGCTCAGATCCCCCATGCCACCCCCCCCACCACCACCTTTCAGGTATCTAAGCTAATATAAAGTCAGGAAGAGATGAATGGATGCGGCGGTGAGTGCAGCTCTGAGGAGGAGGAACAGAAGAAGAGGAGAGGTGAGTTCTCCTGACCCCTCATCAGACGGTGGAGGAGAAAGGGGAAGAATACGCCATTGTACCCTAGCGCCAGAGATGATGAAATTCAAGATCCCTGTGCCGAGGCTTCGTCTTAAACTGGGGGCCCAACCTCGCACTAGGCTAATCCCTCCCCGTCGAATTACTGGCCCTGGGTAGATTGTATTTTGTCATTGAAAATGGCAGTGTCAAACACTACCTTTTTCTCTCCTCTATTTGTTCGTCTGCCAAGGCGAATCGCATAATCAAAAGATGGAGAGAGAGAGTGAAGAAGAGAAAGTGATGGAGAGAGGGAGAGGTGGCAGGCTGAAAATGGCTACACGGTAGTATCTCTAAATTGCATGCTACCCTTGCCTTTCACCCTTTTTCAAATAGCCACGTATTATCAAAAAGGTGGGCAAATTGAGAGTCAAAAGATTGGACGGCTATATTTGAAGGCATTGTGCTTACAGGCTCTTTTGTGTGCATGTGTGTGTGTATGTGTTGGGGGGGGGTTAATATGTGTATGTATGTCTGTGTGTATTCTCTCTGCGTTTGCATATCAACCAAAGCTGGAGATGGTAGACCAACTTCCCTCATCTTCAAAGCTTTGTGGGAGGATTTAAATAACACACACACATACGCACTGGACTGTTGTATTTAAAGTGAGAAGCTATTATGTCTGGATACATTGAACATACAGTGATACACACTCCAGGACCCACTCTTCCCTCTGCCCTCCCCCGTTTCTCTTCTTCTGACTCATACTTGGCCTTTTTTTTTTACTCACGTTACATCAATGTCACCCAGAAAAGAAGGAATTTTCAAATCTATGGATGCTCTGCCAAATCACAGCTCACACTGATTGACAGCCTGTCTGCTGCATGTGGCCACATTTTAAATATCGATTTTGAAATAGCCACTTTAAGTATTGGCGGTTTTAATACTTTAAACCTACACAGTCACTGCAGTGACTGTATTTTTCTTCTGCGTAAAGGGAAAAAGATCTGTCACAGACCTAAAAAGTTTTTTTAAAAAAAAGGGTGTGTGGACCAATGTTTGACCTGACTATGTACTATACATAGAGGTATTTTCATCATGGCTTATGAGGATGTTTCCGTCTCCCCTTCAACCATGTTGTTACTGCTCTGTTTTCCCTTCTCGTCTCCTTTCCACTCAGTCTCTTTCTCTCTTACCGTCCTCTCTCTGAGGTGATGTCCTGTCTATTGTGGACCACATCCAACTCCATTAAGGCCATTTCCACACCACATACCTCCCACTTACACACAGTCATACAGTTACACAATGTCACATACTGACACAGACACACATACACACACTCATCTCACCGCACACACAGTGTAAAAACCATGACACGCACCCACACATACATACACCAACCTACCTCCATCACCTTTGGACACACACACACACACACACTTTCTCTTGCTCTCTCTCTCTGTATTGTACCCACAGCCATGGTGTATATATACCCCCCCCTTCTCTGTCTGGAACACATTACGTAGGCCAGTGGCTTGTGAGCGCTGACTGGGCCTTGGGGAAGAAAAACACAATTATTTCAGCCCTCGGCTATTCACGCAAAGGTGACAAAAGCTGGTATGAAGTATGAAATCCCAAAAGTTTCTCCCGTGCCGAGGCCGACAAATTGGGATTAATTTGTGCTCGTGTGCACGCGTGTGTCTCCAAAGTTTTCACCTTTGCTTGTTTCCCATTTCTTAAATAGTTTGGAGAACTCAAAGGGCTTCATTTATTCTGTCAGAAAGAAGAGTGTGTGTTCTCTCAAGTAGTTTGTGTGCCCATACAATGCTAATTTTAAATAATGTATGCCTTATAAAAGCTGGAAGGATGTAAATTATTGTGTGTATGTGTGTGTGTGTGTCTCACTGTAGAGAGGTAGGGGGCTCTTAGCAAGGGATCACACATTCACACATTCACACATGCTTTCCAAATTAATTTAATCTAATTAATTGCCCTGAGGAGAGGCAACAGATGCTGGTGATTACCTACCATGCCTGGACCCCTCCTTATGCAGGCGCATACACACAACCACGAACACATGTCAAGTACACACTACAGGCACACACACATAACTATTACAACTCTAAATGCGGCCATTTTCTGCCAGTATGCAGCTAACATGCATTGCTTTTGTATGTTGATAAATAAGAAAATGGCACAAGCACTTTGCAACAGTATAGAGGAAGTTACTCCATACTCCATTTGTGTCTTTGTGAGAAACTGCACCTGTGTGTGGGGAACTATGTGTGTGTGTCTGTGTTAGTAGGTTGTAGGTGGCTGCAGAGGCCGGGTGGTCCCTCCTGTCGGCCTAATAGGCTTACTGGCCCCTAATCCACACCACACCACCCCATCACATGGCAGGTCTGCTGACTAACGGCTACCACCACCATGAGGTGTGCGTGTCACTGTGTCTCTGTGCAGGTGTCAGAGTTGTGTGTGAATGTATCTGTGTCTGAGCGAGTGTGGGTGGTGTCCATTTGGGAGACTGTGTATTTATATTCTCTGTTTAGTGTGCACATGTTTGTCAGAATGTGTTTTTTGAGCGTTTGAATAATTAATAATCGATTAGTTTGTAATCCAGTGTGTGAATCTGTTGCTTTTCTGTTTTATATCATTTTAAATATTAAATTGTTCGGGATTTTTGGCGAAGACGTTACCAGAGCTGTGGAAATGACTGTTGAGGCATTTTTCATTTTTTCAGATTTTTATAGATTAAAAGATTAATCACCAAAATGAAAAATAATCAACATGAATTAAAATACATCCTGTTTTTGCTCTTCTACCGTAATATATCCATTCATATATCACTTCTAGTGCACACACACGCTCATACACACAGGCACCGTCTGCTCTGTACAGTTTTGGCACGCGAGCACTTGGCACACACACCATATCTTCTATCTTTGTGTGTGTGTGTGTTTTTGCTTACATGCATGTGTTTGTTAATTAAACTGATTAAACTGTTGCCCCTGACGATGTGGGGCTTTGCCTCTGTGCTTACGTCATCTTTTTCGTACTCTGCTCTCTGTCCTCTCTTCCTCTGTGTTTGTGAGTAGCTTTATATTTAGTCTCTCTCTCATATTGTTTTGTCTGCTTTACCGTTTTATCCTTGCCCTGTTTACTCTTTTGTCTCTCGTCCTTATGATCTTGTATGCCCCCCCGCATGCTGTGTGTGTGAGAGACATATGTTTGCAGTGTGTGTGCCATGTGCATGCAGTCTGTGTATGTTGTTTGCGAGTCTGTGTGGATGTCTTTACGTTTGCATGTGTGACTTTGTATTTGTGTGTTGTGTGAGTGAGTGTGTCTTGTCCCACTGGTCCAGGTTGTGACCTCGGCTTTCATCTCCTTAGTCTGAGGCTCCTGCAGCCCGCTGTGCTCCGCTCCCAGCCAACAACACAGCAGATGTCACCAGACACTACAGCAAACACACACACACTCATACACATATACAGACACACACACACACACACAGTCACATGTACATCATCTCAAAGATGCAGTGTCTGTTTTTCATAATTACACATAGGCGCACACACAGCGTGTGTACACATACAGCATATAATCTCACACACAGACACATGTGCATCCTGTCATACACAGACATACACACACACACATAGATACATTTCTAGCACATACACACACATGCAGAGTCTAATCCAGACCAAGCAGGTTTTTGTTTTGCCTCATACAGTGTGACGTTTGACCCCCAAAATAAACATCAAAACATGTGTCACCTGGGAAACATCCTCCTTTCCACCTGTGTGGCCTTCACATAATAACAACCCAAATGTGTGTGTGTGTGTTGTGACTGGAGATGATGATGTTAACTGTAACTGTGGATCAGGCTGTCTTCATTCATGCCATTATTTTGGCAAAACTTTAATGGATGATGCATTTCACCACTGTGAAATATACACTAGACACATATATGGGGAGCGCAGCAGTAACGAGGTGAGACACTGGGATTGACTGGCCAAAGGTGGGGGACCCATCATGTCCAGATGGCAAGGACTTGAGGCTGACATTTGACCCAAGCAAGTTTAATGTAGTGTGTTTTCAAACTGTTGAATACTGCACTGCAAGCTGATGCTGGTGCAAGTGAAGGAGCATGGCATGTCACAGTCTAAGCAGACTTGTATGTGCCTCAAAACAAGAAAGAGACTTACAAAACGTACCACAGTGCTGTCTTTTAATGAAATTTGTGTCCTTGTACATGCCCCCGTCTCCTTATCATTGTCTGTTTAGCCATGGCAATTGCTGCTGTTTATACTAACTGATCAGTTCTTTTATGTATACCAAACAAGAAAAATAAACGACCAGCAAACCATAGCACTTTTCTAAGATAAGACCTACCTGAGTGTTTAAGGCAACAAATTTTGGGCATCCTAGTATCCTGGAGGTTTAGAATGGACACCACGTAATCTCCTTGTCGGTAGTTAGATTTCAACAGGCAACCTTTATTGCATTATCACTAAGTCAACTATCCGTAAAGTTAAAAATGACACAAAAAGCATGTATGCCGTGCAATATTTATTTCAGTGAAAATAAATATAGAGTATTACTTCAAATGAGGTGTATTTCGGTTACAATGAACTCACTGTGTAGAGTCTTGTGCCAGTCTACAAAACAGCCTGCACCACCTCCTCCTGTTACTGCCTCCTGTCCCCAAGCTGACCTAGAAGACACACATAAACCCATAAACACACACACACACACACACACACACACACGTTCACCTACAAACACAAATGCTGGCAAGGTTCAGCAGAGGTGGCTACTATATGAGGATTTTTTTTTTTTAGGTTGGTGTATAATGAACCTTGAACGAGCAGCATTGAAGTGAGGCTGGGCGGTAAGAGCAGCTGCAGCTCATAAAGTTGCAGAGTATTAATAAAAACAAAGACATAAGCTTAAATTATATGTGGAATATGTTTTACACATTGATGAATGTTGACATACAAGCTCCAGTTTTCTTAAATGGTTTATTTAACCATTATTTCTTTCCCTCTGCGTTGCTGTTTTCTGCTTTCCATTTCTGAGAATACAGTCCTGATATCTAATCGGAGGTTCTCAGTTTTATGTTATTGGCTGCCACACCCTCTGTTATCAGTCATCTCTGAGGTCGTCCTCTATCACTCCATGGCTACACATCCTGTCACCTGCCCTCCTGCTCGTTCGGCTCTAATCCGACTTTTTCCTGCCTGTCCTCATCCTCATCTCACCTTGTTTTTGGTGTCATGTGTTACATGGCGATGATCGGTGGTCAGACAGTTCTGTTGCGACGTGATGCGCGATTGGACAAAGACAGCAGAACAGTTATTATCTCCATCTCTCGGTTATTTATTTTTCCTCTGTGCGACTTAAGATGGCTGCTCGCGATGGAGACAGGCCTGTGGCCCGCAAAACACTGGCCCGGCAAATCCCCCTGTTTATCCACAAGCTTGACCTGCTGGGCCTGCGTGGGCTGGTCGTTTGCGTGGTGGTGGTGATAGAAGATGTGTGTACATGCACGGAGGCACATGTGATGAACTTAGGTTAAACTTGTGTGTAGGGTGACTAATTTGATATTATCTCCTCGAGATCCGCTCATAGTGAGTACGTGCAAGTGTGTGTTTGTGTATGAGCATTTAGGGAGTGAACGCAGACACGCACACACACACACACACACAGTTTCTGGCAAACTGAGGCAACTGTTCTGCTAAGTGGCAATGAATAGGGTCTTGTGATGTGCTCTGATGCCAGTGCTAAGCCAGCCACTGACAGTTAGACTGATCCCCAAACATGTCTTTGTCTCTGTTTGGGATATAAATCTGTACTTGGATTATACCCATAGGTGTTGAGGAGATGTTGCCAAGGACACATTCCCACCATGAGAGCAGTGCTCATATCAGATGTGTCACTTGTCAATGTTAGTTAAGAAATTTAGTAAAAGAACGTCACTACAGACTGACAAAATTGTTTTTCCATTGTAGCGCTGTTGGTTTTTTAAAATAAAGAAAGTTCAAACACATTGGCACACAAATTGACACATAATAAGTTGAAACTCGTTTGAATGCCATATGCATTGACCCACACCGAAACAAATGTTCAGATTTCAAATAAAAATCAGCCTTGTGTCTTTTTAAGAAATCCTCGTGTTATCAGTTGAGTAGAATACCAGTGGCCCTTGACTGCCTTAATGCTTATTGGTTATTAGTCATGTATGAACCTGTAAATTAAAGGTTATTCTCCTGTTTCACCATTCGCTTCGAAAAAGACCATAGACTAAATGGCTCATCCACGATGTATGTATTTAGGTTTGAGAAGAGCTGTTTGTGTTTTTAGTAAGTGTGCCTCATATATACATGCACATAAACAGAATGCACATCAACAGAATTGGGGGAACCCTATTGTTCTTTCTTGGAAAAGGAATTTCAAAGAACAAGCACTCACCCATGCACACACACACATGCACACACACTAAAACACACCAGCTCCTTATCCAATCCCTCCACTAATTCCCCTTTGGTAGAAGGTGTTCATTGTTTCTCTTTCATTCTAATCTCTCCCTCTCCTTTTTTAAAATCCATATTAGATTCTCTTTGAGTTGGCCACAATCAGAGGCACTGAAGCAGAGCATCACCCTGCTAATGCTCTTTGTCTCCCCAGATTTGTCACTTAGCATGGAGAGTACACCTTTGTCATGGAGCAGGGTGGGAGAGAGGCAGACTCTCACTTGGGGCAATTGTTTCTTGTCACAGGCCATCTTAACCCCCCTCTCCCTTAAGCAAATCAGCTTTGCTCTGGATTAGGGCCCTATCATAGCTCTGTCAGATCTCAGCAGCCTCCCTTAAACAGCTAAAACAAACAGATCCTTAAAGTGAGAATTGAGTGGATATGGAGATTCTGATTCCCAAAAAATCCCTATGTTGTCTTTACCTGGAAATCATCATTTGATATCTCAGAAATATAGAGGTTTAGGTCTTGAGATGGTGGTGGGAATTTTATCAACCAAACCGTTAGCATGGTCTTCCCCGTTATCTGATGCTAGAAGAAGACGGGAGAGGCATCACCATACAGTCATAACAATACCTTATTAGGAATTGGATAACATTGCAGTGTCATGGAAATTAATCAGTATTTTAGGTGGATGTCACAGTAACTGTCTTGAGGTTTTTTTCCTACCTTAAGATTAAAACAGATGCTTAATAGAAATTTAGTGCATAAAGAGAGCATTGCTATTTGTTTGTGCCAGCCAGAGGTTTTTCTCTTTGATTTTTTTCAGTGGAAAGACTGTGACAGATTTTGAACTGCATTGGTTAAGTTTTCTGCTATAGACGTGTGTGCAGAGGGACCTACTGAACTGCCCTGTGTTAGCTCAACGTGAGGGTGAGGGTTAAAACTTGGTTGTGAGTGGCCAGTGAATCCAGTCCTCAAAATGCATGCAGCACGCTCTCATGTCCACCCCAAATGACAGGTACACAACGGGGACCAGTAAAGATCCCACCAGGATTTGTGCCAGCATGCTTGATGGCCAGTCCAACAGGGGAAGGGGAGGGTGGACCAAAGAGAGCATTTCCTTGTTTCTTACGAGGGGGTGGGGGGTAAAATACTGCTAAAATACTGCCGCCTATTTGTTTGGAGTATGAATTTGACATGTGGCCAATTCTTCCATATTGCCCCTTTACCGATGGCCAGAGATGGTGAAATGGCAGGAAAAGTGATGAGCAGGCTCTTCATAGCCCAGGAATTAACTCCAGCTATAATCCTGTGGTCCTATCTCACTCTCCCTCTTTCTCTTCCCCTTCTTGGCTCTGTCTTTCTTTTTCCCTTACCCCCCTCCCCCGTTTTCCCCATCTTTTTCCCTTCTCATGACTTCTCTATCAGTCTCTTTGCTGTCCGTCTCTCTGTCTTTCATTTCTGTCTTCTCTACCCTTCTCTCGTTCCACTCTCTCTCTTGACCACCCTCTTCTTTCCAAACCCCCCTCATGTCCCTTTCTCTTTCTCTGGCAGAAGTGCAGAGCCAGGGCTTTTGCCTGCTGGTAATTTATTTTCCCATTAGCCCCCTGTCTGAAGTGCATGCTCTGGGTCTGAGTGTGTGTGGGGGGCACTGAGGGCCACCCAAAAGAAAGACCCGGCGAGTTGAAGAGAGGAGGGCACCCTGGACACACTGATAAGACGAGAGAGAGAGGGAGGCAGGGTGGGACAGAAATGAAGGGAGAAAGAGAGGACATGAGATACTGGCTTGGTGCCCATCTAAGCGTTTTTGCTGGTTATGAATTATGATGCGCACTAATTAGAAAAGCCGAATGAAAACGGCAGGTTTCAGTGGAACCGTTACGTTGTGTGATTATTCACTCCATTTTTGCTGTTGAACCTCTGAAATATAGCAGTTCTCCAGTTAATGTCTGAGTGTGTTTAGCTGTGTGTTGCTAGCTAGCAGTAGGTCACTCTCCAATTAAACAGCTCTACCCTCCCAGTCAGGATTAGGCCTTTTTAAGCGCTGGTTGGTTTGTGACTCCTTTCATCTGTTGCCATCAGAGGCAACCCTGCGTTAAAGGCATTCCTCTCTCCTCTCCATGTCTCTCTCTTGCTCTGCAGCTCTATGGCCCACTTAATGCTTTTTTTGAGGTTTAAATGAGTACATTTTAGCAAATAACTGTCCTCACTGTTGCAAGTTGGCGGACTCTCAGCTTTTTCTGTGTGTCATACAAAGACTTATTTATCCTGCAAAAAAGTAGAACTGGGACAAATACAGGTTTCAACTGGCAATTCGATGGTTGATAAATCTGTCTTTTAATAAAATATATGACTCATTTGATCAAAGAAAAACAAGTCATTTTTTTATGTGGCCCTCTCCTCAATTAGATCAGAGGTCAGACTCTACCCTTGACTCTACCCTTGGGGTTTAAGTTCAGTCTGATCCACAAGGTGGTCCTAGTGAAGAGAAATCCTGTGGTCCTGTTTTTTCTTTTTTCTTTTTTCTACTTGTGTGTAAGAAGAAGACTGTGTGTGTGTCCATGTGACAATACACATGAAAGCCATTTAAACAGTTCATTCCATTATTAAGACCATTGTCATTGTAATTCACATAACTGCAGTGATAGTATTGCATGCCTTTTTATGTCCATTGTTGCCTTTAAAATACACACACATACATACTGCTTCGGGAAAAAAATAAATCCTCACATATAATAGCAGATGAATAAATTGGTCTTAATCTGTGTGTGTGTGCGTGTGTGTGTGCATTCATAGAGCGACATTCATAGGTGGTATGTAAAAAGGGCCTGCCTTATCAGTTATTGACACAGAGGAATCACTCCATTGTGTTGGGATTCAAAGAGAGATGTGAGCACATTGGATGTCTCCATTTCCAATAACTGTGACCTTGAGGCGAGAGGAATAGCACCGTGCACCCCCCCCCCACCCACCTCCAATCTGCTGACTGCTGAATCCAACCAGAGCCAGCTGATTTTGGGTGTTGGGGTGGAGGGCTAATCGGTGCTACCTCAGGGCTATTCTATAGGGTAAATTGAGTTTGGCTTTTATTTTTTCTGAACCATGTGAATACAAATTACAAAGGCCTGTGTACAGTTTTGTGTTGAGTGGAATATTTATAGCCTCTTTGTCCATATTATCCGCTTTGAGGTTGAGGTTTTGTTTCACATAGCTTTACAATTAACATGTTTCGTAACAAGAGAGAAAGAAGAGATAGAGGGAAAGAAAAACAGGAGAATGTGGCTTGATCCAGAAACACTCAAACATCCGTTGTTCCTGCCATAGTCCTGCTGATCACCATGAACTTACATGATTTTACAGCATTTTAAAAAAATGCATCAAATGTGTGACTTTTTAGATGTGCGGTCTTAACATGGTCTGCCGTTACAGTGCGACTGACCTCAGCGTGTCCCTTTCCCCCCAGTTCGGGATTGTTTTGTTTTGTGGCAGCAAGCTTAAGTCAGATAATCATCTGCTTGATGTGGAACCAGTGATTCATCACTTATCATAATCGTTGTGATACTAGAGCCATGCTTTTATCTTTTATCTTCCCCAACAACATACTAAACATCACCGCGCACTCTGCAGGTCTCCCCAGTTGCACCAAAAATTTAGGAACATGCTCAGTCAAAGAATAAATAATGTTGATGTGTGAATTGTCATTAAAAGTCAAAATATATGGATCAATATGGAGCATCGACCATGTTTGTTACAATTAGAAACCAATTGACTGGTGACCTGTGTTAAAAACCCATTAGTTGATTGGTGTGTGTGTGTTTTTGCGTGTGTATTGTGGCACTTATTCTTTTTGTTCATCATGCGCTATCACTGCCCAACTGTCAGTGTGTGTGTGGCAGACCAGGTCTATAAAAGGAAGCCAGGTTCTTTTAGCACTCAGTCTAATTAATCCATCTCTCAGTGAGAAAAGGATCCCGACCCCTCCTTCCTCCGGCCCATCCCATTGGCATTTTGGGGTAGAGGGATTCAGCAGGACCCCCGGGCACCCCTCCTGCCCTGACCCCTGCCCCCCCACCAGGGGAGCATCTGTGGATCGATTTGGGGGCCAGCTGGCACCAGGGGAGAGGGGCAGGACTGGTACTTTAACACACAATCTACTCTAACACAAACACACTCCTCGCGAATGAAAGTCATCGTCATTTATGACAAAAATAAGTGGTGCAGAGTGACTGTAGGCAGACTGCAGGTTTGATTGCTCTTGTTTTTTAGTGGTTTGTGTGAGTGTAGTACAAAGGTGTAAGTTACAGTTAAGGATACACTGCAGTTGTACAGAGATTCAGCTAGGAGGCAGCATATAGCCATCACCCCTCCCTCCTTCTTTCTATTTCTCTTTTTCCCTGTCTTTTTTTCCTCTCTCTCCCACTGTGCCCCCTCCACACACACACACACACACACACACACACACACAGGTATTTAGTCATTCTCTGGGCTCAGAAAGAGAGAGCATATTGATAGTCCTATTCTCTCTGTAATAAATTAAACTTCTGTATTGTCCTTCCTTTTCATTTTACACATTGTCACAACCTCCCAGTCACCCTAATCCCGACTACCCCCCCTCACCTTCTCTCTCTCACACACACACACACACACACACACACACACACACACACACACACACACACTGTCATGCACACACACATTGATTGACAAGTAGCATCCGGGGAAATAGAGCAGATTTCCATTGTTTGCTGCCCCTACTCAAATCTGTTGAAATGGTTATTCCATTCTTTCGCCAGGGTATTTGCATATCCTTAAGTATTTCCTATTTTTCAAGACCCCCCCCCCTCACCCCTTTCTTCCCCATCCTCCTTTTTGCTAAATCCCCTCTTCTTAAGTGTTTGGTGCATTTGGCAAATTCATTCATAAAGTATCTACATGCGCCATTAGCTTAGTATAATAGCCAGGGTGTAATCTGCAGAGAGATAAGAGGTGGAGAGGGAGAGTTTTTTTCTTCTTCTCGTGATGGGCTGAGGAGAAGAGGTTGGTGGTGGGGCGATGATACGTCATTATGTTCCCCAGCCAAAGCGACAAGGCTCAAATGTCAGCACGAAATGTCAAGTGGCCTCGCTAGTCAGTTGGTCGGTCGGTTTCATCTGTAGTTTTTTATTTAATTACTGGTCTGAGGAAGGAGTGAGGTGGGAAGGAGGTGGCAAATATGGAGAGAGATGGAAGGATGGGATGGATGGGGAGGCCAGATGAGATTTACCGTGGGATGCTTGTAGGAGATGGAAGGATGGAAAGGCAGGATAGAAACAGGAGGATAAAGGTTAGAGATACAGATTCTGATAATCGTTGCCAGAGCAGTTGTAGGTTCTATGTCTTGTCCAAATATACCTGGACAGTAGCAGAGTGAGGGAAGATGTCTGTAGCCTAATAAAATTTCCTCATCAGGTGTGAGGTTCACACCATCAACCCTTCATAGTAAAGATTGTCCCTATTGCTCCCACATGGCAACTGCTTGAGCTTTGCAGCCCTGTAACCCCACAGAATAAAACCCTGCATTGACTAAATACTTACAAATCAGTTGCTCAATCAGTTAATCTGCTGTGCGTTTTTAAGATCTCATATTGATGATTGAAAAATTAGTGTAGTGCCAATCGCTGTCCTGATTTTTACTTCTTCCTTGATGTGATCATTATGGTGGCGAAGACAACCCAACATACTGCATCATGAGAATGTGCAATCAAGTTAAGGAAAAATTTTGAAGAACAAGAAATATCAGTAATTACAGAGATGCTGCTGTATGTGTGCAACACAAGGCCACGAGAGGACATGTTTTTTTTTAAGAAAACAAAAAAGACCAAACAAAAGTGAGCACATTTTCCAGGAAGGCAGGAGAAACCAACCATGGAGTGTTTTTATTTGTATTTGAATATGGCTTTTTGTTTGGCAGTGAAACACAACTTTATGAATACACATTGAGTAGCAGTCAATGCTAATAATCTTTAATAATTATGAGCAGTTACTGTTTAGGTTGGTATACACGTTTACATGATGTGTTGATACTCCTATGCCTGACCCATAGAGTTCAATTTCCTGTTTGGAGCTTACATAGTTTCTCACAACATTACCAATAGCTTTACCACTCTGCGCTGATACGAAGTGTGTGTGTGTGTGTGTGTGTGTGTGTGTGTGTGTGTGTGTGTGTGTGTGTGTGTGTGTGTGTGTGTGTGTG
>JBBMJY010000003.1:3890628-3912214 GCA_037833715.1 Toxotes lorentzi
GTGTGTGTGTGTGTGTGTGTGTGTGTGTGTGTGTGTGTGTGTGTGTGTGTGTGTGTTTGTGTGTGTGTGTGTGAGAGAATACCCCGCGGTCCTCAGCGATAAGAATGAGATTGAGTTTTCCCCACAGAGCCAAAACCTCTGAGGTGTGTGTGTGTGTGAAGACATCAGGAAACAGGCAATGTAAAGAGCTTGTATCGCTTTATCTACCGTACACGCCACAGTGTATGTGTATATGTATATGTGCTCTCAAACTGGTGTTGTGTGAAAGAGAGCTAGCTTCTCTGCTTTGTTCGGCATTGTGCACATGAGAGGATGAATCCTCTGGGCTTGATTCACAGCTGAGACAAGAAGGTATTTTTCTGTGGAATAATAACACAAGTGTGTGTGTGTAGGTGTGTGTACAGTTATATATGCTGTTTTTAGACATCCATGCGGTGAAATAGAGACAAAAGGAGAGACCAAGAGGAATCAGACAGATTTAAAGTGTGAGCATGTGTGTTTCCACTGCCTGCTGCTTTCATTCCACATGGCCTGTGAAGAGACATGTGTGAACCAGTGTCTGATCCTCACGCTGGATTTGGTTCTAACATCAGTCTCTTTCCACATGCAAATGAACACAGATCATTTAACCAGGAAAATGTGGCAGTTTCCCTTCACAAGAAAAAGGATGTTAAAACGGAGGAGGCAGAACAGCGGAGAGGAACACGGAATATTGGTATCAACACAGCAAGGAGGTGAACCGGTCTGCTATCCACTGACAGCGTGGTGCTTCCATAGCCAGACTTACAGCAGCCAAAACCCATCAGTTGTTGTTGGAGGGAGAGGGAGGGCAGACAAAAAGCTCCAACGTCCCCAACTGTTTAGTTTCCATATCTAGCAGTCAGTGAAAAGGCTTTCCGGCAGTTCTTATTTTTCACACACTGTCCTCCTGTAAGCAGTTTGCATTTGTACACACACACACACACACACTCACTCTCACAGGGCCATGTTGCTGATTCCATAACGCTTATCATCAGGTCTGTGGCATATTCCCAAATTCCAATTTGACTGCTAACCCCTGACCCAGAGCACATCTCAGAAAAGAAGTACAGCAAAAATGGCTTCAGCATGGACCTTTTTTATAGGAAATATCAGGACGGATTTTACAACCAAATTCACAATGCAGGAGGGCACCGGTTTGAGCTTGTTCTGAATTTAGCAACCCACAGTGACCAAATGTACCATTATTTATCTGGATGTTGTAAACACAGTCGTCAGTAGTGATGAAAAGAATTATTCTGTACCTTGTTTTAAAATTAATTTGCACTTTACTGAACGTTAAATGTGTGTTCCCCAAAGGAGGATGTAAAACGGTGAACAAAAATAAAACAACACCAGTTAAGTCTTACAGAATATCCTCACTTAAAATTCCTTCTTTCTTGGTTTTCCCCCTGCAGTGTCAATTTTATGTTCTGTCAGTGAAGTAATTTGGAGCTATATTCACCTGAATGTGGTTCATCTCTCTCTCTCCCTCTGCAGGAGTCTCCATCAGGACGGAGGAAGGCCTTGGCCACCAGCAGTATAAACATGAAACAGTATGCCAGTCCAATGCCCACACAGACAGACGTCAAACTCAAATTTAAGCCCCTGTCGAAGAAGGTGGTGTCGGCCACGCTGCAGTTCTCCCTCTCCTGCATCTTCCTCCGTGAGGGAAAGGCCACGTAAGTCTTGGCCTGCTCATTTCTAAGTGGAGTCAGAGTACCATTGAGGTTTTAACAATTCAAGTTCCAGATTCCTACCCAACTTATTGATTTTGGTTCTTAATGAATCCTGCTTCAGATTCTTGTGATCTAATTTGAATAACTAAAGCAAAACGAAAGATATGTTGAAAGACAGACTCACATTTATTTTCAGTAGACTTGTGCTGCTATATTTATTTCCATTAATGAGGGTACTTCATTTAATCCTTCTCCTTGGTTAAAGGGTAGAGTAAAAAATACACTGGATATATTATATTCTGTCTTCACAACTGTTTTTTATGAAGATCAGATCTGCCTCTGAGCTCCTTCTCCAGTCTACCATATTGTTTAGTATCATAAAGGTGTTGTGATGTGTGATCACTGGTCATTTAGATGGAAACCCAACTGAAGTTTTGATTTCACATCTAAATCTTCAAATTATTCCAGATGTGAATCGCAACAGTCTAAACTGTCTTGGCATTTTCTCTCTCAAAGTGCAGCTTTTCATTCTCTCATACTCTTCTTTGATACCACAACCCACACTCTCAAACGTGGTGTTTGCCATTTGTTATTCATTCAAATGCGATAGCAGCAACTTTCATTTAAAGACAGGCACACACACACACACACACATAGAAACACACATTTAGAGAGAGCAGAGCAGCCAGGCCTTTGTTGTGGCACGGATGACGGGTCGATGGCGCGTAACCCTTGTTAACCCTTCGGGGAATGATGTCGACCACACACAAACAAACTCCATCACACCAGTTCAAATGAGCCTGTGGGTCTGGGAAACACAAAGAACAGAGAGGAGAATACAGTGATTATGATGGAGCTGTGGTATCAAGGGACTGGGGGGGGGGGAGTACACAAAACGACATAAAATACAAGAAATGTAGAAATTGATGCATCTGGGAACAAAGTGGTTGTGGTGAAAAAGACAGAGACAAAGGGTGTATGTGGAAGAGTGGGAGAGGAGATGCTGAGTGGAGATGAGAGACAGACGAGCTTAAAACGTGAGTGAGTGAAGTTAAAGTCTTGACTGTTTATGACAGCACGGTGTAAAGACGGGGGTCTGAAGTAAAGAGATGAATGAGTGGTGGAAGAGGTAGAGAGAAAGAGAAGAATCATAATCCATATGTGTGATGTATCTATTGTCAGCTGTGTTAGTGAGAGCTGTGACCTGAACTGTGAAACACTGTGTGTTTTTCTGCAGGTGCAATGAAAATACAGCACTGATGCATTTTATTTTATTCATATCTCCATTTGTGCTTTATGCCTTTTCTGTCTCCCTTTTTTCTCTGCTAGTTGTTAATCTGTTTAGGTTGTATCATCATAAACATGAATAGACCTGGGTTCAATGTTTTAAGAGTGGGCTTTTGTTCAACCCTTATAGGTGTATTATGCATAGGTTCTGTCTGAGGGCTGTTTCTACCTATGAACGTGAGTTTACCCCTGTGTTGAGTGAATTGTCTGTATTTTTATGGTCCAGTGATGAGGACATGCAGAGCCTGGCCAGCCTGATGAGCATGAAACAGGCAGATATTGGCAACTTGGACGACTTCGAGGAGGAGAATGAGGAGGACGAGGAGAACAGGGTTAACCAGGAGGAGAAGGCTGCGAAGATCACAGGTAAAAACGGGCACAAAGCACTATTCTTTTGTATGGTTTTGTAAGATGAGATACACCAGCTGAAGTCAGTCAAAGTCATTCAGATTACGGCTTTGCTGGGATCAGCCATTAGGCATCATAGCAGCAGTGTGTTGACTACTGGTCAGTAACCATACTTTTCAATGAAGCACAACATCTCAGTTAATGGTAGGTTGATCTGTTAGACCAGTCATTTTGTCAGCTAGCTGGTGATCCTACTGTAAAAACTAATTTAACTGCTACAGAGACTGAAAATGTCCTGATGAATTTTCCCAAACTGACAACTTTACATTGGGGACAACGTCTCCAACCCTCCTGAATAATCACCCAGACCAGAATAACCCAGAAGACCCAGGCTTCATGTGGGGCATCAACTTTGCTTCTGCATTGATATGTTTTCCTTCTGACTTTATGCTTCTGTGAGTGTGAGCATGTGTGTGTGCCTGCATACATGCGAAGGAGCCAGAATGTGTAAATTCTTGAGCTTCATTTACAGTGTTTTGTCAGCTTCATGTTTTCTTCTGTTGCTTAGGCTTTATTTCCCCCACCACCCCTTGTTCCTGGCTCTCTCCTCCTTGCTGTGTTGGGGGCCTCCTTCCGTACATACATGTTGGGGATTCATTCTATGGTTTAATGTACGGGCCCCTTCCTGCTTTGCTTAATCCAACTTTTCAAAGCGCCATCTCTTCATGTTAAGCTTCATGCTTTGTGTCCTTTCTTTTCTCTTCCCTGCTCTTTGTCTCATTTATATGTATATGCATTGAACGCCTACAGCGATTCACTAGCGTGCCCTGAATCAAAGGACCGGCCAAGCTGCCAAAACTCCCTAATATCATATTCCTTCCTTGGATGCTATCTACCCAACAACCCAACGAGCTACCCCAGTAATACTAAGCTAACCAACACATACCCAGCAAAACATATGTTCTCTTTTTATCTTTATATAAATATGTAAATAATAAAAAGAGAATGTTTTTACTCCAAAAAGGATGAATATTTTGTGTTTTTATTTTAATATGTATGCATATATTTGTCGTGTGAATGAGTGATAGATGTTCAGATCTTCAGTGCTCCACACAAAGCTATGTCCTTTTTGTTCATCCTTTACCTGTTTGTGTGTGCACAGTATAAAATTGACACAGCTTTGCAAGACCGTAAATTAGCTGTTCCAGCAATACTGTATTTGTACACATATCATCAATAAGGTAATACCGTTCCAGCCAGTTAGCTTGCTAGTTTATTTATAGAAATGACACTGCAAACATAAACCAAGGTCCACTCTGAAATGTATGCACTGTTTTCAACTTTGTATACATGGAGTATATCTATGTGCAGATAAATGGAGTGTGTGTGTGTGTGTGTGTGTGTGTGTGCGCGCGCGCATGTGCGTGTGGATATTCTCGATGGGCTGTGTTATTTTGTCTTGTTCACTGCTATTCTTCCTTCCTCCCTTCCTGTATGGCCCTGTCGTTTACAGAGATAGTAAACCAGTTGAATGCCCTCAGCTGCTTACATGGGGATGATGATGATGATGATGATGGTGTCCCTAAGCGAGCACGCAAAGCAACCGCTAAGCCTGCCGCTTCTTCCCAAGGTCTTTTTTCACCTTTCTTTCGTCTCCTGTTTTTCTGACTCTTTCATCATCTTGTGAACATTGTGTCACCTCTACCCTATCACTCATTACCACAATTTCCATATATTTATTTTTCTTAATCCTTCCGTTTCCCATTCTCTTTTTATTTCTCCTTGGCTCAAGTCCCCCACCCCTGAGCCTCGTTGACATTGGTATTGTGATCGTGTTGTGGTCATGTGGTGCTACAGTTTATTTTGGTTCATGTTGTGACGTGGTGTACAAGGTGTTGTGAACACATCAGTTGGTGTTCATCCTTTTGGTTTCTATTCTTTGTGTTTTTGACGGTGTGAACTTGTCCATTCTTTTACTGCAGTTGGTAGTGAACCAAACCAGGTAAAAGGTATCCAAAAGAACTCCTCCTACACAATAAAACATCCTTTCTGGACGGCAAAAGTTGTGTTGCTCTGTTTTCAAATTGCAATTAATTAATTTGTTTTCAGTTGAAAAGTGAGTTTTGGATTAGTGGTATTCTCATGCGGCCTGGTGAGACGCTTCTGAGTGAAATCTGCATACTCCTGGCTTAACTCCAAATTTAATGTAGGAACCTCACATTTTACACAGAGGTTTTCCATTTGTTCTGTCTCAAACACCCTCTGGGGATTCTGAGGTTACTTTGCTTGTGCCCCTAAGTTTCTCTGCTCAGATGGTGAGCAGTCAAAAATCATGCTACACACTGGAGCACACACAGATGTAAATAGACACTCATGCACATGTGTACTTGTCATGAGCTAAAAAGAGTCATGAATGTTGTCGTAAGAGGTGAGGAAAAATGCTGCACCTCTTATCAGCTACCTCCACTTCACATAGCCACACTACATGTAGACGAAGGGACTCACATAGACACGGCACGTTTTCTCTTCGCTCAGATTCTCTCATAGTGCTCAGCAGCACTTCTTGGCATCGTCCTCACACACTTTTACACTCTTTTCAAACTGACCCACACCCTGGCAGCATGCGATTGAGCTACAGTGAGAATGATTAAGATAAATTGGACAAGTCCTAGCCTCTCCAGACAGGCTCTCCATAGCAACTCCATGCTGCCTTCACTGTCTCCCACAGTAACCCTACATACTGCACAAGTTTTCCCAGAATGCCTCAGCTGTATATGCATTGAAGTTGGCTGGGGTGGCAGAGGAGCACAGAAAACTTTAGGCAGCACTCCCCAGCAAGAGAGATCACATACAAGACTGAATGTTCTTTATGCTCGTGGTTCACTCCAAAGTGCAGACCTTGTTATATTTGGGTTTGTGAATGTTGGTATTCATTTTATTCTGTGATTGCTGTTGTTTTTGACTCTGTAGTGGTCACGCTTCTTCATCATTTTTGTTCATTTATGTAACTTTTCTTTGGAATCTGTGGCAACAGAGCTGATCAACAAGCTGAACTTTCTGGAGGACGAGGATCAGGAAACGCCTCCCGCCATGAGCACCAATCCCTTCGATGACCCTGATGATGACCTTCATCCTAACCACCTCAACCCATTTGGTGATCCCGATGAGGAGGGTAAGTTTAACTCTGTCAGCATGTGGAAAAATGTGATCTGATGTGAGTCTGATTTTATTGTGGTGGATGGATATTGTCAGTACAGTTATTTTTCCTGGCTTTAGACTTTTATCTTATCATCAAGTATTGTTGCCACAATAAAAGTTTAGGTTCATTTCAGGAGTGTCAGTGAAATTACCACCAATATAAGTTTACGTTTTAGACACACACATACTGTGAACGTGTGTAATTGTGTAACTATAGCAGGTGGTTATAGCATAACTCTCTCCTCCATCAAATAGAGCCTCCTGCCCAGGCAGTCTCACGGAAGCAAGTAGATGATGATTCCTTCTATGACCACGACTCCTCAAATCCGTTCAATGATCTGGATGAATCGGAGACACCCCCAGGGAACCCGTTCGAGGAGCCAGACCAGGACACGGACCCCCAGCCAGACCCAGAACCCCCAAAGCCTAGGCAGAGAAAAGGGGTACGGCCTGTTGACATGAGCAAGTACTTGTATGCAGACACCTCTCACAACGAGGAGGAGGAGCTTGACGAGTAAGACTTTATTTCTTCATTCATCTCTTTTATATTTTTCCACTTTAATTTCCACTAGTTTCCTTGAATTTGGTACAATAAAAGGAGACCTGCAGGAACTTTCTTTGTGTATGCTGTGCATTTGACCTTTTTCTGTATGTCAGAGTAGAGAAGTCCATGTTATATTGTTTGCTAGAGGGAGTCAGATAAACACACTTGCCTGAACTGTAAATAGCCTACTGACAGGGTTTCTAGCAGCCCGAACTAGAAGCACTCGGGAAAGATCCCAGACTGCCTCGTCCAGTTACTGTTGGCAGGCCAAGTCCTTTAAGACCTCTCCTTATAGAGGAGCACTTGCAGCCCCCCCATCAAGGCAGAGTGACGAGGCAGCTCTTTCAACAGGAACAAGGGCCCTGTTGTTTCACTGCATTCTTTAAGCTTGTCTCCCTCCTTTCCCTCCTCCGTCGTTCCTTCCCTCCCTCCTATCAACTTGTTGCCCCATACTTTCCCTCCTTGCCATCTTCCTTAACTTCCTCCACAGGCTCTGCTCATTTTTATTTCACTTGCCTTGCCTCTTTCATCCTGCTCACCTTCATTCCTTCCTCCTTCTTCCCCTCTTTCTTTTTCCAGTCCTCCATCACTTCAGTGCATCAAAGCTGGCAGCTTAGTTCAGTGAGGAATTCTCAGTTACTTCACAAGCAAGAAAAATTGAAGTCATTGAATAGCACACTAGCAGATGTCATACTGCATGTATGATGTGTGTGTCTCCTATCCCAAAAAAACTTAACAGGTTTTATTGACAATACATTTATTGTATACATTATTGACATACAATACTCTCCTGGCAGGAATGTAGGTTTATAATTAAAGAAATCATGCAGTCAAAGAGGAGGACACCTGTTACCTCAGCAAGTTTTAATGCTAATATTTAATCGGTGATTAAGAGTTGGAACAAAATTTCATGCTCTGAGGATCCTTTCATTGATCTCTTCACAGCAGAATCTTTCACTGATTGCGTGTGACCTCTCCAGCAGAGTGGCTGGGCCTAAATTTTGAATGTAAACTCGTGGGCTTTGGCTGTTGAGCGAAGCTGTCACACAGATAGCCGTATGTTTTAGTCCTCTCGGCTGTCTAAAGACAGACAGGTTATTGACTGGCATGTTTCTTTTGCTCTGTCTCTTACATCAGGGGCAGTTCACTGCAGAATAGAAAGTTCAAGAGGGCAGCGTGGTGTTTTGACTGGAGCCCTTTCACATGTCTTTTAGCTGGTGCTGGTCTGTTAAAGCTTCTCTATAGGCCTGCCTGCTTTTCGCCCCCCCCCAATCGCTCTGCGGTCAGATAGACATTGCGTAGCTCTAGCCCTCTCTTTCAGACAGATACCCAGTCAATCAGTTTTCTTTCTTTCTCACTCTCGCTCTCACCCCCACCCTCTCCATCCAATTCCCTTGTTTGTTTAGGATTGCTTGTTGCATGTTGAGTGAATGTCTCAAGGCCGTGCCCCTGCTTTCAGTGCCACAAGCATGCCTATATATTGAACACTCTGGTATGTGTGTAAGAGTGCCTATTTGAGTGTGTGTGTGTGTGCCTTTGTGCTCCTGCCTGTCTGTCTGTCAGTAGTCCACCTTGGGCAGTAAGGATATGAGGTCAGGTCTGCCTGACCTCAGTGCACCTGCATCTTCTCTTACCTTACCACTTGTGTGTGTTGTTAATTGTGTTGCACCAAACTCTCGTTTCCATGCAGCAGTTTCCTCATGTTTAATTAAACAATGGACAGTTGGAGCCAAAAAAGAGTTTAAATAGTGCTGTTAATGTTGATAATTCATGGTTCGATGTTTTAATGTTCGGTACACAATGTTTCTTGTGTGCTCTTGTTTTGTTACCGAATTAAAGTGCTATAATGTCCATATTCATTAAAAGCTTTGTATTTATTACAGTGTTTTCTCATGTATATTCTTTTGTATAAATCTGTACAACAGTTTTCATTTTTTGCAATGTTTTGGTTTGTTGGCCTGTTAACAAACTGATCTTTCTTTGAGGAGAAAGGTCATTTACACTCTTAATAATTTCACACATCACTAGAACTTTTTAAAAGAAAGATTAATGTGTAACATTTATTCACTTTCTAATGTGACTTTGTGTCTTTTTGTCTTGTCTTGCTCTCTGCTGTCATTTCTTTCTTCCCTCCATTCTCAGATCCAACCCGTTCTATGAGCCGAGGACATCGAGCCCTGCGCGGCCCCCTGCTGGCGGCCCCTCCCTCGATGTGGGCAGCAGCCAGAAGAGGAGGGCTCCCCTGCCCCCAGGTTCCAGCCTTGGCCTCGGCCCCAGTCCGCCAGCTCCCAAACTCAGCTCTAGCCCAGAGAAGGAGAGAACCCAGCCAGTCGGGCCCAGCCCGGTAGCAGCAGTTATGGGGAGAGAACTGGCCTCCTCTTCCCCCAAGGTAAACAGGCTTCACTTGAATTATATAAATAAACTTTGATTTATCACCACAACGGGAACATGTGACAACAAAACAGCAAATGCAATAAATACTTGGAAAAAAACACAATCTAGTCTTAATGAGAGGACTCCTTTTTGGCAGCGGTAGCTGAATAATGGTCACAGTTTAATGCCTTAAATGTAAAATGTATGGAACGGCCACATCAGAAATAATGATGTGAGGATACCACTGTTGATTCTTAACAGGATTTAGATTATGTGTATGCGTATCTTTCAGGTGGGCTCTGTTTCCTAATAGTGATGACCAAAGTTTCAGTTAATTTGCCAAATACATTACATGTAAATACTTTTTAATTACAAAGTAACAGTGACAGTAACTTTAACGTGAACTGGACCCTAAAATCCCAGAATTTCACAACTTTAGGTAATAGTCTTTTTACTCTTCTTCACTTTGGCTCGTTCTTTGTGACAAGTGTTATCATAAGAGAGTGACTTGAAGCATTTTGTGTATATGTGTGTATTTGCACTTGTGTGTCCACGTCCAGTGGTCCTTACATTAGCTTTTTTTCCGCCTGCACAATCCCATCTTCTGCCCCATTCTTTATGCTCATGAAACTCCCTAGCTCCTCATTTGAATATAGGTATTTGTTTATTGGGGTGTTTTCGTATGTTTATTTATTTATTTAAATTAGGTAAATCATGGCTGGGTCTAATTAAATGGCTGATGGTCACACACACTCACTGCAGGAGTCAGACCACTGGTGGGGAATGATTGGCTGGGGGTGTGGGGATGGGTGTGGGTTGAAAATGTATGTGTGTGTGAGTGTGTAGGGGCTCAATGAGCCTATGTGGGGCTTAAACACAGGGGGCTTAACTACAGCAGAGCGATCAGAAGGGGGTGTTGACCCCCTGTGCACACACACACACACGCAAACACTCTGTACAGTTACTTATACACACACAGACACACACAGGTCCCTCCTCCCCATGCAGCTGGCTAGCTGACTGTTTTAGTGTAGCTGGGCGGTGATGCTGGCCGTCCATGTAATTATGGCACAGTGCCTTTATCACCCAGCTGCAGTTGCCTGTGACCGTGGGTGAGGGGGCCTAAACCACTTTAATTACTCAAAGCCAGTGGCCTGTGGTGGGCCACACTTCGCCAAGAGATGCCCCTGCCTCTGGAGCTTGGGGTGGAGGGAGGGAGGGAGGGATGCAAAGAATGAATTGTTGGTGAGGATTGTGAGGGCGGGGGGGTGCACCGAAGGAGAATAGGTGGAAGATAGTGAAGGGTAGAGGAAAGGAGAGTTGTGAGGGGAAGAGAAGGAAGATGGCCAGGGAATAGTAGAAAGAGAGATAGTATGTTCACAGTAAACAAGGATAGGCCTACAGGGTTTGTTGACATATACTGCTAGTGTGAATAGGTTTCTCTTTCTTATTCACACCAAGCACGATGACACACACACCCATGCACACCTCAGCCATGTGTAGGCTGTGAGATGACCTTTGAATGTATGAAGTCAGAGAGGATTAAGAGAAGACATTCCCACTATGAGAGGCCGAGACGAAACCAGCACATCATCACACTATGAACGTGTACAGAGTGTAGATGTGAGCTCGCGTTCACATGCATCCATGGATCTGTTCTTATAGTTTGTGGTATGCCTAAGGCTCAGTTTAGTGAATATACGCTGTGGCAGTTATAACCTTCCCCTAAAACACAGCTAACCTCTGCTTCTCTCATATAAAAGGTTTCAAGGTGTATGTTCGCCATTTACTTCTACTAACTATTCATGTGGGCGATTGGTGTGCAGGACCAAGATAAACACACACAGAGACAACTAGGTCTAATCTCAGAATGTGAATAGAAATTGATATATTGAAAGCAGATACAACCTGACCTGAAGCGTTTGAAATGTCTCATACGCGGTTTGTTAAATGAAAGCTTTGCTAACCAAAAGAGATTAGCATGTCTTGTATCCTATTTACATTTAAAAATGTTTTCAGTGCAAAGGTAAAACTTCAGCTGCTTGATCGCCATAGTTACACCCAGCAAATTGTTAAGAGTGTAACTGTCAGAGTCTCAGTACCCGAATAATATTTCCGTGTTAATGGACTTACATTTACATTTTGGTTTTGCTGAACTCTCCTGTCCTTGTCACGTGTGAATTCACAGATTTATCATTTATCTTTGCCCTAGATGTAATTTTATCCTCCATGTCATTGTATTAAAAACACCCACTTCACTGCCAGCTTGTGGAAAATCAGGACATGTAATGGACATATGGTGTGCGCCCACTTTCTCTATATACAGGTATTAACACATATGGATTGGATTTACATTAATCTCTAACAAGAGCTCAAAGCTCTGCATGTTTTGCCAGTGGAGCACACATTCAGCACCAGCAATTTATGGACAGCACAAGGTGGCAAACCTGCTGCATCTATAGAGTTTCCAAAAGCATTATGTTCTCTTATCCATGATGCCTAGCAGACTGTAGGTCCTTATAAAAGCCAGCAGATATTGTAGAGCACAGATAATGAATGCAATCTCTGCCTTAGATGTTTGTCTACCGGCTTCTTCTTTTTGGTTCTCTTCTTTTTACTAGGTGACATCTGTGTAGATTCTCAGTCGTCCAGGTCGTGGTTGGATATCCAAAAAGGGTTGAATCAAGGGCATCTAGACTCACTTGTAGATACTTGAAGATATTTCACCACTGTTGACAAAGAGTGCGTTGGTAGATACTTGAAGGGCAACGTCTTCATGTATCAACAAACCAAGTCCAGTTGCCCTTGACTGGGAATCCTAGTTGACAGTCAGTCCCAGCATGTGGTCATATCCTGTTGTTTCAGAAAGCCTCATCTGCCTTAAATGAGGATGTCTGCAATGAATAAGGCCGAGCATCTGTACTTTTTTGTTGCCGTAATACACACTCAAAACTTTGGTTTCTCCTACACAACTGCGGCATTTCCACTGACCAGTAAGAGGCTCACCTGAAGGAAGCAGAGCCTCGCTTTGTCACTGTGGTGGTTGTTTAGAGGTAATGTCTTTACCATGACTCAGCTGGTTTTACATCACAAGCTTGCTTGTTTAACTGTTGCCACCACTAGGCATTCACAAATGCCACGGTTTGTTTACATCTGCCATTGTCATCTTTGAATATACATTATGTTATTATGTTAACTACTTTTGGTTATGTTTGTTAGTATCTTAGATTTGTCTTCAAGTTGCTGAAAGTGGCGCTTTGGTCTCTCGTTAGAAGATTCATGTATCTCATGCCAGTGTGTTTGTCCATGGTCCTGTCTGGGAGATATAGATCCTCAAAGGCGTCAAGTTTAAGTTTAGCATCTGTGAAGGAGCTTGAGGGATGGAAACGTCTGTGGGATTAATTTAAATGAACAGAGAGAGTTCCTGTTGGGCGGGTTGTGAGCTCTGTCTGGTCTGATTCAGTCCATCTCTTTTCCCTGGGGCTGATTTCACCCCTCCCAGTAATTCAGTGATCCCCTGCTCCTTCTTTTGTTTCATATCCATCTCTATGTCGTAGTCAGACCGCTCTACACTTAGATGCTCTGATCTTTGGATTTTCATCAAGTTTCCGCTTCATGAATTATTAGACTTATTTTCATATAAAGAAAAGTTGGAAGCATGTTGGAAATATGTCAGTGGACAAAAGTTTGAGTTTGAGTTGAAAAGTTCTATATTATTATTATTATTAGAGTTAGGCATCTTCAACTTAAAGTTGGTGGTACTTTGTGGGTTATGTATGTCCTGAAACGGTTTGCCTTATTAAATAGAATAGTTAATTACAAAAGAACAAGCTATATTTTGGGTTGTGTATTACATACCCTGGTTTTCTGGTCCATGGGTTTTTGGAAGCACCTGTGTCTTTTGCTTTCCTATCGTCTTTGTCAGTTTCACTGAACTCCTTGTGCTATGATATAAAAAAAGGTATACATTACTGTCAGAACCATAATCTTATATGGTGTCTTTACCACTTTTCCCTCTGTCTTCCTCTGTCTCTCTAATTTGCACTCGTATTCACACACACTCATCCTTTCCAGAGGTGAGAAAGTAAACCAACACCAGAGGTATGTTTTCTTTCTCCCCTTCAGTTGAAGGGCTTGTGTGATTACTTATGTTAATCAAAGGGTTCAAATTAAATAGTTTTGCAGGTTGTGAGAGCTCCTGTGCCGGGGGGAGGCAGAGGCCACAGCTCTCCTTCCTCTCTCAGACTTTGTTTTCACAGTCTCTCCTTCAGTTCAGACTACCTCCAAATTGAAATTAGAATAAATTAACATTATTTAATTGAGTTCGCAGAAGGCTGCGATATTTCTTAATTAGCTTTCACCGGGGTCCGCGGCAGGAGAGGACCACATCCACACTGTGAAGTGTTACTGAGGTTGCCGTGACGACTGTGGGATGATTTTGGAGGACAGAGGGGAGCCCAAGAGACAAGGACAGTCATCTCCTGTCTTCTGATCCTTGCCCGTTCCAAGGTCTCTCGTCTTGTTATCGTTATATCCAGTCCAAAGTTATTTCATCTTCTCTGATAAGTTTGACATACCATTACACAAAGACTTTCAGATGTAGGACTTGAAATGAAATTAAAGCTTATGTTGATGATGTTGAATAGGCAGTAGGCATTGGCAACTTTATGATATTAAATAATGCAGAATGAATTTATCTTTTATTGTCTTATATTTCCAAGCATTGAATTTAATTTAATTAATTTACTCTCATGCTTTTTTTTTTCTATAGTTGAGTGGAAATGACAAAGCACTGAACATCATCTTGTGTAACCAAGGGTAAATGTTCAGGATGGAAAATAAAATGATGTAAGATAGCAGATATGTCTAAATAGTGCCCCCCAGTAATTCCAGTGTGATTTGTATAGCCACTGTACATTAAGTTAAAGTAAAGGAGCAGAGGGCTGTTGTTTCTCTTAAACTTAAAAACTTTGAATCCATATTAGCAGGGAAACAGTCAAAGTGGTCCATTTCTGCAGCCAAGTTACTGAAGCCTCGGTGGCTCCCCTTGGCCACATTGGCCTTTCCATAAGCTGTGTAATACTAGGAGAATAATCCGTGAGAGGAGTAAGACTAAGTCAGTACCTCTCAAGGTTTGTCTTTTCCCAGCATGGACCCCTCCCCAACTTGCAGTTTCTGAGTGGTCTGTCATTGGATCTTGTGGGAGAGAGGAGACCCAGTTTCTTCTCTCATGCAGTCTAGGTCCGATCATTGGGCTTCCTGTTTTTGTTTCATGCTGCAGGGCATCGCTGTCATCAAGTTAGGCAGAAAGGTATAAGACTTTTCTGCCTACTGAACAATCTCAACTGCTTGGACCCTGTCTCAAAAGTTGAAGGAATGTTTAGATAAGGTGATGTTCTGGGTTTGAGGTTTGCCTGTTTTGTGGAGAAAGATACTTCCATAAATCTTTGAATCAACTAATTCTGGGATCCAGTGAAGATTAGAAGTTAAACCACGTTTAAAAGACTTTTGAACAAATTGTGCTGCTCAAGAACGAGCAGATCTACTCACTATACTAATACTAAGAATTGACATTGAAATTTTTAGTGATTTTAAAATAAAATATAACAATTTAAATGTTGATATATATTCAGTGACTATTCTAAATTAAATTTTTTACATGGTTGCCATAGAAGGACAAGCGTGTGTGTTGTGTGTACTAATGTGCCATGTTGTGAGTGTTGTGAGGGATATATTTTGATCCAGTTACTGTAATGCGGCTATCATTTCTCCACCTCTTCCTCTGTTGGGTGCATGTCGAGTTCACAAGTTAAGCACTGCGAAGAGCTCACTCTCCTCAATACCCGCTCTGACTCGTGTAAAAGTGCCTTCCGCAAAGCGCCGCTTGTAATCTGCCTTTGGTAAGTCCTCCTTAGTTTTATCTGCCAAGGATTACCTCACAAGCTGCAAGCAGGAGAGAACGAAGGAGACGCAGAGCAAGCGAGAGAGAAATGAAAAGCAAGTCAAACAGAAAACGATGAAGATGGAACAAAATGAAAACAAATCGCTGTGTAATCTCTAAAAAGAGAGAGACCTGCTTTAGAGTTGAAGGGAAGTTTCCCTTGCCACTCATTTAGAGAGGGAATTGACTAATCCCTCCATGATTGATGTCTGCTGTGAGAGGCTCTATGGCAGACTAATAGGGCTTATGAGGATGACCAGAAAGTCCTTTGTGTGTGCATGCCGGTGTGTGTGTATATGTGAATGAACCAAGCCTTTTTGTTTTGTGTGTTCCTCTATCCAGTGGCCATAGAGGCCAGGGGTTTGAATGACATAGCGGCCGAAGAAGGGGTAACTTTATCTTAATCTGGTCTTAATCTGCCCAAGTCCTCCAGGTGTGTGTGGGCTTAAACCCAGAAGGATCCAGGTTTTTGGGGTGAGGTTTTAAGGGGGCTTCGGGTGAGGAGATAGAAGTCCATGCACTTGAAAACTCCTTGGAACCCCAGAGGGTCTAAGACCCCCCGCACGTTCTTGGAAACCGCGCTCACTTAGTCATGCCATACCTTCCTCCCGTCATCCTTAAGTGGCCCCAGCTACATTTTAATTGAATTAAACCAACCGTTCTCTATAATTTAAAAAGGACCTCAGAAGTACCTTATGAATTAGTCTGAGTGATTTGTCTTTCACATTGTGCGCGTGTGTTTTAAGTGTGTGTGTGTGTGTGTGTGCGCGCACCCTTGTGTCTGTGTTTGAGGAAAGGATAGCGAGTGTAGAAATGATAAGGCTTTAATTGCCTCTTGATAAAGCCCTCCAGCAACCTTGGACTGTTATGGTATGCAGGTGTGTGCTCTTATATGCTATAGGAAATACTAAGTGGCACTTTTGGTGCTCAACTCGTAGACCACTGAGTGGGATCATACCCTGTTGATACCCTGACTTTCATCTAGCACCAACACGTCAAAATTGAATTCCTGTGAGCCAAGTGTGTGCTAATGTTAGGATGTTAACATGCCAAACACCACATGCCATAATAGAGAAATTGCTTGAGGCAAATGGTGTAGCAGTAGTGGATGTTTGCAAATTTGAATTGTTGGTGCATGAGACCCAAAGTTAGGAACTCAGCACCACTCGCAGGGTTTTAAAAGTGGTCAGCCCATCAGACATCTGAAGACTTGGTCCCTTTTTCCTGCTCCATTCTAGAGTTTAAAGTACCAGTCATGCAACATAAACTGTTGCCTCACATGTTCGTTCACATATTCACATGTTCTTTTCCTTCTCTTCACTCTCTTGGACGCTCTTGTCATACTCCTCCCTCTTCTTCTTTGCTTCTCAGTAGGATTTTCCCCACCATCACACCCTTCCTCCTTCTGGATGTGTGTGTTGATGCATGCGTATTCTAATCAGGAGTCAAAGGGGTGACTTTGTAATTATGTTCATTTTAATTGGCTGCGCTATCACCTTTCTCATCACTTTGGAGCCCATGCTGCACTGGACAATGGCCGTCTGTAGTGGGCGGGGGGGGTTGAGCAACTGCTCTGTCAAGATCCCCACACACACACACACACACAGTCAGGTTCTTTACCTGCAGAACATAATTCCTAAAGTGGCCTCCTTAATGAGTTTTCCCTGCCCAGGCTTAGATTAATTGATAAATAGTGGCGTTATCAGTGCAGCTGATCTCTGAATCCATTGCACCACTAATTTGTTTGTTGAAGATGGCAGTTAAAGGAGATTAATACGGTATAGATTTATAAGAGCCACCCCTCCTCCCCTTCTCTTCCTCCTTTGCTTCCTTCCTCCAAAGCTTATTTATTTATCTGAGGAAGATGAGGACAGGGAGGAAGAGTGAAGAGGTGGGTGGCCTTTGGATTCTGGAATCTTTAAAGTCTGGTGCATGTTAAAGAAGTGTACATGTGTACATGTTAAGAAAGAAAACTGTGATTTCAGGGAAGCTTATTTTCCAGGCCAGTAATATGTAACATCACAGCATGCATTTACTGTGGATCAACGTGGCAGCACGTTCACTGGTGTTTGAACTGGTGTTTGGTGTTTGAGCACCACAACACTTGACTTAACAGTCACAGCATAAAGATGTCATAGTTAGAGGAGCACTGTATTTTGGTCATTTCAGCGTATCATGAATGCAGGTTGTTTAGAGTGTGACACAGCAACAAAGAAGGTCACAGGAAGAGGCAAGTGGACAGAACGGGCTTTGACCTGAACTGGGTACAGTGTAATTTTAAAAAAACGTGGTTGAGACCTCATGTGAGTTTGTAATCTCCTGCTGAATCTGTGTAACCCCTAGGAGGATAAAAGATGGAGATGGATTCAGGAACGAGGGTCGTGGACATTTTTACCATGAAGTGGTGTTGTCTCATTTTGCCCATAACTGAACCCACCTTCCATACCATCAACCCTCACCACACACATAGATGCACACCCTCAATCCAAAACCTGCTCACCCTGCGTGTCGGTTTTTTTCCTTAGCCAAAGCTAATTTGCAGAGGCGTGAATGTGGGTAATGCTGCTGCTGTTTCCATGACAAGCTAAAGCCAGCGCTTACACCGCATTATGCCCCTGTGTTACACGTTAGGCGAGCAAGCGGGTGGATGGGCACACTGCAAGCTGGCACAGTCACTCCTTTGTCTGCTGCCTCCTCCAAACTGTGTTATTTCATGATGTTTTTTTTTTTTTTCAGCGAATCGTTTTTATTTCAATTTCAAGCCTTGTCTGTCCTCTCCCGTTCTGCTTTTTTTCCCTGCTGCTTTGCATGGTTATGCCTTTGGAGCAGAATAGGCCTTGGAAGAAAAATGGTCCTGGAAAAGGAAACTGCTTTTCCTGATTTTTGCATTTTACATCTCAGTAGCCAACTGCCGAAAGGCCCTCTGTCTTGGCCTGCAGGTTCATTGCTAGATGGGAAGCATATCTGCTTCTGAGCGAATCACTAGCAACCCCCCCATCACCATCACTATCATAATGAATGTATTTACATATTTTCCTACTTTGTGATATTCCACCAAGCCATGGCATAAAGATTTTTTAAAAATGTGGAACAAACAGTTAAATGTTGTCTGGGTAGGTGGCATAGCAGCTGAACGCCTTGCTCAAAAGTAGCAGGTTCAGTCATATATATTCAACTTCCCTGCAAGCTCAGCTGAGAGCTTGCGGGGTTATCATTCTCTCTCCACCTGCTCACACTCACAAAACGAAGCCTGACTTAACTAAACAGTGTCTTCATGCGCAGTCACACATACGTGGGCACACACCTTCTCTCATGACTCTCTTTGGAAGGAGCCCCTCCTCAGTGTGATTACAACAGTAATGTGATATTTCCTTTGTATGTTAATGTGTATTATTTTTCACGCTACATTCGTTCTCCTCTCCTGTTCCAGGCTTTTGCTCCCCCCCCCCTTTCCCATTGTCCCATCCACTCCACATCTCCATTTACATAATTGAACTTTTGATTGGACTTTGCTCCCTCCCCTCTGCTCTCATGCAGGCAACGTTTGAAATCCGAAGCATAATTTCATGGGTAAGATGATGCGAGGTGATCATCCTTTCTTTCGCTCTGTCTTTTTCTAATGTGAAGACGTCGGACACAGAAAGCCCAGATTAAACAAATTGCTTGTTTTGATTGAAGGTACAATTAAATAATTGAAAATGCGGGTCGTTGGAGCCCAGCCAATCAGATGAGAGGTTTTCAGTAGCTGGATGGACAGGACACTTAAGTGCACTAACCTTTATCCTCTTAAATGTGAACATTAATGTTTTTCAAGTGTGCAAGTGTGTGTACATTTTGGATAAGAGCTGAGTGTTACTGTGTGTTTACGTTTTCTAAATCATGTCTATCCATACAGTATTTCATTTCAATATGTCTGTGCCTGCTGTTCAGTATCAGAACATTAGAGCTGATGCATATACAGTATCTGTTCATTTATACTGTAGGCACTGCTGTCATCTGAAGTGAGTCTGTGTGTGTGTGTGTGTGTGTGTGTGTGTGTGTGTGTGTGTGTGTGTGCATGTGCATGCGTGTGCGTGTGTGTGTGGACCTACTTGCCGTAGGCTCCTTGAGCGGATTACAAGTTTTAAAGAGTATGAGATTCAACTCCTCCTCAAATCTGACACTCTCTGACACTGCTTTGAAGCCATGAAAGTGAGATTGGAAAGACATGGAAGCTCTTTTCTCTCCACAGAGTCGCGGGTTTATGTCATTGGGTTGAGGCCAGTTAAGTTTCCATTGAAGCGTTATGCCCCGGAGTAAGAGACAAAGCTGCCACTTAAAGCTTTTGACTTGTATCTTTTTTATGATGCTGAAAGGCCAGTTTTAATGGCCTCTGTTCTCTTTAGTTGTTAAATTTTGTTTATTGCTATGTGACTTTGTTTACTTTTGTCCATCTCAGTTTCAGGCAGGGTGACACAGTAGTAGACTGTCTTTCAACATTTTACCCATGAGTCTGCAGTTGTCCACATTTCTTAAGCGTCCCTGAGCCGAGAGGCTTAATCCCTAACATATCCAGGAGCACTGCTGTGTTACTGACTTTGATCTGAAAATCAGCAAAACATTTCCCTACAGTGATCACTCACCCAATCAATCAATCAATCAATCAATCAATCAATCAATCAATCAATCAATCAATCAATCAATCAATCAATCAAACTTTTATATTCCAAGTGCTTAACATAGAGTTAAAAAAGAGCATAAGTTTAACCAAAATAATTTAAATGATTAAAAACATTTATAATAATAAAATAAAGCATAATATTTTAAAAACTAATATTAAGAGATAAAAAGTTCAAAAGCTCAGTATTGAAAAGGACTGGACCCCTTGTTTCTTGGAGGGTTCGTCAGGAGCAACAAAAAAATTCTTTACCTGTGACGTAAGACGTAAACCAGCAAAGAACCGTCCCAAAGATGCCCACGCATTTATGTGGTCTGTCTTTGAGAATATTGTGGTCAACTGTATCAAATGCTGTACACAGGCCAAAGAGAACAAGGGCAGAATGTCTCAGTGTCCAAGTTGATTCTAAGGTCGTTTGCTGCTTGTGCTTTGATGGGCCTGAAAACCCGACTGATTTTCTTGTCTCAAAAAATGCAGTTTGAGATAAGAAAATCATTCAGCTGCTTAAAAAGTAAAAACAGAAGATTAGAAATTAGAACTGCAGGGTCAAAGATGATTGATGACTGATGTTTTTCTTCATGAGGGGTTTCACCATAGCAATATGTAAGTGTGTTTGCAAAAGTACCTGTCTGTTACAAATACTTAATAATAGCTTGAATCTCACCTGATAAAAATTGTTTTGGAAAGGTGGTGGGGATGGGATCAAGAGGGTGGTAGAGTGAGGTAGGGGCTTGATGGATGGACCTGATGGTGGTTATCATCTCTGTGAAGAATTCTGCAAACTCTTCTCATCTGGAGTATGAGGGGACAGGGTTGATCAGATGGTCGGTTAAGAGGAATTTTGGATTGTTCTGATTGTCACCGATCAGTTTGGAGAAATTCTGACTTATTGTACACACTAAGATGCTCTAGGAAAATTCTACGGTGGACCTGTGATTAAGACTTTCTCCATTTTCTCTCTGCAACGCAACATTTTCTCTTTAATTTACATCACATGAGGAGGGTAGAGTAGCGGCTGACATACTTTCTAAACAGGTCATGAAAGTGGCAGCATCTTCAGGGGTAACAGGGCGTTCTGTTTTTCTGAGCGGTGCAGGCTGTAACTGAAAAGAATATACGGAAATGGTCAGACACAGCCATCAACAACGGAGGAAATCTCCAACAGCAAGTCCATGTGTTATCACCTGATCTAAGGTGTTGCCATGGCCAGGGGTGGGACCATTGGGTACTGAGAAAAATCTATATAATTCACAATATCTAAAAAGTCCGTGGCTTTGAATTCTGACTTATTGTCCAGATGTAGGTTAAAATTGCCTGTGATCATGCTTTTATCATGAGTACTGTGGATAATGGATAAGAATTCGGCAAAATCGTGGAAGGAAGTGGGACGTGGCTTGGGGGGGGGGGGGGGGGGGGGGTGGGAGGTTAAGGCTGAGGCGCATGTTTAATCTGAACCAAAGTATGATCAGCTGAAGACACTTCTACGCTGACTATATTATAATAATGAACACATGCCTTCATGAGTCAGCCTCATCCATCCC
>JBBMJY010000003.1:3912314-3959935 GCA_037833715.1 Toxotes lorentzi
CCCCCCCCCCCCCCCCCCCCCCCCCCCCCCCCCCCCCCCCCCCCCCCCCCCCCCCCCCCCCCCCCCTATAGAGTTAATGCTAACACAGGAGTAAAATGGCATGACGCACAAACGACGAAAGTCACCCAAAGATGTGTCCCTGCCGGCAAGAGCAGCTGAGAATATAGTTGCGGTTCCATCACCATTTTTCCCTCGTCTACAAGAGTGGGAGGGGCTACAGTTTGGGGGAGAGGCCTAAAACAGAGCCGCTGGTCCATCAGTGCTGAGCCAGCTTTCAGTTAAAAAACATACAGTCCAGTTAGTGCTCCATTAGAAGTTTATTAATAAGAAATGTCTTATTTTAAAGTGAATGTACATTAAAAAGTACAGAGATGAATTAAATGACATTATTTTATACTAACTTTATGGTTGAAAGCAAAGAACGTGATTCATAAAACATTTGTCCACAAAATCAATAAAATAGCAAATATTAGTATTGTATATGTAAAGTTAACCTAAATGTAACTTACCCTGTCTTAGACGTGTGTAATGTTGAGGTAGAATTGACTGTCACTATACTGTTGCATTAATTGTAAATTAAAGGATGTTTGTTAAGTTTCTCTAAAAACAATTTTAAATGACATCTGGCCTGATATTGACATATTACCAAAGTCTAAAAGCAACGATTTCCAGCCTTACTACAGAATTGTTCTTTTGCTTAAGACTTAAGATCGACCTGTGACAATTTAATAATTTTCCATGTCATGGTTCATCCACTTTACCGATGACTCCAGATCTCGGATCACATCCCACCCTTCCAAATTCACATTCCAGACACCAAAAATCCTGTGGCCACACCAGCACCAGCAGGAACCTGGACGCTTCCATTTCCAGGTCTCTTCCTCCTATCTTGTCATTCAGGCATTGTAGTGAGCTTAACCCCCCTTCTTTCTCTCTCACATCCTTTTCCCTTCTTCCATTTTTTTTTCTTTCTTTGCCCCGTCGGATGTATGTTGTTGACACTGAGGCATCAGGAATAATGGAATCTCTTGTCAGTGGCTTGTATTTTTTGCCCAGGCTGTTAGGGCTGTGTATAATAGTAGCAGAGGAGGAGGAAGAGGGGAGGTTATGTGCCACTGATAGTAATGAAGGTTGCCTTTTCATTTTTTAATATGGAATGTTTGTGGGCCGAGGCAGTGCTCTCCACTAATCCTACCCTCGAGCCGAGCTAGCTACATGGCTGTGTCAGTGTTACACACACACACACGCCCAGTGACATTCACACAGACAGATAAAAGACACACACACACACACACAATACATACATGTGCACAACATCCCCTAGGCAAGACAGCAAACTGTTTGATAAGTCAGGGTGCATTTCTGCTCCTCATGAAAATTTCACTCCCGTGTTTGTGTCTTAAGGAAATGCAGCCAGCTCCTGTTGAAGAAGATATGGTATTTGTTCAATATTTGATGGATATGAAAGCTTCAGAGCGTAGATGCATTTGTAAACCTTTATCAGGACAGAGCGTAATGGAACAGTCTGGGCTGCCGATTGAGAAAATTACATCAGTTTGTGTTGTGATGAGCGTGGGGTCACTGGGAGTCACTCGCTGCTGTCGTCGGATGAACAACGCATCGCTTCTAAAAGCTGGTTTGTCAGGAATGAAGAAAAGTATGGTTACTCTCATTAAGTGCATATTTTTGAAATGACACATTCGCTTGGTTTAACAGAGTGTTTTAAAGCACCCAAAGTTGAGGAAATTGATTAACGACTTAATTTTCACACGCTGTGCTTGACTTCCGTCTTCATTAGTAGTATGTGTGTTTTTACCTTTTAAACATGTAGTTGTGGTGCATGTTTATTTGTATGTTGTGAGTGTTTGTTTTCTGTTGGCTCAGACACCTGTATGTGGAAAGGTGGGTTGGTGTGTATGACAGAGTGAGCCTTAAAGTCTGTGTGTCCCACTGGCTAATGTATGTTTTTTTTTTTTTTCCGCCACTAGCTGTGTTACCGTGCATGTGTGTGTGTTCTCCGCTGGCTAGGGTGTAGGGTCTGCGGCGGAGTGTGCTGTGTGTCTAATTGCTTTAATAGCACCTGGTCTCTAATCCCAGGTAATTAGGGCGCTCAAATTAGACAGCTATTTTCAAACATCACTTGAAAAAGCAGAAAGGGAAGGCCTGGAGGAAGACCACTCCACACTGAAACTCTTCAAACCCGCACACACACTTTTTTTTTTCTCTTTTCTTTCTTTTACTGAGACAAAAAACAGAAGACAACTGGAGAAACAAGTTTAGTTCAGCTGGCCAGTGCAGAGTATGTGTAAGGAAAATGGAGAAACCTATCATTTCTATAAAGTATTAGGACAGGGTCCGAAAACAGTTTATTTACACTGCATCCCCATACAGTAATTGCGAGCATGTTATAATCGCTATTGACTTTCTGACTTTATTTTATTTTATTTTTTTCCTTCTTCACTTTTTTTCTTCCATTTGTTTGAGCGGCACGCAGGAATTGTCGAGGCTGCCTAAAACGTGTCTGGAGAAGCTGTGGGGAAAGGTTAAGGCCCTCTTTTAAAGATGAGCCGGAAATGTCAAGTGTCCGCCCCTCAGGCTCCCGCTACCGTCTCCCTGTACTGAGACTGCCATAGGGGCCTGCGTGACTCACACACACACACACACACACACACACACACACACACACACACACTGCTACAAAGGTTAGCAGTTGCTGTTAGAGATGGCCTCCAGTCTCTTTCATCTGTTTTGGCCCTTGTGGCATCTCAGCAGGCTCCAGGCTCGCGGTCACAGGTTAAACTACAACAATAGATGAGCAAGAGGCAAGAAACATCTAGGTGCTTACAGAATACAACTAACTTGCCCATTTTGGTCAAGTACCACTTTTGTTTGTGCCTGTTGACATTACAGACCACCATATTTTTTTGTCATAAAATCTGTCAGCAGCAAGGATGTACAAGTATCTACAAGGTTTAAATGATTAATAGACATCTACAAAGTAGATGTAAAGTCTTGTTTTTTTCTTTGGCACACTCCTACAAAACCTTCTGCAAGCTGTCTTATGTTCTACAAAAGGCTTGATCATGCTTATGTCAGCAAATGTCACTTGATAATTCTTTCCCCAAATTCAAATGACAAATTTGTCCACAGTCAGGACTCCCATCATGTCTTTTATTTTCTGTTCGTGCAGTAGCACAAAACCACCAACAGAGGGGGTTGGTTGGCCACCACAACTCTTGTTACAGAGCTGAGACTCTGACAGTAACACCGTAGTGAGCTGTGTTTTCCTCAGGCCTTCACTGTGTGTTTTAAAAACTGGGTTAACTGGCTTTAATATCGGCTGCTGTAAAAATAACATCTCTTTCATTCACTTTGCACTTCTAAAGGTTAAGTAAAGGTTTGTCTTTGACCTTTTTATGGAAACCATCTCGCGCCACACAGATTAAACGTCACCTGCCGATGAGAGAAGCATGACAAAATTTGCATATTACAACTGCTATTTAAGGGCATTGCACAAGAAAGTACACAATCAAAACTGAGTACACATTAAAGATTAACTCAAGGGCCCGAAGTCTTGAGCCTTGAGTCTTGAGTGTGTGTTGTGCTGTCAGGTAAAATTAAAGCCTGTAAAATGTCTTAAATGTAGTCCAGAAAAGCAGAGTGTATCCTTAAAATTCTATACTTTTTCTTAAATATTCATATTAATAGGTGTTTAAAATTCCATCTCATTTTGTGTAACGGTATTCATTCAGCAGCAACAGTCAAATTAAGCTCGATGAAACTTGCTTGACACTCTGCTTAAACATATTGTGTCATGTAATTAAGTCATGTGGTAATGTCATTGTCTTGCAGACAATAGTAATATGCACTTGGATTTTGAACATATTTCACAGCCTTTTTCATCTTTAGCCTCTAATGAGTTTAATCAAATCTCTGTGACATTTTTGCAATTTTTCTCTAAAGTGATCTGTAAGAATTAACCCGTATCTATCGCTCCATAGCCAGATTAGCCAATAGCCTGCTGAATAATCAGTATAGCATTGGTTCTGCTGGCCATCAGAGGAAGACCAGTGTCTCCATGCCACCAAGGATTTGTGGGATTTGGAGTCTGGGAGAGGACAGGCTCCTAATGACGAAAGCTTTCGACAGATAAGACTTCAAAGGCGGAGCTAATTAATAAGATGTTTACATTATCCACGGTCATGCACTGCTTTGTGAATGACCCTTCATTATGTTGTGTGTCTGCATGTGTGCGTGTACGTGCATGTGTGGGCTCATTGTATGTCAGTATGGCATGCTAATTGGATGGGTGGAGGTTTCTAAGTAAAGCACTTTTTTGAAAAACAGATAATGACATTAGGGAGGGGGGGCAATGTGAGCAATCTTAAAAATAAAATGTATGAAATCTTTATTACGAGTTAAATACCTTCCATACTATAAAAATCGAAACTGATAGAGCTCGTGTGACCAAAAATAACAGCCATAAGTTATTGAATGGATATCAACATGTTGCATCAGTAAACGTAATGTTGTGAAGATCATGTTAAAATCATGTCATCCTCTTCCTCCTCCTCCTCCTCCTCCTCCTCTCTGTGCCTGCAGCCCAGCCCCATCCCAAGTCCTGTTCTGGGAGGGAAGCCGAACGCCAGCCAGTCTCTGCTGGCCTGGTGCCGCGAGGTCACCAAGAACTACCGCGGGGTGAAGATCACCAATTTCACCACCTCCTGGAGGAATGGGCTGGCCTTCTGTGCCCTGCTGCACCACTTCAGACCTGACATAATGTACGAAACACACACACACAAATGTGTCTCTGGCAGTATAAGGGCTAGAATTAAAAACAGCAAGTCATAGTTGGGGGGAAACCGGACTCTTTGTCTCTTGAGAAAAAAGAGTCATATTTTTAGATGTCCAGAATGTCAGGAGAAAGTCTATATTATATATTGTATATATTGTATATTTATATTAGATTAAGACTCTTATCATTGTTATATGTTTCCTTTGGTCATTTGGCCTTGTATCCATCATCCCTGTCAGTGTGTTTGATGAAGATGACAGATGTGTACACACTTATTCACGCAGACTCGATCTGTCATTCTCATATTTGAATACAGAGTTTCATGTTTGCTGCCAACACTAATCTCATTCTTGTGTGTGTGATTATAATTGTGTGGAAATTTCCTGTGTGTGTGTGTGTGAGATTCCTTAAATGGTTAGTATTAAATGTCTATGTAACACTCAAAAGTACAGCATATGGAAAAGCTGCAGTCCCATCAAGAGAGCAGACATGAAGATAATTGATCAAAACCCTGCTCTGGGTACACGTGTGTGTGTGTGTGTTTATGCTTGTGTGCTCTTGCACTCCGGTGTGTTATTTTTACATATTTTCCACTCTATTGGTTCTGTTGATTGCACTGCTATGAAATTGCATGTTACAGTTCTAATGCCATTACATGTGACGCATATTTAAACACACCTCTTTCTCCGTCTCCCCTTTTCTCTCTCTTTTTCTCTGCCTGCCTCCTCTCCGATCCTCCCCACTGTTCTTCCAGAGACTACAAGTCGCTCAATCCTCAGGATATTAAAGAAAACAACAAAAAGGTAAGAGGCAGCAACCGCTGGGCCCTTCACACCACTTAGCTCCCTCCCATCCACGTCTCCATTTGGCCTTATTTAGAGATCTGCCATTAATCCCTGGATATAGAGTGTAAGTGTATTTATGTGGGTGGGGGGGTGGCGGTGAAGGCAAGCAAATGCGTGTACTAAAAATCACACACATGCGCTACAGCCAGAACGTTATTATGACAGTTTTCATAAGACATTCCCCTGCTGTGATGTGTGTACATGGCCGTGCGTGTCCAAAACATGACTGAGTCACCTGGCAGAGGTGAGATGGTATCTTAACTCAGCAGCCTGCTGGGAGCTTACAAAACTGCTTCTGCTGTGTGTGTGTGTGTGTGTGTATAATAAGAACATATTTGTCTTGTGTTGATTAGACTGTTTTTTTTGTTTGTATGTGTATTTAAAAGAGTGTGCAGGAGTGGGTGTGCATGTGTTTATCTGTGTGTATTAGCTGTTATCTGTGTTGGCTTGAGTTTCACTGCCTCTTTGGTTTCATGCCTCTTCTCTCCTCTCCATTCTAAGAGCCTTAAGAAATCTCAACCCACACATTATGTACACTCTCCTAAACCTGAACTGAACAACCCATTCTCCTCATAAGGCCAATGTACACACACCTGTATGCCTCCTTGCCCCGTGTCATCATATCTGCATATTCACAGTTTGAGATGCACACTTGTGCACATCACCATTTTCCCTTTGTCCCTCTGGTTCTTTGTGTGCTCATTCACTTTGTCCGTACACACTTGCAAACCACACAAATGCACACTGCTGCTTTTCCCCTTTTACTCTGTGACTACACACTTATATACACACAGACGCCCTGTCCCCTTTCTGGCCCTAAGGGCTACACAGAACGATATGCGTCGGGTTCCTGCAGCTTGATTTCCTCTTCTCATACACACTCTGGCTCAGCGATAACCTCTGGTGGCCCTGTTAGGCATGAATGCTACCCTGTTGACAATAACCATAGTGGAGGAAAAGGGAGAGACCCAATCCCATATCTGCTAACTGCCCCTCACCCCCCTCCAGGTGCTCAAGTAGCCCTGGAGAAATTGGTTAGATATAAGTAATATGGGAATATGCCGTAGAATGTGATAGCAGGTGAATAGCTGCAGCACTGTACCCAGTGTACTGCGACCAGCTTCTCTGTAGAGATCTACACCTGGTGCTGATGTACATTTGTCCAAGCAAGCTGTTCCTTTGCGGTTCTTAGAGGGGACACTGGTAGATATCACCTGCCACCTCCTGCCAATGCTCATGAACCCCTCTAAGAATCTGGGTATATACTGTGTATATATAAGCAACACACAAACAAGGTATTAGTTAGTAAATCTGTGTCCAGGTCTTGGTAAATTGTGCCAGGCCACATTTTTCCAACAGCAGAAAGCGTATTTAAAATTTGTCTTAATTTAAAGCCTCAAATCTAGGTATTGGATGTCATTTTTCGAGGTTGTACTACTTTTAAACCCTCTTCCATAGTTTTAATTTACATAAAATCTGATATGTGTGTTTTTTCACATGGTAAACAAACCAAAAAATTTCCTGCCAGAAATAAATGAAAATCATTGCTACACATTTAATACAAACCTACCACATTTTAACATTTCATGAATAGAGCCATATATGCCCACCTACTTGTGACTGTGAAAGCCTATGGGTTCAGGCAAAAGGAGGAAGGAGTAATGCATCATGTGGTGTCATGTAGCACCCTGAAGGAGTTGAACAAGAGAAGGGTGTCCATGATACTGCCTGCAAAAAAAGGGAAGCCACACACCAGGCACAGTGTGGTAGTTTAAGGACCCCAGAGAGAAAGCAAGGAAGGAAGGACTGAAAAAGAAAATGAGAGAAAGTGGAGTAAAGAAAGAAATGAAATGTTTTAAGAGGAAATCAAAATACGTAAAGAACAGGATGAAAGAGGATGATGTAAAGGGACTCCTTCCTCATCCATAGTGTTGTATAGAGTTGCTTCATAAAGAGTTATTAGAATGTATAGAATTTATTGAATGGATGGCAGAAATGGAAATGTATAGAAACGACAACTATCTCTGCTTTTCATGGCTCGTTGATAGACATGCCCCCTCCTTCTTTCACAGTGTCTGTGAGGAGTGATTGCAATGAGCTCAGGCTGTGCTGAATTATGACAGATAAGGACAATCAATATCGGGGGTGGGTTAAAAAAAGAGAAAGAAGTGAATATTTAGAACATGTTCAGCTTTTGAAATGATCTGTTATCAATGAATATGTGTATGTATGCTAGTCTGCGGAAGATTGTGGACATATTCACACATTATCTGTGTGTTTGAGGACTCTGCATGTTAAGAGCTCTGGTGTGCTCGGACTGCTTACTCCTCTGTCTTGTCTGTTTTGTCAGTGTACTGCTGTGTGTGTGTGTGTGTGTATGTGTGTGTAATGAGGCCAAGGAGAAGTCATTTGTCATGCCATCTGATAGTGTAGCACGAAGCACCAGGCTAAAGCACCCTGAGCACAGCCGTGAGGGGCTGGGCTGAGGGGAGGGGGTGCAGATGATTGACAACGATAGATAGCTGTCAGTCACTGAGAGGGGGTGGGGGGGGTGGGGGGGGTGGGGGGAGGGGACAGGGAGCAGCAGCCTGGGGCAGGCAACAGTGACATTTAGTCCAGACCAAAAGCTTTGTCAGCCCAATGATGGAAAGTGAGAAAACTAGGCATTTTCCAAAATGCGTGATAGTGTGTTGAGAAATACAGGATGAAATTTATTGACCGTCATGTTTCAAATCATTATCACGTATAGTAATGTTTTTGTTAAGGATATACATCATGATACGAGGGATGTTTGCAAAATCACATAACAGAGCCACCGGATCCCCTCACTGTAGGTGTCCAGCATTCAGGCCTGTACCGTTCTCTTGGTGTACGCCACATACGCACTCACCCACTTGTGGAGAATATCGTGAAGGATGAATCATCTGACCACATCGCTTTTTTTCCACATCTCTGAAGACCAGTGCCCATGGGTTTTGCACCACTGAACTCTCAAATGTGCATTCATCTTTGTAATAAGGGGTTTATGCTCTGCAGCCCTGCTATAACATCCCGCTGTATGTGACTGTCGACAGTCTGATCACGTCCTGCACTGACATTCTCAGCCACCTGAGGAAGAGTTTCTCGTCTTTTTTTCTTTACATATTGCACTAATGCACGAACATGACATGTCATAAAATTTTCGCTGTTGACCACAATTTCTGACCCTAGTTTCTGGCGTCTTTGAAGTCACTTCCGTCACTATTCGTACTGAAACACAGGCCAGTTGATCAGTGCTTCTCACTGAAGCTGCTGCCATTCGTGCCCCAGCAATGATCGCTCTTTCAAAGTCACTGTCACTCACATAGTTTGATTAGATGTTAATTACTTCATTGTACCATGCAGTGCAGCTGTGTGGAAGCATCTGCATTCGTTATGTTTCTACTCTCATTTATTCAGGTTTTTTCTTTAATTTGTCACCCGTCTGTCTGTACACCATCCTCCCCAACAAATGCACTCATTATTCTTCTTCAGTTTCAGTAATGTTTGCTAATAACTACAGTGCCCCTTTAGTTTAGGAAATTATTAAGACTTTTTTTATTCGTGAGCCCTTTTTAAATAGTTACATTTATATTATAAGGGCCAACGGGCATGGGCCTGTGTGCCATGGACTGGGAAGGAAAATGAAACTAGTACTAGAGTCATACAAGAGTCGGACTAACGCAGCATTGCTAGTTTTGGTGCTTCCATGTGATCAGCTGACAATAACAAAAATATTGCATACTTGAGTTGAACACACTGTCGGTCAGCACCACAGAAAACAGTTCCCCTAAAAACGACTGGTCTCACCTCAGTAGTCATCGATGTCTCAATATGACATGATCAGTGAAACTATAAGAGAAGACATAGGGAGAATAAAGCATGCCACTGAGGTCAGAAATACTGTAGCACACGTCAAGACTAACATCGACCCTGAAACAAAACCCAGCTCAAGAGCCTCCCTCCCTCCTTCCTCCTCATACAGCTCTCACTTTCTCCCACTCTCGCTCTTTTCTCTCTCTCATTCTTTCATTCTGTCCCCATTGAGCAGCAAAGTTGTCGCTCTCTTTCACAGCCTACCCTGGGCGAGAGGGGAACAATGCAAGCACACTTTGCTCCCCTGAATATGTGTTAGAAACCCAATCAGGCCCTCTTATTCCCCATATTCTTTTTCTTTCTTTTCTGTCTTTCTTTTCTCTTTCACACTCCCTTTCTGCCGGGTGAAGGAGGGGGGAACTTAAACAGGCTCGCTGTAAAGCCAAACTCCTCTCTATTCTCCCCTTTTCTTTTTTCCCGCCGTCACTTCTTTCTTCCTGCCTTGTCTTTTCAAGAACAAACACACACACACACACACACACACTCTCACATACACCTCATTTCCCTGTGCAAGTATAGGTGTTCCACCCATTGTTACCCTTTCCGTCAATAGAAAGGGACAAAAGAGCTGAGAGTGAAAAATATTTCTCCTAACAAAAGACATCATAATTGATTGTAAATTGAGAAATATCTCTCTGTTAAAAGCACCACCTTCTTATTCTCCATCTCTTTCTTTCCATTCTCGTGTCTCCAGTTCTCTCTCTCTCTCTGTTATAGAAACAAGTACATTTGAGGAAATAAGATTAACTACATTAACCACGGTTTGTAACCAGGACGTCTGTGTCCGAAATCAATGCCTTGTTCCCTCCCTACATAATGACCACAAAGCTTGATTTATACTCCGCATAGCAGTTAACCCCAGCCTACTGTATACCCCTACAGGATCGTGATTAATAATTCAGCATCGGCTCTCACGTAGATAGCAACCTTTAACCCATCCTTGAAGTTGAAGTTGCTCAGAGACCATGACCTGAGACAGTCGTAGTTACAAGAAAGCGCCCACATTTAATGGGTGAATGCAAAGCAGTAACTTAATAAAATGTCATACATGTACAACAGACCCCTGAACGAATGAAAGTAAGAAAATATGGGGCAGGAGGAAAGAGAAGGACTTTTATTGAAGCAGGACAGGGCTGAAAAGGAGTAAGCAGGCTCTTCAAAGCAATTCCTGGGATAAATAAAGGTTAAAATACATGGAGGAGTGTTTGGAAGTCAGAGAGGGAGACAGAGAGAGAGAGAGAGAGAGAGACTGATAGACTGCGGAGATCTACGGAGGCAGTGAAACAAACAAGCACTGCAACAGGTTGGAATTTGATCAACACTATCAAGCGGGCCAGATACAAGCTGTGATACCTGGAAGAGATGGATGAGGAGTTTGTGTGTGTGTGTGCTGTTAATCTATTTATTTACCTGTCATTGGCTGCGATAATGGTTTTCATCCCTTCTCTCTCTCTCTGTCTCTCTTTCTCAGTCTATCTGGTGATGGGGGATTGGGTTTCGTGTGTCGCTTGATAATCAAACCTGTATTTTCTCATCAGACTCTAATCAGACCAATTACACGCGTGACGGAGAGCGTGGGCAGGTTGATGTAGGCGACTGATAAGGACACACACACACACACAGACTCACACACACTTTGGGATTAAGCGCTCTGTCTTGGGGTGTCTGCGTCTCTTATCTGGGACAACCATCCCTGACATGACCTGTCAGCAGTCATGCCAAAGGTGCCTCTCTTGCACAAACACACATACACACATGGATCATGCGTGTAATGCAACCTGCACCAAAAATGTCAGAAAAAAGAGACCAGACTTCTTCTATCTCACCAACTGTTGTCACCACCCCATCTCTCAACCTTTGTTGCTATGCGGGATATTCTTGTCTATATTCAGAATTTCTTTTTTCCCAAATTTTCAGGCAGGCATTACTCGTGACGTTAAAATGGTTCTGTGGCATTATGTGAGTCTATAATTGAAAGTTTGCTTACTTTTGTCTCTTGTGTTTTTTTTTTTTTTTTTTGGCAGGCATATGATGGCTTTGCGAGTTTGGGCATCTCCCGTCTCCTGGAACCATCTGACATGGTGCTGCTCGCTATTCCTGACAAGCTCACCGTGATGACCTACCTGTACCAGATCCGGGCCCACTTCTCCGGTGAGGAGCTCAACGTGGTGCAGATAGAGGCCAACAGCAATCGCAGCACATACAAAGTGGGCGACTTTGAAACTGATACCAATGCCTCCATAGGCCAGGACAAGTTCTATGCGGAACTCAACGACGTGCAGCACCGCCAGGCTACCTCTCAGCCTGCTGCATCTGCTGGTGGTGTCAGCACTGAGTCTAATGGCACTAAAGCCACTGAGGAAGAGGTGATGGAGCCAGGGTGGAAGGCTGAAGCAGGAGCAGTTTCAGCCAGCTTGCCGACAGCAGGGCCTTTGCTGTCCTCACCTCCTGTTCCATCACCGTGCACACTATTAGCCTCCTCAGCGACGGACTCGACCCATGTGACACCACCAGGCTCTGAGGACAGGGGGAATCTGCTCAAAGGCAACACTTTAGACCTCAGTGAGCTACCACAGAGAGTGGAGAGAGAGATGGAGAAAGAAAGACACCAGAAGGAGGAGGTAGGAGTGGATAGAAAGGAGGGAAGTACAGAGCCAGGGTCCCCCACCAGGAGAGGGGCTCCCTCCTCTTCCTCTTCTTCCTCACCACCACATCAGAAACTGGGCTTTTCTTATAACAGGGACGCTGACCTCATCAAGAAGAAAAGGGCCAGCCTGCGTCACTCGGAGTCTGAGCCCGCCTCGGACACTCTCCCCCCACCGGTCAACCACACAGACACGCCTCCCAAACAGGTAAACACCCAGAGAAATAATGGCATATAATAACAATGGATAATAAATATGTAGAAACAGGAGAGTGTTCGGTGTTCATCCAGGGTTTTGAAAATTCGTAAACAAGTTCGTTAAAGGTTTGCTAGAGATTAATTAAGCTCTCTCACATCTAATTATAAATACTGTACCTTAAACAACCTCTGAATCAGTCTGTATGATGTAGACTAATTCTCATCTTGCTACTTAAGTCACGTATTAAGATTCTGACAGCGTTTACCTGCAGGTACCTGCTTGGCCCCTAAATGGATTGTTCAGGTTTTTATCCTTGCACCCTGGGTTTGATTGAAACTTTCACAGCTACATCAGTCATAAGACAGAGGGTGCTGTGAACATTCATTCCCTCCTGGCACTCGCTCGCTAAGCTTCAAATCCCGACCTCGTTGATGCTATTGCGGAGATGACCGTACCGAAATTCTCCCCGTTCTGCATTAGATGTTGTCGTCACCTGTCTCGTCGCCGGGACCCAGACACATCAAGGCCGGGCCGTTAACCTGTGGCGACTATAGAAGGCACCCAGGAGAACCCCGTGCTTTGACATTTCATTATATTTTTCATTATATTTCTCATCCCTTCAGTTGATGGCAGTTGGTGCCGTGACTGCTCAGGCGTGGCGACGCTTTGCGCAGAGCACACCTCATCTCGTCTCTCACACGCACTGGAATGCACCTGTGTGAGTGTGCGTGTGCGCACACAGTCACACGCGAACACACATTGAATACATTGCTGCCTGTGTTGGTTAACCCCAGATTACCGCTTCCTGTTTACAAGTCGAAAGGTCACGGGGCAGGCGGGGGCCAGCAGGGGGGTTATGACAGCTATGACACCCCATTTTGATCTGCTGTTATCTAGTTAGCGGGATGCATCCTTGGCTGTACCCAGGCCAGATTTTACTTGTTGAAAGGATAAACATGTTTCAGTGCTATTAACAGCTTGGCTGTAATATTCCTCTGTCTAAGCCATGTTTGCACCCCCTTATAACACAGCCAGGATTTACCCTGCAGATAAAATTCTAAGCTAGGTGTGTTTTTTTGCTTTCTTGTCAAAGCCGTCATGCTCTCCACACCACTGGACTCACGGCCCTGTCTGGGCCATAATGCCAGAGTGCAGGTCCTGTGTATGATGGGGAATATACCCTTCTCCTACCTTTATGCTTGCATGTCTAAATCCTTTTCTACCACCACCTGCTTGCTGTACAAGAAATAAATGTGAAATCTGTTCTACCCTAGGGAGATATTTCAGTCATTGTTCGTTTCTGTGCCATGTCACTTATTTAGGCATCACATTTGACTAAATAACACAGGTTCAGTTAATCACCAGTACAAGCAATATTAATACAAAATACTTTATTTAGAACTTGTAACTTTTAAATGCAAGTCCAGAGGTATTTTTGGAATGTGGCTGCACACCTGAAGTTAATTTTGGGTTTTCTTTTTCAAAGGAGCCAACGCCTGCCCCTGTATCAAGTCCCCCAGCTGAGAAGGTGAGTAAAATTTTGAAGTTTTTAATAAATTTTATCATATTTCTACAGCTTTTCACATCACACACTTACAAGTAAGAAAGTGTATGAAAATCTGCTCATCTCTTAAATGCATATGGGCTTACTTCGATGAAGCACACCGTATTTATGACAATTTTAAGAAATCAACTCTACCCAGTTCTGGTTATTGTCTGTAGCACTGTTTAATCTGATCACACTCAGATTAATTCTCTGTTTTTCTGCACACACAGAAGGTGCTTTCTCGTCAAGAGGCGCTGAAGGAGAGAGCCAGGCTCCTCCTGGAACAGGCCCGCAGAGACGCTGCAATGAAAGCCGGCAACAAGAACGTCACCAACTCGGCTGTGACTGCACCAACCAGGGCCACAAACGTCTGTGATGTGAGTCAAGGTGGTGTGTGTATGTGTGCATGAACTTTCTTTGGAACAGAAACTGTAGGAAAAGACAAACAGACCAGGTTTTGTGGAGGGGGCAGGTCTGTCTCTCATGAGTTTTAGTTGTCTGTCCCTGCCTCTCTTCTTCACGCACCGGAGTGTTCTACAGCATCACCTCAGTGTGCAGGGACAGCTACTAGAGTGACCATCAGCCTTCTCAACACCCTCATGCCGCTTCCACAGTTCTGTATTTGCTGCTCACTACGCTTGCAACATGCTGGAAAAGCCTGTCCAAACTGTCTCATCCTCTGGCAGTCCACTTTGGTAAATCCTTTATGAGAAGGTTTTGAGAAGGAGAGAAGACTTTTCCTTATTAACTTCTGCTGAGACTCTCTTATGGACTGCTGAACGTCACAACCTGAACATGTCAGTAAGAAAAGCCAAACTGTGGATGGACTCACTCTCTCCCTCTTCTCTCTATAAGCATTTTACTCTCTCACTATTTCAGTCTCTCTCTCTTTGGTCATCTTGACTCTGCACAATTTTTATGACATCCCCACCAAATTTGCTGCCCCCTCACTTTCCCCGAACGCTAAGTAAATGTTGTACACAAACACCTGTCAGCAAAAGTACATTCATGGTAAAGGGGGGTGAGAATCGCTGTACCGAAGCAAACCAGACTAGAGAAGACGCGAGTGAAATTGCCAGCTCTGAACCGAGCACGCTCCACTGAACATAATATACTGGCAGTGGGAGGGGGCCCACTGATGGACCAGGAGTTACCCTGGGAAAGCGCTCTGGTCAAATCCTCAGTGACGTTTCCAAATGTTTCAGAGAAAGGAAAGGAGGGTAAGGAGAAAAAAATGGTCTTGTGAGAATTGTGACGACAAGGGATTTGAGGGAAAAATGAAATAAATACCTTTTGGTAATGAAATATCTAAAAGGCAGCAGCCACATGCCTCTGCATTTCCTGCATGAATCCTTAAAGAGAAATATGCCCTTGAATTAGATGTTTTTGAAAGTATGGGCGTGTGTGTTTGTGTGTGTGCATGCTTGTGTATTTGAGTGTGTTGTCAGTGTTTGTCTGTGTGTAGGCATGCAAATGTGTGTTCATGTCTGCACGCCGGCCCCACAAATAACCATTTCGGCATAATCTGAGGAAATAAATGAGGACCTTCCAAGGACTGGTGGCGTTAAAAGTCTTCAGAGGCAGAAAGCAAATTAAAAGAGTTCTTCAAAAGCTGTTGCAACGCTGATATATTTCCTTAGCGACAAAAAAAGGTCCTCTTCCGTCCCTTGTTGTGTGGCAAGATGGCTGACTTCACTTAGATTAGCTCCTTAAAGTAGCCAGACCCACCCCTCTACTCCTTCTGTCTCACTCTCCTCCTGATTTCCTTACTCATTTCCAAGGACAATTGGTTAATAACCCCCTCACACACACATGCACACACACTGCTCCCATGCATAAGGGAAGGTGGGAAAGGAGGAGGGGCAAGAGGGAGATATTGAATTGTTTACACTTTTTTTAATAGAAAACATTGATCAAAGGAATACGACTGGCCTTGAGGCCAATGTGCTGATAATTGTTAGTGATTCAGATTAGATTACTTGATGTCTTGCTTTGATTAGCGTGTGTGTGTGTGTGTGTCTGTCTGTCCATGTTATCAGCTGGAGAGGCCCAAGCCTTTCCCATTAAACTCTCCATCCGTTTAAGTAGGTGCTTTGTGGTTTAGCATGCATAAGGTATAATTTAATTCAATTAAAGCAGGCTTCATTCTTCCAGGGAAGTGGCTAATGTGGGGGCAACAGAATGATTTGGGCAGAGGGAGAGGAGGGGGCTACATTTGCTGTTGTAGGGATGCACCGTTCAAAGCACATAATCTTGGTCTGAGATATATCTTTTAACTGAACTCACACAGGTCAGGAGTTTTATGTGACAGCACAATTCTCTGTGGTGCTGAAATGTTTCATCAATCAGTCAAATTAATATTGAGATGTTAATTGATAATCAAAAATAATGGTTAGTTGTAGCACAAATCAAATCTCCAATCACAATAGGAGCATTTTTTTATTGAGATGAATTAGTTTTGGACTGTATTAATCTTCTCGGCCTGCTGGAAGCAATGAATCCAAACTTCACATTAAATACAAAACTTTTCATCCAAAACTCTCCTGAACAGCAGTTAGTCACAGAAGGGTATACTCAGTTTTGGTGAACGATGTAAGAATAACCCTCATATCTTCTTAGATTCAAATTTAGAAATCATCTCCCGCTAGAACTTAGATCACCGGTTAAATCTTTAATTAAATCTAAATCACACCAGGGATTTTTTTTTTTTTTTTTGTGAAAAGCATCTCAGCTCTATAAAAAGTTCTTCATATGACTTTTACCATTTGAGTAATAAACCCTCTTGTGCCTGTACTTGCCCTCATTTGTTCTCATCTCATCTGAAGCTCCTTCACATTTTTTAGATGCAGATCCAGGAACTGGGGCTTTTTCCAGTGTTCGCAGCCTTTAATGCTCTCTAAATGCATACTACTACAGTTACGGTGACTGCGGTCAGTGTGAATGTAGCTGGATGCTGAACAGTATGTTGGATACTTGTTTAGTGTGTGTGTGTGTGTGTGTGTGAGTGTGTGTTTAGCCCTGTTCTCTTGACCTATGCTCTCCCTCCTGCCATCCCTAATTGTAGCCCACAGTGACTGGTTCTTTCATCTAAGGTCACAGGTTCACTTTTCTCTCTTTCCCTCCATCTCTGTCTTCTCAGTCACTTTCTCTCTCACTCTGTCTTTTTATGTCCATTTTTTTTTCATTTTAAACCAGTTTTCTTTTCCCATTGCGTGTTTTTTTTTTTAAATCTCCTGTCTATTTTTTCTATTTCTCAGTTGTATCTCTTGTTGCTCTTCTGTTCCTGTTGTCTTTCTGTCTGTCTGTCCTACTCTCTGTGGTCTGTGATGGACAAGCAGTACCACTAATTGTTTTCAGCCCACCACCCCCTCCTCCTCCTCCTCCTCCTCCTCCTCCGCATAGGTGGCCTTCAAAACATATCAGTAGTCACAGTGCTGATGTCTTGTAATGTTGTAATGTCACCACCCCCTACCCACACAGGAGCCAGATGGGTAATTAATGAGCTTTCCTAAAATATCTAGGGCAAAGACTTTATTCTCTCATTTTATCCTTATTGCAGACATCCCAATTTTTGTTTTAGTCTTTCTCTTGCTCTTTTAGTCTTTCCCACTGGTATTATTTTTAATGGAGAAGTGCGTGTGTGTCTGTGTGCCTTTGTGTCTATTCGCTTCAGGTCTTTTCCTCCATTAGCAGATGAGAACAGTAATTTCACACCGGCCTGGCCAGGCTAATTATCAGGATCCACACTAGGTTTGGGAAAAGTGTGTCTTTGTGTGACTGTGGACACACAAGCATGTGCTCCTGTGTGCATCTGTGTGGATTTCTTTGCAAAAACTATAAAGCAAAAATATGTGTGTGCAAGTATGTGGTACCTGTAGACTTTTGCAGTCTTTTGAACATTTGTGCGTGTGCGTGTGGGTGAGAGTGTGCGTGCTTGTGGTACACATTCGAGACTGCACACGCATGCCTTGGTGTTTTCCAGGTAAAAGAGTTCCCCTGCTCACTGACTCGTTGTGATTCCTATAATTGGGTCCTGTTTGATTTTTGCCGACCAGCACCCCAACCACCTCCTCCTCTCCCTTCTCCTCCATCGCTCTCTCTCCTCCTCTCGGGAGTGGAGGCGTCTCCTGCGTCTCTGCTGTTGTGACCTGTGGGTGTTGTCATCTTTTCCCATCTGCTGTCTGTCCTCTGATCCTAACTTAACTGCATTCATGCCCTCATTTTTTCCCTCTGTGTTCCCTCTTTCTTTCTTTCTTTCATTTGTGTCACAGGTGGTCAAAACAAAGCCCTCTGGCTGAACCTTGACATTCCTAAAAGAGAAAAAAAAAGTAATTATTCTGACTGTACTGCATTTCATCCGAGTGATTATAAAAAATGTGTTTACTTGTCAGAGGCACATTACTGTATAACAGGCTACTTGCTGCCCAGCTGCTGGCTCTGATTGCCAAACACTGGACAAGTGTAAAGGTGAACTCTGTGAACTTTTGACCGGTGCCAAACCTGTTTCTTTTAACAGGAGTTGTATGTCAGTGTTGAGTTGTGCATACTTTGTTAAGAGTGTTCTCATTATAACTAAATTTAAGTTTGATTATTCAAAAGCAGCAGTTAGGTCACTTTTTCGTTTGCAAATACCAAAACTGCAGTGATTTATTTTATTTGAAATAAATGCATCTATTCTAACATCATCCTGTAATTGTTTGATAATCTGGCAGCCATAATGCAAATATTCTAATTGCGGAGGATTTAAAAACAAAAAAAAAAAACTTTAAGCCACAGTTTTCTTCTCATGGATTCAGCCATTGAAAAAGGCTATCAGTAAAGAGCTGTCTTTGCTGCAAATAAAGAAAAAAATTTAGTCTATTTTGAAAATGCAAATATGGCCTTATGCACTCTCCTTTTTGTCCACACTTTGTCCTTTACTCCCCTTCTCCTCCTCCTGTCCTCTCTCCTTTTCAGCTTTCTCCCAGCAGTAATAGTTTTTCTCCAGGTCTCATTTTAATGTGGCTGCCGTCCCTTTCTTCTTCCAGCTCTCCCTTTTCTCTCTTCTTCCTCTTCCTTCAGCCCCCCTCCCCTCCTTTTCTCTTGCTCTGTCTTTTCTTTTTGAAGAATGTGCCCCTAATGAAACTAAATAGTTTGGTGGGGAGTTTCTTTGGACTGTGTGTGTGTGCGCGCTTGTCCTGGAGTGTGTGGGTATGTGTCGTGGCTGAATTGGCTGGAGTGGAGATCAAAGGCAGTCTCTAAATTGAGTGTGTGTGTGTGTGTGTGTATGTGTGTGTGAGTGTGTGTAACGAGCAAGAGAAAGACAGCTCTCTCAATTGCATCACAAGAGCTGATCGAGCAATCACAGAGGAAACACACAGACTCACACGTTACCTCGGCTGAACACATGCACCTCTCTTACTCTCTCTTCTCTGCCTTCATCAAGTTATCACATGCCTCTTGTTCATGTTTGACCAAGTGGAAGTGTCAAATGTTTTTCACGTCCACCCTGTAGCTCTCTCTCTCTCTGTGCCTTAAAGCCACTTTGCATGAATAAAATATGAAGGCTGAAGTCCTCAGAGGAGAGAATATTTAATGTTTATTGCATGTGAAATTACAGTAATCCCACTACTTTACTAAGTGCCTAAAGAATTTGTTTTAGCTTGAACAGGTTTAATTACTCTATCTGTGTGTGTGCATTTGCGTGATAGGGTCCTCGCATTTATTTCAAATTTACATATGTTCACATTTGTATGCATGTGTGTGTGGACATGCATTTAACACCCATAATATTCTGCCGTCTTTAAGTGGTTTGAGCTTTTGTTAACGTGAGGCTTTACATGTGACTGATTTTACTGCTAACTTGTCCTGAAGAACTGCAAAGATCAGTCTACTTCTAGCCACCACTGTTGAGTAAAGTTCCTGCTTTCCTATTTTAGAGTGAACCCCTTCACACACACTGAATGCCCATTTTTTCTTCCACGGGATCTTGTGCAGTGACAGATTACCTGTGTTTTTCTGTCGCCCACCGTCAGAGAGTTCAGCTCATGTTCTCTGTCTTTCTTTCTAACTCTTTTTTCTCTCTCTCTCTCCCCCAGTAATTATCTTGTCTATTTAAAGGGCAGAACCTTCCCATCTTACTCGCCTGTCAGTGGCGAGCTCCTCTGACTTTTGTGTATGTGTACGTTGAGTGGTCTCCGCTCTACCTGTTCTACCTGTCCTACTGTACGAGTGCCCTTTGTTAAGCATACACACACACACACACACACACACTGCCAAGGACAACTGTTAAGTCAACTGTGAAACCACAGTCAAACAGAACTTCAAGTCAAACACACAAATTTATTTGCTCAAAAAATATCAGCTTGATATTACACAGACACGCACAAACACCATTGTTCTTGGAATTTGTGAGACGTTCATCACATCAGTTTTTGGTTTATTCTTAAAATACAAACAGTATTCTGTAAAATTCGCACCATGTGAACTGTTTCCTTTTTGAACTGTTTCCTTTTTGAACTTTATTGCTGCTGCAGCAAAATAATTTAATCTGAAATATTATTCATTTTAAGTTTTTCTTCATAGCATGGACCAATGCCTTGGATAAAAAAAAGTAGCATATTTATATTTTAGTGAGTTTGCAGGCCCATTCCTTGATGGGCCTTGATTCAGATACACATAGCTAAACAGGAAAATGCATGCAAGACATTACAGAAAACAAACAAAGTTTGAACTTGAGTTTAAAATGATCCCAGTCATTTCACACACACTGCAAACATATAGTGATAAAAAAATTACACATATATATATACATATATATACTAATAAACACTCACAGACATACCCACATACGTGTATAGTGTGACACACAGGTATACAACCCGCACTTCCACTCTGACATCTCACAGATTTATATTTATGTACATGTAACGCACGCACACACACATTCAGACGCACACAGACACACAGACCCCTATCATGGGCACGCACCCGTCAAATCATAATTAGGCCGTGTCCTGGTTCTTTGATAGCCATGTACAGTGGCTCTTCTTTAATTCTTTATCAAATGCATTGATCACTGTGGGCCTCGCATGCCCATTGATCCACGCACTCCGTCTGGAGCCAGCCGATAAGCTCCCCTCTCTCTCTCTCCCTCTCTCTTTCTCTCTCCCTCGCTCCCTTGCTTTCTCAACCCAAATTTGAGCAATAAGGAGAACTGAAATGAAGGGATTTCTAAATTTGGTACGTCATATTTTCAAATATGCTTATACAGTTGTTTATTTAATTACAATACACTGAGGTATAATTGCAGTGCACAAATAATTGAAGCAACTGGAAACCTGTGATATTGTTTTGACTTAAGACCACATTTCCCATAAACCCATTGCCTCCTGCCCCAAAGAAGATGTTGCTGTTTGTTCCGCCCCTCTTCTTACTGTCAGCCTTGTCTCCAGATCTGAACCTGGTGGCACATAGAGATCATAGAAACCAGCAGGGGCAATGTTGTATGCTTTGATTCAGCTCAAACGTAAATGGTTAGTTATTATGAGACCCAAGTGCAAAAAACTGCTAGTTTACTGCTTTGACTCCCACATATAGAACCCACCTCTACACCTCAATTGTCTAATAATCGGTACAGTACAGTGTAATGGAAGTGGGGCCAGCTGCAACAGATTCAAATCAGCCACATGAAGTCCAGTAGCAACAGAACCTCTCAGCCACATTTTCCTATTTAAAGATTCTGTCTAAATTGAGAGGTGACTAGTCTATTTTCCAACTGTTTTGGTGACCAGGAAGTTAGTTTGGGATCTTTGTCTCTTAATTCTTTTTCATCTATTAATACACCTTCTTGATGAAGATCCTAAGGAAGTGGACATATGGTGATCTGGTTTTAGAAAAGCCATTGTATGTTTAAGTATGTTCTTGTATTACATTATTGTAAATATTCAGAGTGCAACCACATAAAGCGGGTGAAGTATCTCTCAACTGTGTGTTTTTTTTTTTGGTAGGGTGGCTTTGAATGAAAGTAGCTGCAGTTTAACCACTGACTGAATTCTTCCTACATCTGCCTTGTGTCTGGATCATCATTCTGGTGTTTGAAACAATGCTCATGAGTTGTGATTACACAGCTATGTGATTGGTTTTGTGTCTGTGTGTGTGTCTGTGTGTGTTCTGCAGCTCTTTAGCATGTGTGTGTGCCTGGACAAGATAGAGACCTAAAGCACCTCTTGACTGTGAATTAGCCTGTCATGACAAATGTCTAGAACTGCATGACTGGCTGCCAGACTGGCTGGCTATCTGGGAGGTTGGCAAACCCTTTTAGATAGTGATTGTGTGTTCATCCTCGTGTGTATATGTGTGTGTGGCATCACTCGATGCCCACGCCAGGTCTCTGTACATGACCAGTGGTGCGTGCCCTCCCTCTCTCTTTCTCCTTGCCCAGAAAAGAGCAACCAAGGCGACAACCTGCTCCCCCTGCTCAAAAAGAGCTTCCAGAGCGGAGAGGGGTCCTCACCCCGACGCCAAGCCCACAGAGGAGCCCTCTGTCTCAGCCTCCCACTCAACCGTTTAGCCTCTCTTCCCCTGGAGGTTCCCAGCAGTCAGTGGAAGACACAGTGCACAATTGTTCTTGCTGTCGCCATTTAAAAAGGAAAAGTCTCTTCTCCTCCTGAGTCTCCATTCTTGAAGCTGTGCTACCCACTGACCACCAGCTGACACGCTTTCACTCCTCCTTTTTCCACCTTGGCTTTGATCATGTAACAACGTGGCTCGTTGCGTTTGTGTGTTCTGTTGTTTTACAAAGTTGCATCCCAGTGGCTTTTTTACATCCACTGGTTGTTAGTGTCCTGTTTTGCCAAATAAAAGGGCTATGTGTGTTTATCAGGGATGAAAACATTTTACCTTCCTGCAATAATCTGCATTTCGAATCCAATCGTTTATGTGTGATTCGTGTAGGTCCCATCAGTTTTCGAAATTTAGGGGTGGGTTGGGACAGATGAAGTTGCCTACACGATTATTTGTCAAGCTTGAGACCGTTAATTAGCCTGATAGGCCAGAGAACATTAGCAGTCATAATTTGGATGTAACATTAGGTGTTAACGTTATTTCCATGGAGTCTAACATTAGCATACTTATACTAAGCAGACTTATTTCAAATTACACTTGTTTAATGTTACTGACATAAGGGCTCTGGGACTACTCATTTAACATTACTAACGTTACCATTTTGCCAACGATTACAACAAGTTGAGCTTCTCAGCCAAAGTGCCAACTTAACGTTAAAGTTTTCCTCTGATGGTTCCATTTTCTTTACGCGTAGATCATATTAGCAAGGCTGAAAATGACAGAAGTAGTGGTTGTGAAATAAACTTTTAATTGACCAAAAAGCAGTTGCAATAGCTGTAAAGAGTAAAAACCAATAGCGAGTGTGATCACTGACGCGAGCTTGATATCCACTAGGTGGCATTTCATCACCACTTTGTCAGCCAGTCTCCCCTCTGACTGAAAAAACGTCTGGTATATCGTGTTCCTACAGAACAGTGGGTTGTAATTGGGGTGTCAGTGTTGGTAACAGTTGGGTGACAAGCATTCAATCTCTATAGGTCCGACAGTTTCAGTTCCTGAAATTGAATCTGTGATTCCTCTGCAAATCAAGTGCAGAGGACACATATTCCAACAGTCTGAAAATCACACATGTACATAAGTTTACTTATCCGCAGTCGATCCCAGATCATGTCACACACTGTCCTCGACACAATGAAAAGACTCTCATCTCCTCTCATCTCCTCTCCTCTCCTTCCAAACATATTCTCATATTTTTTAATCTGTGGCTTTGTAGCTCACAGAGCTAGGCGCTAGTCAGATGCATTTTTCTATAATGTTAATCCTAGCCTCTGGATAGGTAAAGTCAGTTTCCTATTTCCTGTCCCCAAAATGGGTGACAACAATAATGCAATGGGATGTTTTGGAGTGTGTTGTGGCCTGAGATGTATGTATGCTCACACACACACACACACACACACACAGGTACACTTAAACCAGCAATATCCATATCTATAAAGGCCAAACTGGATATCAGAACCAGTCCATAGCTAGAAGGCAGTCAGTGTTTATCATATTACATTTATAAAAATGAAAAGAATCCGCAACACAGTACATAGTAAGACAAATGGAAGTGAGGTTGGAAAGAGAGAGAGAATTATTGCAAGACAAACAAAACAGCATGTATAAACAAAGAAAGACAGAGTTCATTTTTTTGTCATGATGCACTGCTGCAATCCAGCATTTCACTCCATGATTAGTCCCTCTCCTTGGTCCGCCATTAGAAACCCAAACAAACTGACTCCACAGGCCTCAGTACCATGTTTAACACTGGTATCCATGCCAACCCATTTCAAGGTGGTGTCACAGTTGACACTGTGATCCATTGTGTCCTAAATGAAATGTTTAATCTGCTCACCAGAGATCATGCCTATGGGGTTCATCTAAAAGATGTTTCAGGCATTTCCTGACCTCTGACTCCTCTCTCTCAACTTTAAAACATGGTAATTGACACTGTGCTAAGGAAAACCACCCTTATCCTCTTCTTTCTATCAGTTTTAATGAGTTATTTCTAAGCTTCCATTTATGTTCATTCATTTTTCCTAAATGTGTTGGCAGATCGGTGAAGACGCTGAATTTACTTGTGTTTTGTATATTTGCACATGTTTTCCTGAGCAGCAGTACGTTGAACTCCCTGAAATTGGGCCTTGGAGCTCTCTCTGTCGAGCATGCTGCTGATAATCAAGTTGTGATGCTTGACCTTCCCCCTGAATGTCAGTCGTGTTTGTAAAATCTTGTTTCCAACAATTGACAAAACATCCAAGATTTAATTGTGGTAGGGTGTCTCTTGTAAAGCACTTTGTAGTGTGGTTTGTGGAAAGTTCTACACAAGTGAAGTTCACAGTTTTACGGATACGGATTGCTGACTGAAAGAAGTGTTCTTATGCTTGGCACTTTGTTTTTGTACAAGCAGTGTCAACACCTGGTTCTCACTCATCTGCTCACCCTTTATCTCTCTCTCCGTCTCTCTCTCTCTTTACCAGTTTCTCTCAAAGGTGTGTTCCCATCCCCCTGTGGGTATCCCCTTGGGCCCTCACACACACACACACAGACACACATATATATATACGCAGAGTGCATTAGGGTTGCTGTCATTTACAAAACAGCCCCATTGTCCCAGCCTAACAATGGCTACAAGCAAACAATTGACATGGAAATGGAGAGATGTAGCTCATTAGCGGGCGCCGCTTGTTTTGTTAATGGATAAATGGGCGGCTTCGGTAGGCCAGCCCTAAAACCCCTGCCTCAATATGGAGAAGCCTGATTAACAGAAAACCACAGGGAGTGAGAACAGTGACAGAGAAATGCAGCTTCTCTCTCCCTCAGGTCGTATGTGGTTGTGTATGTTTGGGAGAGGGGGGTGAAGGTGGAGTTTTCAGAGTGTGTAGGTGTTTGTGCTCAGATTGAGTCATGTTAGACGAGTTTGTGTTAGTTCGTGTGCCTCTTAACTTCAGTTGTTTTTGTCACGGAGGCTTAAATCATTCAGGCAATATTCAAAACAATATTTTTTCCCCCTGGCCTCATCCAGAATTGACGACTGCCCCGACACCAGTCTTAGAAGTGTCACAACTCGACTGCCTGAATGCTGTTGAATTAGTGTGTGCTGTCATTACTTTGCTCCACTTTGAATTAATTGGTTCTTTCTCTCTGTTCCTGTATCTTTTTTTGTGTCCCCTTATTTTCTGGAAATCACATTGTGAGTCTTGTAAAGAGTTAATTTTAAAAAACTTGTTTTGGATATTTGTGTATCTCCAGCTGGTTACCGTTTACACTTGTGGCCTGTACGCTGAGTGTGTGCTTGTGTGTGCTTGGTGGGGTCGTTATCAGTTAAGTGTTTGTCAATTGACATCATCAAGGTTTTCCTGTTTGCTCTGTGAGTGTGTGTGTATGTGTGTGGGGTGGCCTGTGCTATCAGGAGGATCAGATTGGATCGCCCTGAAAATGGCATTTCTGCCATTACTCTGATGGTGACGGCTCAATACTGTATCTGTCTAGTGCCAAGAGTGTGTGTGTGTAGGTGTGTGTGTACACTCCTAACTCCATAATGCACTAGATGTGTACATCCATTTTGATAACAAAACTTTTTATTTTGTATTTGTAGTAGTTGGTGTGTCTGTGAAGGCAGGTTGCTGTGTTGTGTGTGTGTGTGTAATGAGTATAGTGTGTTCTGTATCTACAGTTTACATTCCTAAAATAGTCATAATGTTAAATTAATTTGTAAAATCAATAAATGCAATGCAATACAAACCTGTGTGTGGATACTGTAAACAAGCATTCTGAGTTACATAACACATCATCTGAGATAAGGGATTTCCTTCCTCATGATCTTTTTCTCTGAATCTGATAATATTTACCTGTGCCTGTGTAAGGGTGAGTGAAATTCTTTTGTTCATGTTTTTGTGCATATTTGTGTGTGTGTGTGTGTGTGTGTGCAGGAGCGGGATGCAGAGCGGCGAAGACAGCTGAGAGAGCGAGCCAGGCAGCTGATAGCTGAGGCTCGATCCGGAGTCAAGATGTCTGACATGAGCCTGCTGGACATGTCCAGCACAGAGAGAGGGAAGGGCAGCAAGGCGAGCCCTGCTGGAGGTCAGTACAAATGCACGCACACACACACAGTCAAACTGCAGACATAGACATTTAGCCTCTATGGACTCACAGCTTTTTCATTTACACTTTATTCATCCTCGTTAACATACTTTCAGAGTTTGATTTAAAAGGCCTTGCCATTAACACACACACTTGCTAACACTTACTAATACTCATTAGCCGTAATACAAAAGAAAAGTCACGCTAGTATGCTTTTGACATACACTCACTTTCTTCATACACACATGCTACGACTCACATTTCCATTATGCTCTCAAAAGGGGTTCTGTCTAATCCTCAGAGAAAAACAAAATGTCATTTGACAAAGGCCGCAGGTCTAAAAAGCACCACCCTCATATTCAGAACAGCAATTTACCCTGCGACTTCTCCCTTGTCTTGTTCGCCCAGTAATTGTTAATCAACGCAACACATTGTGCAGTCAAATTATGCTCAAAATACCAAACACTTCTAATAACGGCTTGCAGGGGTAGCAAATGCTGCCACACGCACTTCCCACTGCTTTCCATTTCCTTGAAATTGGGGCTATTATGATAATGGCTATTATTAGACCTCTGTTGTCATTTGTTTCAGATTCCTCCACATTATACCCCTCTTTTGGTTTGTACTGCTCAGGTAGTCCGGGTGCAGTGTTTGTAAATGGAAGCAGAGAGTGTAGACAGGTGAGGACAAAGTCTGAGAAGTAGAAAAGGCAGCGATAAAATGAGCAGTGTAGCTCAGAACAAGGAGAAGCAGAGAAAAAGGCTCTTGATACTGTAAAAGTAAGGGTGATGGAGGATGACTGGTAGAATGAGAGTTACACAGAGAGACGACCAAACACTGAGACATGGCGTCTTGTTAGGTAAATCAGATGTAAGTGAGAAAGAAAAATGCCTGTTTAAGTTTCATAAAGCACAAGGTGACCTCTTACAGTGTCATGTGTTGTTCAAGGTCCAAAACCTCAAAACACTCCTCAAAAATAGAGACAATCTTCACAGTTCCTGAAGCTGGAATCAGAGGATGTTTGGCATTTTTGCTTGAAAAATGACTCATGATAAAAGTAGATAATTAGGGAGGAGCAAACAAATCTGAAACTAACGTCCTCAACAACAAGAACTGAGATCAGTGACTTGTTAGGTAGAATGACAGAAGAAAGACAGGGAGGCAGAGGGAGAGTAGCACTTGATTTATTTGCTCTTTCAGCTTTTCTGAATTGGACTAATTGTTGATCTCATTAAAAATGGAGTTGGAGGAAAGAACGGAACAAGGGAGGAGGAGGAGGAGGTGAGGAGACGAGAGAAATTCTGTGGGCTGTGATACACAAGGCCTCCCGAGCAGAACGGCTAATCCTAGCCCCCACACTCCCTCTCTCTCTGTCTCCCTCTCTCCTCTGAACACCATTCACGGTCCTTTTAATGCAGCCCGGTCTGCCCCCTCCAAGTGTCTGCCCGCAAAGAAACTTTCCAAACTCCATCACCATGGCCTCCCATTAATTAGGCCCAAGCCAGCCACGCAGGAATGGCGCTTGCTAGCACGCTCCGCATCGCAGCTAGCAAATTAGGAAAAAAAAAAAAAAAAAACAGGAAATGCTGTTAGTTTGATTCTCTCTCCTTCCCTCTTTGTTCTCTGTCCCTCTCCCCACCAAGGAGTAAATAGCAGAGAAGGGAGCTTGCAATGTCAGACGCTGTTTACTGATTGTTTTGTTTTAATCCATGGTGGGTTATCCATGCAGCTAGAGCTGCTCAGGTCTTCATTTGAGTTTCTCCTAACATGTTTTTTTCTTCTGTCCCTAATGTAGAGACACTGTTCTATTGAGCCCCTCAGGAGACTTAATAGAAAATGTGCTTTCATGTTTTTGAGGTTTTTGTTTGCCCTGCCTCTTTTATCTGGAAAAGGAAAGACTGGCAACAGATCTTTGAAGGAGGGAAATTAAACAAAGGTCTCAGTTTCACTTTGTGTGTCAGATGCACATAAACCCACACAGATATACAGACACCAATCAGTCAGTCCCTCCTTGTGACACAGGTGTAGTCTGCTGCCTGTCAGATACTAGACTGGCTGGTTTAAGTTTTAGTTAAGTTTATTCCTTTATTAGTCCCTCCTGGTTGTACTGTTGGGCAGATTAGTTCCGTACACAATCACTCTCAGACACACCAAGTTCTAAAAGTACACTAAAAGAGAACATAAACTTGCAAATAGACAGGGTGACAGATTTTGAGACTTTCAGGAAAAAGATTATTGAATCATGTCACTTAACATGTATTCACACTGTTAACACAAACTAACCAAGATTTTTTTCCCTCTGCACTTTCTCGTCCTTTTGGCCTTTTATTCCTTTAACACCCATCCTTTTGCTTTTCCTTAAATCTTCATCTTTACTTTCTCGTCCTTTTATCCTCATTTTCATTTCTTTCTCACTTTCTCACTCCCGTCCATGTTTCCTTCCCTTCGTCTGTCCCTCTGTCCCACTCCGTACCCACAGATGTTTTGGATGGAGTGAGAGGGCATCATGAGGATGATGGTGAAAGGGGTGAGGATGCGGAAGAGGGGAGGGCTGAGGAGGAGAAGCTTCGTTTTGGTGGTGGTGATGGTGACTCTGTTGCTGCGGCCACATCTGCGTCTGCACTGGTTACTAACCCACTACCACTGGAGCCCGCGCTTCCAACCACCTCCAGCACCCAGGGACCCATGGAGTTTACTAACCCTAGCTCTGAGCTAACCTCTCTGGGTAAAGTCAGTGGCTGAAGCTGCATGATTCTGCATGGTTCACTGTCATGTTTGCCTTTTCCTAACTAACTAATTTACCTGCCTGGGCCTTCTTTTACACATTTCCTACATATTAAGTGGTTTGTTTTCAATTATTCTCTCACATGTGCCCCAATCATTTCCATATTCTCTAACTCAATCACTCATTCATTACTCTTGTGTCAATGTGATACCGCACCTTATATCCTCTAACCAGTAAGTATACCTTCTCTGTTTTGATTTACTCAAGATCAGTCCTGTAGCCTGAACTGCCCTCATCAAAATTTGAACATGCTGGCAGTCCGTGAGCTTTACTCACCCACTTACTCACTTTGTTACTCACTTACGCCGTCTTCTGTTATTCAGTCCCTCACCTAGCTGCAGGCTGTCCCTCTTACAGTGCATTACCATCCACTCACTCTCCCACTCACTGTCCTCTGCGTCCTGTTGGCTCTATGCTCATTGGTGTTTCACACTGGAGGAACTAAAACAGTAAACTGTACATTAGTTCAATGCTGCCATACTTTTGTTTTTTTCCCTGTGTTTTCTCTCTTTAGAAACTTCTTTAAGTAGTAATTATTAAACTCTGAAAAGTGCTCCCCAGACAAAAATAAAATAATATCTTCAGGAAAGCTTTTGCTCAAATCTTCAGAGGTAAACTAATTACTTTGTTTTGTATTTAATTTATTTTACTTGCTTCCTCAATTTCCTGCCGATGTGAGATAGGTGAGAGTACAGTGAGGGAATAGAAGAAACAAACATGAAAACAGACAAATGCTTCCTCCAGCTTTGAAGTACAATATCTCTGCACTATTTGTTTTTTTTTTCTCCTCTCTCACCGTGTTCTTTTTTTGTTCTTTGTTGGTGGTAATTTTTATGTTTTCTTGAAAGAAATGGATGGTGGTGATTGTACCACTAAAGTAGCTGATACCACCCCCCCACCCCCCCTGCACACACAAAATAAAAATGTTCTGTTTTTGTCATAATTTTCCAGCAACCTAGGTCATGCCACCCCACCTCCCCTATTCTCCTACTGTGTTTGGTTCATGTGTGTTTTTGCATGTGCTGTATATGTATATGAGTCTGTATGTGCGTTTCCTCATATCTTCCAAGTTCAAGAGAGTGTGTCTCTGTTTGGCATCTGTATGAATGCATCATGGGGTATGTGTGTGTGTGCGTGTCACGGGAGGAGATGACACATGAAACGGTTGCCCTCCTGTTCTTTCATCTTCTTCAGTGCAGTGGTCTGGCCTGGCAGGGGAGCTGTGGTTACCAGTCCCTGGAAAATAAAGCTGTACAAAACTACTGGAAGGCAGAGAGACAGACAGAGCGAGAGAGAGAGAGGGACTGAGGGAGCAGTGAGGGAAGGAAAGAAAAGAGAAAGACATGGAAAAAACAAACAAATTATCCTTCATTTGTTTGGATTTAAAGGAAGAGAAGAATTTGGGTTTGTCAGATGGAGTAAGAAGAATCAGTGAGAATTGCAGTTAATTAATGCAAAAAGTGATAAAAGCAGTAAAGGTTTTAATAAAAAGACCGTTCTTTCAGTATTCATGTGGAAATATGTTAGCCCCTGAAAGCCCCTGAGCTTTGATTTGGAGATAGTTTCAGACTCAAAAACAACAATATATAAGATTATTTTAAAAGGATTTTGTGCCAACTCGGTCATGTATCCAACACATGATAAAAAAGTGTCAATTGTTGATTATTTGCATGGTATAATTATATAAATAATGATAACTTATATTGAAATGAATACAGTAGCAGCAGCAGGAGACTGAGTGAAATGTAAATGTCATGAAGGTTTTTCACCTTTATTTCTCAGTGGGGAAAAACTAAATATTATAAACTCTTGAGAAAGAGAGTGTGAGAGAACAAACACTTTAAGAAACGAGACCCTCTGTCCTTTTCTAACCCTCCATCTTGTCCTGTGGTTACCATGGTGATAGTCCCATCATTGTACACTCAGTACCTCGATAGCTCTCTGCAGTACAAACAGGACTTAAGGCTTCTGAGTTTGTCCAGATCTCTATCTGTCACACATCGTCATCGTATATATACAGTATATATGCTGTGTATCTCTTCACACTGTGTGCATGTTCCTATGTGATGTTCAGTGCCTGTTGGATCCAAATGTCTTCATTTCACACTTTTATATTTTGCTTACATTGAATTGTATTTTTGATGTATACACACACTGTTTGTGCTCATTATCCTTTTCTGTCTCTCTCCAGGTACCAACAGTAAGCATGTGGACCTCAAGCTGAAGAAGCTGGTGGAGGTCAGCCCTAGAGGAGTCACCTCCCCTTCATCCCCGTCCTCCACCTCCTCGTCATCCTCACCCACTGCCTCCTCCACCCCCCCGCTCAGCCCTGCAGAAGGACTGGAGGTACGCACATACTCACCTCAATACACCCTGTGGCTATCTTTGTTTTCTGTCTTTTTATTTCCTTTTTTCTCTACTTCTCATTTTCCTTTTATCTCTCTCTTTCTGTTTTTTTTTTCTTCTTGTCTCTCCCCCCTTCTCTCCACACCATCAAAGGGTCAGCCCGATCAATCAGGTCCGATTGACTCTGGTTGTCAGCTGGTTGACCCTGTGTACACATCAGTCAGCTAGACCACTTCATGTGAGACTATAGTTTATCCCTCTCGTGTCCATATGAGTCTGTCTAAAGCCATGACACACACACAGTGGCATCATAATGCTCTACATAACCTGTAGCCGTCCCCTCTATTGACTATGACCTTTTCAGACAGTTGCTGTGCATCTGGATAGGTGGGGAAGGGGGGGCTGTTGCGGCTGCACGCGTCTATATCTTCTGATGTGAATATTGAGTCAACAACGCGGTCGACCAGTCTTAACATCTGCTTAATTGATTTTGAATGTCGAGTGGAATAAAGTGTGTGTGTGTGTGTGCGCGCGTGTGTATGGCTGTCAGTACAAGCAAAACCCTCTGTGCTTATGGCGACACAGGGTGTCTTTGATCATCAATTCACATAAACACCCTCTTGTGTTCAAAGCCTAAAAGGCTTAGTCCTTTATGGCCAAAAGAGTGTGTATGTGTGCGTGCGTTGACCCTCACCGAAGTAAATTCACCATTTGGTTGTGTACATTCAGATTCTTGGTCAGCCCGATATTTGACTTTTGATTCTCGATAGTGAACTTTGCTCAGGTTCTTACTATGGTTTTAATACATTCTTGGCTTAGAAATAGAGATTTTATTATTGGTGCATTTGTTTGACTTTCTCTTTAGAATAATGTCAATATTAGTTGATGAACTACGTCATTTAATTGTCACCTAATCAACTAATTCTCATTATTGTATTGTTTTCCTCTGCTAGTTCTTTCTTTTACCTCCATGTTGGTGCCATTAATGGTCCACAGTTAGATATAAATGTGAAGCTGCAGCAAATTAATATATACTCAGCACAAGTAAAACAAATCAGTTATGTACATAAATGTGTCTGTGTATGTGCAGATGTCATTTTACTTCTTCTGTCCTTTTAAAAAAAAAAAAGGGTAAACTGTCTTGTCCCAAGAGGATTGGACATCCCAAAAGTCCTTCAGGCGGGTGGAACGACCTGCAGGAACATCACACTCACACACACACACACACACACACACACTCCTTCTCATTAGCAATTGTGTGTATGCGCAGCCTCGGTGGTGCACGATAAGGGCATGCGACGCTCAGCAGACTGCAGCATTAGTCACGCAGCCCCCTGTATGCACATTCACAGACTCACACACACCAAAAGCACTGAATCACCACTGCCACGGCTTACCACAGCGATGATAGCGGCGATAAGAGAAAAAGAGAGAGGGTGAAAGAAAGAGAGTAAGATGGGAGGAAGGAGGGGACAACCCAATATCTGCTTGTCCCAGAGCGTAAAAGAGAGACAGAGGGGCAGCCAAGTGGGCAGGTGTTCTGTGTGTGGGTGAGGGAGAGACTGAGAGAGAAAGACATTGTATAGTTAGTTGTTAAGAAGGTGTTGAAGGCCAGTGGAGCTGCTGTCTGTGGTCATCATCATTTTGGTGTGTTCATGTGTGGTGTTCATAAAGGTCTAGTTGTATATGATGTGGCAGCAAGTTTAACCTTCAAGCAGCAGCTGTTTAACCTCTGGTTGTAGCTCAATGAACAACTGGGATTCACAACAGTGAAACACTGAGTGATAATTGGGGGGACAGCCTCAGTGTCCTAATCAGTCTCCTCAGGGATTTACTCTTTTGTTAAATAAAGCATTTCCTGCACATACTGCAAAGGCTTGCGGTTTTAAGCTGTCACTAAACTAAAAATATTTTACAAAAAACCAAATCCTTCTCATGAAAATACGACAGGGACAGCAACAGTAATCCAATAAATCCTTTGACATCCAATTATCAGTGATCGTTACACACAAACATATTAAATATTAATAAAACCAGCCACTTGATGGATTTCTGTCCACAGCAACTTACAGTACAAGTAAATTATTATTTACTAAGGAAAACAGAAGGCAGATTCAGTTGTATTTTACTTAGGAATTAAGTGAAAACCATCTGATGCTTCTTAGCACTATACTGAGGGAAGGCCTTTACCTGCCAGTGCTTTCTCCTTTTCCCTTTTTCTGCAGTCAGGACTTGAATCTCTGTTCTTCTCTATTGCCCCAAAGGCTGACATGCACACGCACATCCAAGCTCTGGCCTTATGTTTTTAAAATGTTTAATTGGGCATTTTGTACATAGCACCTCATAAATAAACTTGCCTCAGTTTGACTTGACGTGAGGTTTTAAGTGGCTAGTGGAAGCTGACAGACTAATAGACAAAACAAAGTGAGAACAGACTAATTGCTGACGTTGTTTTTGAAAGTCAATAATCTGAAGCTAAACTAACAACTCCCCGTCTGCAGCTCGTTCCCCGCCCACACTGTCTCTATTAGTCGTCCTTGCTCTGCTTGACTATCTCCCTCTGTCTCAAGCAGTGGAACATGTTTGCCCTAATTGTCGACTTTATTACACGTTTCGCCGTCTTATTAACGTTGCCACAACGTCAATCTTAGCCCGAGTCGGTTTCTTTTCCACTCGGCTTGACATATTTGGAGGCCTGGTAATAAAACATTTCTGCATGCCGTTTTTTGATAGTGGGAGAAGCGAGCGTGCAGCTTTTTAACACATGTTCACTTTGAAAACAATATCTTTTTTTTTTTTTTTTTTTTTGCATTTTGCATAATCTGAATATATTTTCTGGCTCGGGGTTTTGTTGAAAGTCAAGTTAATTGCCTCCTTTTTGTCTCTCTCATGAGTGAGGGAGAGAATGAGTGTGTGTCTGCGTGCGAGTGTGTGTGTGTGTGTGTGTTAGGAGAGGTGCTCACACAAACAACAATGAAGCTAACATATCAACTTCTACCAGACTTATCTCATGGCCTGTCAGCAGGCTTGCTTGCGCTCACGTGTTTACATGTACTAATGTTGTGTGCGCGTGTTTTTGGTCAGAATAATCACAGAGCAGCTGTGAAATCCTGAAACGGCTGCTTAATAAAGGCTTGAGAGCAGATCTAAGTGGCTGGTAGAGGCTGACAGAATAATAGACGAGATGTGACGAGAGGCAGCAGACTAATTGCTGACATTGTTTTTTTTAGAGTCAATAATTTTAAGTTTAGCCAGCTACTCCATCCTGTGTGTGTGTTTTCTTTTTTAAGTGTTTGGAGAGGATCTGTGTTTGTGTACGTCCTGAAGTTGAATTTATTCGTCGCTTCTTGCTTTCACACATTTCACGACAGAGTCGTACATTTATGATCTGGCTCTTGCTGTGGTTGGTTTAGACTGAGAGTGAACATCAAAAATAGCTTAAATGTTTATAAATAAAATTACAAGTAATCTTTGCTGAATGCACCAACATATTTTCTAACGTAAAGTGTGAACAGATTAGTACTTGTTGAGACTGAGTGCACATTTTTGTGTGTCTGACAGAATAACGCTGAGGAGTTGCGAGCGGAGCGTCTGCGCAGAGCAACAGAAAGGTTGCGTAGCCCAGTAGTCTTCAACAAAGACTCTGCAGTCCGGAAAACACAGCTGAAGTCCTTCAGTCAGTATGTGGAAAGCAGACCAGGTGGGTCACAATGCAACACACACAATGAGTACAGTATTTATCCAGGGAGGTATGTTTGCACACAGTAACGTTAGCCTCACATGCATCCAATTCACACCTGAGAGCAGGTAACTGGCAGGGACGTGCACAGACATTTTGAGAGGCAGCGGTTCAGTTCTTACCTTACCCTTCTTTGCCAACAGTTGAACTCTCAGTTGTTCTTCAGGTCTTTATACACATTTTAAGATTTCACAGCGAACATACAAACCAACCACAAACTGCAGAATCAGTCAGCTATGAACACCTCAGGAAGAACAGCACACATCCATTAACAAAGAAAGACGTTTATGGAAAAAGCAGTAACTCATTGGTTCAGTCAAAGAAATGAAGGTTGACACTGACGTCACTGACAGCAAACTTTCTGAAAGATGCTTAAGAATATCAACAGCAGCAGCACAAGACAGTAAAAAAAAAAAAAAAAAAGAAAGAAATGTTTTAGTATAAATGTGTTATTTTGGACTTGAGGGGAGCTTCCGCCTCACTGACTCCACCACTAATATTGCATTCTGAGCATGTTAAATAACATTTATATGCAAGGACAGATTACGGACAGCTAAGTCCACCACATTCCCAAACTTCTGTCTGCATTTTGCTTTTAATTGCAAAAGAGTTTGCTTTCTTCGTCCTTACCATCTGTCCATCTACCCATCCTCCAGAGGTGAAGAGACAGAAGTCTGTTCCTGAGGATCTGAAGAAGGTTGAGGAGGACAGGGGTTCACCGACAGAGGTTGATATTCGCAGACCATTTGAAGAGGAGGTTTGTCCCTTTTTTTTTCCTCCTAAATCACACTTCTGTTTGCAAAAAAATTTTGTCAGAAGGGGTCAGAGGCGAGGTTGGGGGTTGTGTCTCTTAATGGGCTCCCTCTTGGTCTTTTTTATTTCCTATTCATCAGCTCTCTTCCTGTCTCTCCCGTCTTGTCTTTGATAAATCTGTCAGTGAGCTCTTCCCTCTTAAATTTCCCTCCTCTTCACTTTGTCCACCTCTCATCCTCTCACACACTCACACTTTCCCCCTCTCTCTCTGCTGTCCTCTCTTCTCTGCACAGACATCTAAGTATTGATCTAACAGACTGCCATTTTAATTATAACAATGGTAGATATCAGCGCCTCTGCCATTTAGAGGTGTACGTGTGTGTGTGTGTGTCTCTGCGAAGAAGTTGTGCCTGCCACTCTCCTCTCAGCCTGTGTTTGAACTTGTGCGTACAAAGAGTGTGTCTATAAGCATACTATTATTTCAATGAGCGTGCATATGAATGTGTGTGCCTCCGGAGACCGTGGGGTGAATCTCTCTTCCCATGCAGCCCTTTCCTACCCTCAACCCTACACCCTCCACCCCAGTCCCATGCGCACACACACTCTCTCACACACACACACACACACATACACACACCCTCCTCCTCCCAGTGCCTGGGCCCCAGGGTTAATGGGTGTTCAACCTTTCCATTATCCCGATCAGCCAAGAATTACCTGCTGAATGATGTTTGCATTAATATAATATATATGGTAATTTCCCTCCTCTTAATTACGGCTGGGCTGAGCACGGCAAGGGGAGTGGGCTGATCATGTGTAAAATTGATTTGCCAAGGAAAAATATGGTGATAGAGCGAGAGCGCGCAAGGAGGAGGAGGGAGTTAGGGCGGGGGGCTGCTGGGAATCAACACACACATACACACACTTGCACAAATCACATGTGCACAGAGTCACACAGATGCACACACTCACACACTGGAAAGAGTACAGAAAAAAGTGCTGGCCTGGGTGGAATGAAATAAAAAAAACTTTCTCTCTCTCCTGCTCACTAGTTCTCCTGCCCATTAAGAAAAATGAGGTGCATCAGCAATAAAATGGAGATATTTTTCGGATGCATCCTCAGTGGTGAATTTGAATAAACATTTTCCCCACACAGAGGAGTTTCTCTGGAGAATAGCAAGTAGCCAGGAGACAGGGGTGAAGAGGGGTCAGGAATGGAGTGTGTATTAAGTGCCTATGGTTATAGAGTGCTGAGCGTGGGTATGTGTGCGCGCATGTGTGTCCAAGTATGTATAGTTGTGGTGTGGCTGATGTTTGTGTGTATGAGAAGTTGGAAGACTGAAATGTGTGTATGTGTGGGGTTAGTTAGATTTGAACAGGACTATGGAGACATTTAACCTGCAGACAGGTAAGTACAACAAGAGGGATGTGTCCACTACAGCAAATGTAAAGTTTAACATAAAATGACAAAGGTCAGCCATCAGGAATATAAATATTGATTCTGGATTGGGTATTGGATGCTATAACTGAACATAAGGTGAAAGTGATCTTAGGGATATTACTGATTAATCGATGAGTAATCCTTTGGATCCTCTTGTTTTTACAAGAATGAGCTGACCATACGTGTTTATTTACGATTCAGATTCCTGATTTACTCGGGTAAATCAAAAACAAGCATTTTGTAATTTTTTTTTTTTTTTTTTTTTTGGTTAATCAGTTATTGATTAGTAAAGTGAGCAATGATTATTTAGGAAGCTGCTTAAAATTTGTCTTCCTGGGTTTTACCTTGATAGATAAGTAAAATAAATAAGTAAATAAAGATTCACCTCAGTATCTCAGTGCTCTAATCCGGTTATTTAGAGTTCAGCTGTTCTTTTAAAATACAAGTTATAAATAAAACTATAATACAGCTATAAAGTGGTTCTGAAGATATGAGTGAGGAATTCAGTCAAAACAAGAAGCAGCAACAGTTAGTCACTGGCTTTTTGTATAATCTGTTGTGAAATTAAACTCTTTTCTGAGGAAATTCTCTTTTGTTTTATGTAGGGAAGATTTGTAGACACACACTGCTCAGACATTTTCTCTCTCTTCCTCCCTCTGCTTTATTTCTTCTCTTTTCATTTCTTTTTCATTCTCATCGTTTCTATTTTTTCTATCCCTTCCTCACCTTTTCACTTCACTCCATCACTGTATTTCTGTTCTCCCTCATTCTGCCTCGTACCTCGATCCTTTTTTCTCTGCCTCTGTTTAATGCTATATCGCACTACTCTTCCTTTTCTCTCATAACCATTCTCCCTCTCTCTCCTTCTCTCTCTCTCTCTCTCACACTCACTCTCTCTCTGGTTGACAGAAGGCGTTCAAAGACACCAGTCAGTATGTGGTTGGGGAGCTGTCTGCGCTGGAGAGCGAGCAGAGGCACATAGACGCCCGAGCAGCTCGCGTGGAGAAGAGGCTGCGCTATCTCATGGACACAGGTACCCCAAGCCCAATTACACTGGAAAAACTGTTTTGGCAAATTGAGCTTACGCACGCACATACACACGCATGTACACTTGGGGAGTTTGTATGTGTGTGTTTATGTGTGCGTTTGTGTGAGAGAGAATCTTTGAAGCCCCCTCCCTCCCTCTCGGTTGAATGTTGAGCGACGGAGCGCTGGGTGGATATGAAAGGAGGGGATGGGGGGGGCTGAGGGAGGAGGAGGAGGTGGAGAAGGGAGGGAAAGGGTGGATGGGAAGGGAGAGAGAGGGGGTGTGTGTCTCGGGGATGGGAGAAGAAGGGAGACCTCTCTGGGCTGGGGTGATAAGGGAGCCCTTCATGGGGGAAACGATAACTGGGTGCGATAGCGGAGCCCAAGCCGAAGTCTCCGCTGCAGCCGTTTGCCAGCCGCGGCCCCAGCCAGCCAGTCAGCCTCCACACTATTGAACAGTGCGCTCAGCCATGCACAGCTACACACATACACACGCATACACCCTCCTTCCCCTAGTACATATCTGGCCTTCATTGATATGCTGTATAAGGAAAGACGGGGGTGAGTTAAAGGGAGGAGAGAGGGAGAGGCAAAGAAATGTTTTAAAAAAAAAAAAAAAAACACGAGGCAACACAACATGAGCACTGACACTGTTCACAAATCCACGACAGACACACACAAATGCTTACACACCCGCGCATACAAAGTGCAATCTGGTTTGGCGTACAGAGCCGGATTCGGAAGGTTTTTATTTAAGATTTGGCCGGGGGTAAAGCCTTGTTAAGACATGAGACAGTGTGCCGAGCCAAAAGAGGGGCCTTGGCTCCGTTAAGTCCCTAACTGAAATTGGAGAATAGCATCCCATTTGTGATACTAAACCATCCCATCCCTCACCCAAGAATGCTGTTGGAAAAAAAAAAAAAAACATGGTCCCAGGAAGTGTTAAATTTTGATGTTTGCAAATGTTCTGAAAGTCTAGGTACAGTATTTGCTGTAGTAATTTAGTCGCTGCTCTCATGCTCTTTCTGATATATCAGCGCCTAACTTGGTGGATTTACCCCCCAAAATCCTAAAAAAGCAACACAGGGGAGGATAGAAGAGGAGGTTTTTAGAAAAGGAAACTGGGGCGGAGGGATTTGCGCTCACCTTCTCCATCCCATTTAGGTCCTGATATCGAGACTATCTCTCCTCTGTTTGTTGTGTTCGCTTTCCTCCTTTTGCCTCCCTCCCTTCCTCTGTGCCCTCTTCCCCTGTCGGAGCACATGCCATTGTGTCAATCTGAAGGGTTGTTTTTCCTTCTTCTTCTTCACCCACTGATAAAGCAGCTGCTAGCCAGCAAGACGCCAGGTTATTTATTTTCCAAACACCTTCAGCCATAAAGATTTCTCTTTTTATACATATATATGTGTGTGTGTGTGTGTGTGTACCTGTGGTCCCCTCCTGAAAAATGTGATCCACCAGAAAAGGTAGAGGGCGACAACAGGGAAGGCGAGGACAAAATAATGAAAGGATATAACAAAGAGAAATTCACCTTGGTTTCTTTTCACCCCTTATAACATCAGTGGGGAATGAAATTGAGAAAATGTGGTTTCAGCGAGTCAACACACTCACTACTGGGTGATGTTGTATATGACAGTGTATATACAGAACATGGGTGATATGGTGGGTGTTGTACACTAGAAAACTGATCATTTCCAAGTACTACATTTAGTCAGTTATTATCATCAACGGCAATGAAACGTAGCATTAGTCTGTTAGGTGTTAAAGTGTGTATGCAGGAAAGGCCATGCTTAGCTGTGAGGCATCAGCCAGTATTTAGGGCACCGTCAAATTGGCACCAATTCCACACTGGCGTTGCAGAGCACCAAGGGGTGAAAAAAACTCGCCACATGATATCGAGGACATTGCTCACTTCCTCAAAGTGCATTTCTGTTTCCATATCTCATTTTGCAGCACTTATCCCAGAGACTCATCCAATAGGTTATGGATTGTGCCTTTAGGCCGAGGTCTGGAGGCATCAGAGCGAGATGTGCCAGTGACAGGTGGTCACTAAAGTAACCTTTATCACCTCAGCAACTGAGGTCACCTTTCTATAGGCTGTCATAGATGATAGATATTTTCCTCTGAACCCTGAATGTCTGATTGAAGTTACGGCTGATTAGCTGTAAGCAAAACATCCGCTATTGATCCATCACATCTGACTGGTGCCTTTTCTTTATTAGGGGACATGGTGAGAAATTACCACCAGCTACCAGCAAATGTTTTTTTTTTTTTTTACCCTGCCAGACACACTGCTGAAGGTCTGCCAATGTCTATAGGTCCTTTTATTTCCCCAGTACCTTGGGCCTTGTTTAATTGTGGACCTGCAAAGTCCACAAACCTTCACAGAATGTGACTTTCTTCAAATCTTACTCAGCACTTTCCTTGACAATAAATGTCCTGCAAACATTTTCCTATCAAGGCAAATTGGATATAAATCAGCCTGAGCCAATCGCTCAAACTCAAACTCTACTTCTGTGTCCTGACATCTTCATTATGTACCTTTCTGTCTAATACAACCCTGCTTTGGAAAGGTTGACTGAGCATGCAGGCTTCTTTTTAAAGGCACCGGGCTTCACACATAATTACGCAGTTCTGCGTCCATTAACATGTGAGAACAGCCTCAGTTCAACCTCTGTTACTGATGTTTCTCTAAGCCAGGCTGTCATCACCTTCAAACCTTTTCTTTTGTGACTTTGGTTAAAAAAGACACACAGTGAGCAACCTCTCAGCAAATCTACTGTCAACTTTAATTTTACTTCACCCTATCCAAACTGAAGCATGTGCTTGTTAAACACTAAACATCTACAGATCTGAGACAGCAGTGGAGCTTCCCTGTAAAAATCTGACGCAACCATCCAGTAGTTTAATTGAGCTGGAGCTCAGAAAAAGAGAATATAATAAGCAACTGAAAATCTGAAACTTAACTCAGAAAGACAAAAGAGAGGCGGCTGTACCTGTAGCTCTATGTGTCATTCATTGACTATTCCCATATTAACGTTTTTGGCTTTAGTCATGTTTTTAATAAAATGTTTGCGGGTGGTTTATACCATGAGCTGTGTGCCATTTGTTCGTAGACGCTCAGCAGACTTTCTAAGCAGGGTGGCTGTGCATAGTCATAGCGGTGCATACGATCATATGATTCAGACCTCTTGAGGTAAGTTTGGGTGAGCTCAGTGTGCAGTGGTGCTGTGGTAGCGCACAGCGCTGCAGGACTGATGGGCAGATGTGAACAGACAGACCGACTGACCCATGACTGATTGTTCATCTCTCTGCTCCACCAGCAGAAAGCCTGGGAAGATCCACTGTGCTCTGCTGCTCCTCAATATGCCTTTCTTTTCATATCACATGCTTTTGCTTTGTCATTCCTCCAACCTTTTCTGTCTTCCCCCTCTCAATATACAGAGTTTGTCATGTTGCTCATACGTCCATGTATAATGTTTCTCACAAGAAATCAGGTCTTTAATAGTCTTTTTTGTTTTTTAATTCTGTCACTTATTCTGTCACTTCCTTGTTTTGTGCTTTTTAAATCAAAATTCTCTTGCTGTTTTTTTTCTTCTCTTTCTTCTTATGTCTCTCTCTCTCTCTCTCTCTCACTCGTTCTTTCTCAATCCTCTCCGCTCCTCTGCATCTCTTTTTATTTCCTCTGTTCCTTTTTATCCCTGTGAATCTCTATTTCTCCTTCCCTTCTCTCATCCTTGCTCCCCCTTGTCTCCCTCCTTTTTCACACATTTCCTCTCCTTCCCCCTCTCTCTCCCCTGGTTTGGGCACAATGCAGCTTTCTGCGGCATTTTCTATTACGCCACGGCCCTCCCCAGATGAATCCAAAGTAATTGGGGTGGTTAATTTATTTACTCAGAGGCAGTTCACAGCACATTAAATAATAGAGATAATTGAACAAGAATTGTCAAGTGTCTTCTGATATCAGACACATTACAGGAGGGAGTGTGCATAAAACTCCATTTCTATGCCCCCATTGTTTATGGTAATTAAGTACACAGATTTATTCCTTGGTTGCCTTCCAAGCTTATGGCAAGCGCCATTGTTGTCTTCTATTAATATGTAATCAGTAAATAGTTTAATTTTCTAATCTGCAGTTGGAGAATTCACTTTCTAACAACTCTTAATTACTGCTGGGCTCTAATGAGTCTCGCCATGCTGACACAGCCAGCCAATCAGAGGCCAGGCCCAGGTCGGGGGGGAATTTGAATTCCTGCGACGCCCCCCCCCCGGCTAATGAACTTGTTATTCTTGCACCACTGGGAGCACTGTCCTTCACACATGCAACATTAGGAGAACGCTCACCTCCTGCAACAGACAGATTATTTATAAGAGTTTATTGATTTTATGAGAAGATTATTAGTGCATTTGAACAGAACTTGAACTTTTTAATGCATCATTATTATGGGTTTTATTTCTGTGCAGATTCTTAGCAGCATGAAGATACCATTCATCTATTGTGTGTTTCTACAGACGCATGTAATGCTTCTGACCTTGGCATTGTTATTTTTCTAAAGGTATTGTTACACAGAAAAACATATCAAACTCTCCTTATTGAAAATTCAGCTTGAGGTATGAAGAAGCATTCAAATGCATCATGTAGCCTTCGCAGAAAATCCCCTTGCCCCTGTTTGAATATATCTCAGCCACCCCCTACCTGGCCTCTGCACCTATTTACACACACCTCCCATTTCAAATAGCTATATAACCTGCAACAATGGACGCAATTATCCAAATAATGGCACTTAGCCACACCGCAAAGCTGCCCCTCACCTACTGTGCATTTGATAAGAGATAAACAAGCAGAGAGAGGAGAGAATGAGTTTTAGCTCTCCCAGATTAACATATGTTTAAAAATTGCACTCGAAGCCGATAAGATTGACACAGGGTTTTTATGGCGTGCGCTCCTTTAATCTGCCTTTGTGTCTGCAAGTCGACGAGGGGAGAATGGCACAAGGAGGGATCCAGCAAGAGCTTAATGTACTTTGCACATGCAGGCTATCCTCCTCAGTATCTGAGAAGAGGACAGAACGGACCGTCAGTGCCTTCACACTGGGAACAGCTACTGGCTGCTTTGACGGGGTTTGTGGTTATGTGGAGGATTGTGGAAAGTCAATTGCTTAAATGTCAACCTGTGGCTCTAAAACCCAGTTGTTCAAACTAAGGCCTGCAGTCAAATTTTGATCCATTTACCGGGACTGTTGTTGGTTTCGTTTGCCGTCGTCAGGGATTAAATGGGTTAAGATCACTACTCTGTGCTACATGAATAACTGCCCCTCATAGCTATACGTTTCTGGAAGCTTTTTTGGTGCTTTTCCAAATCAGTGCCTACTTACATATCACCTGTGCTATAAAAGTATGAATGTATGTGTGTGCACTGTAGTAGAAATATTACTCAAATTTTGTTGGAATCTACAGACGATTGCTTTTGAACCTCCTTTCTTCTTTTAAAGCTTTATTCTGGGCTGGTAATGTTTTCATATTTACCCCAGGTCCTCTACTTGTAACACTAATGGCCATGGCGTTCAGGCATCATTGTCACTGACTGTGTGTGTTATGTTTATATTTCCTTAGCATCGCGGGAGCCGACCTCTCACTCTTTTTTTCCCCATGCCTGTCGTCCTAATCCAGCATTGTGGCAGCATCAGCTTAGAGTTTAACTAAATAAAGCTGGGCTACGTGAGTGGCATAGGGACTCACACACACGCTCGTACACACATGCACATCAAGCCCTGCCTTGTCTCGTCGCAGCACCACAAACAGCGCGTGCAGCTTTAAGTATATTATCAGGACCAGTTCTTTTACAAACGTATTGCTGGAGAAGCTTAACATTAATTATTGTAACTTTGGACAGATTACATCCGTGCCCGCCTTGTAAGCGCAGGCAGACTCATCTTGACCTCCTATACGAGAGCTTAAAGACACAAGAATGGCATTTTACCAACTTTAATGGGATAACCAGTCTAATCTTTCAGAACTGAGAGAGGAAAAAGTGTTTATACTATAATACCCTCCCCTTTTCACCGGCTGAAAGATGGAGGGACAGAGGTTTATGGTGTTGGCTTTAATCAGTGTTTACTTTGTTTTTCAGGTGCTCTTGTATTTGTATTTGGTCTTCTTCCACTTTCAAAAATGAATCAAGCAACATTAAGTTTCACACACGGCTCTCCTCCGAAATCTTCAATAAGAGTAGATTTGAAAATAAACTCAGGCAACGCTGAAGGCTTGGCTGTTTGATTGAAATTGTTGAGCAGAGAGAGATTGCAACTATTGTTTATCCATAATCACAGACCCAGTTCGTAAGCTAAACTCATGGCAACTGAGATAGACACAGCCAAAAGAAGATGCGTTCCTTTTTGAAGCCTTTGGTCATTTTCTTGTTGTTGTTGTTGTCAGGGTTACGAAAAGAGCACTCACTCTCAATCGAAGGGTTTTGTATTAAACCACAGTGGAATGTGTTTGTGGTCATCTTGAATTCACTTCAGGAGCAAATGCACCGTTCTTCCCTATAGGGAAGGAAAGAAATCTAGGGATCACTCTTTTAAAACCCATTGCCTTTTTCTTGCCTTTGAGGGGACAAAACAAAGGATTTGAGCTTTTGTTTTGTGTGAAAATGCATGTGTGTGTGTGTGTGACTCCAAGGTTCAGCTGGGTCAGAACACAGATTAAACCCCTCCTTCACCCCGACACACACACACACACACACATATATACACTCCATTCCCGCTCATGCCCTTAATCTCCTCGGCCATTTTAATGTTTGAGCAGCAAAACAATTTAATTAGTCATCTTGCAAGGACTCTGCGCAGGCGACCAGTGCTGAGCTCCAGCCTCCCTTGCGCTTTCTGTGCCCCCCCCCCCTTCCTCCAGTCTAGCACAGTGACACCACCCTCTCTCCCAGATGTGCACAGCTTCTTTTTTTTTCCGCCTTCTTTTTTCCAGCTCGGTGTCAGCCTTTCATACATTCTTTAACTGTGGGGATGAAAGGGGGATTTTTAGGAAGATTAGGGAACGGGATCCTCTAGGCATTGTCTGAGAATCTTCAGATAAAACGAGCTGGGTGGATGGAGTCAACGGGAGGGAGGGAGTTTGTTGCGATGGAAGGAAAGGGGGTGTAGTTAGACGTTAGAGTAAAATTTGTTTGTAAACTAGAGCAGGATTTTATTGTGGGGTACCTCTCCCCTATCGCTCTTTCTGTTTTTGTCATATTTATTTCTGTCTGCCTTTTTCTTTCTTTCTATTTGAGATTATTTTGTCACTGCAGTTTTTTCTTTTTTTTTTATTATTGCCATATTTTTTTTCTCACTTCCTCTAAATCAGTTAAAGTTGGGCCACTGTTTGGACCAGGCACTCATTCTTTCCTTAGCCTGCCAGCGATAGGGCCGATTAGCATTTTCAGCAGTGGGGTGAGTAAGTGGGGGGGTCGGGGGGTGCAGGGCTGTTGGAGAGAACTGGGAGGTGGACAATGGCCGCTTATGATAATCTGCTCTTTATTGGAGCATCCCGCCAATGCTTTCATCAGCCGCCTCTCTGCCTGAGACCCCATGCAGCAGCCGGTCCAACAAACCATGCTGCCAAACACATCGTCACACACACAAACACTAAATATACAAGTTCCACATTAACAAACAAACTGAATATGCTCACACGTACACACACCCACAGAGAGTACGCACTGAACGCTCAGCTACCAAACACACTTTTTAGCAGCACAGTGATGCACACAACCAAATGAACCAGAGCTGTGTTGTATTTCAGTCTTTTTTGGTGCTGTAGCTTAAAACCTTCTTTCAATAAATTCATCTCAAGGGTTAACTTTATTTGGTTTGACGTGAAGCTGTCACATGTTAATCCACCTGTTTTGCTCCACCTCTACTTATATTTTCATGGTTGCTCGTTAATGTAAACTTTGCAAATAGAATTGAAATTTAAAATTAAAAGTAAAAAGAAAAATATTTTAACGGAGCTCATAGTCACTAGATATGGTTAATTGTTTGGTGTTTTGTTTTTTATTTTGTTAATTATTATTTAGTTTACAAACTGCATCCCAATGACATAATTTAATTTCAACCTTGCAGTCAATTAATCAAGGCTTTCTAATGTTAACGGGTGTGGTAGCACTCGACAATGCAGGTTAATGACAGAGGTTTGGCCAGTAATTACACCATTCACTTGCTAACACAGCTGCTCGCCATGCTACCTTGTCATCAGTGCCCCCCTCCCCGTACACACTCCTCCTTATTTCCCATTGAAATGAGCACTCCAGGCTACAAATACCAACAGCTGTCTTTCCCAATACATTTCCATTTAGATATCTATTTAAACACAGCAATTTTGCATTTGTGTATTGAATCAAAGCTCAAGCCAGGGCTAGTGGCATTAACAGCCTGATGTTGCTGTCACTTGCAGTGTAATGCTATTCCAGCGATTGGGCGATTTATTTGACACATTTACATACATATTAGGGACAATGTATATTAGGGAGTATATTAAATGGTCTTAATTCTTAATTTCTAAAGATTTGAACAGTGGAGAATGTTGTTTTTACCAAAAATATTTTTTATTGATGTAGTCAAAGAGGGGAGGACTGGGAGTGAGGATGAAGAAACGATTGTGTAACAGAAAGAAGCAAGGGGGGAAAACTAATGAATCTCAGCACAGACATGTAAGAAGGATGACTAATGTTGTTAGCAGAGCCATTACTGGTCCACAGATTAATTCATTAAGCAAATTCATCGTTCACCTCCCCTCGGCCTCCTGTCACAAGGCGTGTAATATGACACCACTCAAATTTGTTCTAACATCTACCCCGGGGGGGGGGGGGTCGAAACACACACAAACACACACACAAACAAACAAACACACACACACACACCCACACACACACACAAATAGAAGGAGCACAC
>JBBMJY010000003.1:3960035-3975184 GCA_037833715.1 Toxotes lorentzi
TTCACACCTGGGGGGTTAAAAATTGACCCTTTAACTACTGCAACTACACACATGCACACACTCACTCACACACACACTCCTTCTCTTTGCTAATGGAGCAGGCGGAGCCACTTATGCTAAAAAGATTGCAGCTGTCTGTCAGCAGGTTGGGGGGGGGTCCTCCACTGGGGGTTATCACTGCTCTCCCACACACACACACTCACACTTTTTCATTCAGAAATTTCTCTACACCCTTCTCTCTTACTCCTTAACAAATAAATAAAAATAAAAATATAAAAATTATAAGTGGCTTGATCTGTGTGTGGGCCCGTGTTTAAAGGACAGTGTGAATGATTCTTTCAAACTACTGTAAACCAAGACCAACTTGGTATCATTTGAAATTTTTCTTATATGCTGGTGCTGTTACAGTATCTGATAATACCTACCATCAATTTCTGTACCAACATTTTTAAAAATACTTGAGAAATATAAACATTTTTCTACAAAGGTTTTTTTTTTCAGTTTACAAAGATAGAATTCTTGTGTATTCCCCTAAACCATTGTGTTTGTGTTAAGCTGTCCCCCCATCAACACCATCGACAGGTACTGAGGTTTACACTTGCACTAAATCAACTTGTGTTTCTCCGCCCCTCTAAGCCTCCCAAATGGTTCACACCTCAGTGTGTGTGTAAACACACACTCAGGGAACTAAACCACCTGGCTTAACCTTAGCTTAGCCCCACCGAGCCCGGGCTTATCTGCGAGTTTCAACAGTGATTCCATATCACAGCTTTTAGCTCTGTAGCTGCATGTGGCAGAGAGGAAGGCCTCAGTGTTTAGCAGTGTTTAGGAAGAATCTGGAATCCGGAAATAATGAAAAGTCAGCATTTTCTTTTTAAGACACACCTTTTGCTCTCTTTGTCTGTGTTGGGGTTACAACGGGACTTTTTAATGTATTATGATAAATTGTCACATCTATCTCAAAGAAGCACACCAACATGGAACATTTTCTTAATTGTGATCATTTCTTTTTTATGTTTGTCTGGATTAATTACAGTAATTACAGTTTTTGATCATATTTGAGAGTAACTTTAGACTGATTAGAGATTCATAATATCAATATTATGATGCATCATATCATCTGTTTATCTTGATTTTTTATGAAGGTTTGGTTTAACTAAATCCCACAGATAATGGCTACTGTGTCAAAGACTAAAGATAGCGGGAGGGGTGGTGGTGGTGGATGGAGGGGGGATTACTCTGGCGTTTTGCATGAGTTGCTTTCTGCTGGGTGGCCCTGCTTGTCAAAAAAAGAAGGGAGAGACAGAGGGAAAGGGAGAAGGAGAGAAAAGCATTTAATGCGGCACATTGAGAAGAAGAGGGCTCTTAATGCCATCAAAGCAAGGGGAGAAATCAGCCATTAATTTATTCTGACCCACACACACACACACACACATACACACTCATGCATGCAGACAGGCACACACGTACACACACACAGCGTATACACCCCTTCTGTTGTTGCCTCCAATTGTTGATAATTTCAGTAACATCTGGTCCATGCCAGTCTTGGAAGCCCACCTGGACCAAGGTTGACAAAATGTTTCCACTGATCCCCTTCCCTCTTTGTGTGTGTGTGTGTGAGAAAGAGAGTGTGTATGTGCACACTCCTTAAAAGATTTGTGTGTGGATTGAATTATAGCCCTGACGTGAGGAGAAATTTTTCGCCCTGAGATTCAGGAGGAGGGGCAGATGACTGGGCTATTCATTGGCTGATAAGAACTGATGGAGAGGTTAATAAGCTACACACCCAGGTCATCACAGGCTTTTTGCTGGGCTACAGAGGAGAATGGAGGACGATGATGATGAGAGGAGGTGTGTGGGTGGGGGTGGTTGTAAGGCGAGAGAGTCGGGAGGAGTGCATCTCTTGAGTATCTGTAGTCTGTACTTTTGACATACCTTTAAAGGTCCCTCAAAGTTATTTCTGTCTCACTGAGTTAGCAAAACACTGACTTTCACTCAGGTGTGTTTGTGAATGAGTTCGTTGAGGCAGTAGTTAGTCGCACAGCTGGAACATCAGTTCTTGTATCTATAAATGATTGTTGAGTCTCTGCAGCAAATAACATTTAGATAAATTGTTAATTAAAATGTGTTCCTGTCGGAGCAGTGGGTGTAGCTGCAGGGAAGCAGAGCCAGTCTGACCACCGACTTGCTGACAGTTGTACTGTCTCGTCATCAAGTACCAGGATCACATGATAAACCTGCACACACATTAATAAAAAAATATTTGAGTTGGATTCAGAAAATATCACTGAACTAGAAGAAGTTAAAGATTATCTTTGTAACTTGTAATTAGACTGAAAAAAGCCTCCCACAGTGTAATTATCAGTATGTGTGTAGCACAGTTCTGTAGTGGTCTTTCTTGTTTTCTTGTCTGTGTACAAGAAAACCTTTCATAAACACCATGTCAGTACTCTGCCCCGTACATGTTGCCACACTCTTAATCACAGTAATAAACCCTGTTGTTGGTTTGGAGACCGTTTTGGTGGAATATCTTGTAGTGCAGTGTTTTCATGATTTGCCCCAGACATGTTTTCAGAACCTGCACATTTAGTAAAATCACTCTGAAGCTTTGCTGCTCCTCCTGTTGCATGTCCTCATTTAATGTACCTCCCTCTGGGATGTCCCTCTTGTTGCTTTATTATTTAATTTACAGCCTCTTAGTGTGGGTGGATAAAGAAGCCACATTTTCACTGGTCACGGTGCCAACAGAATTTGGCCTGGGACTCAGAGTAAGACGTTTAAGTTTTTACGTTTACTGTTAAAACCCTTGGGACATGTTCACCTGCATCATAAGCTTCAGTCTCTGTGTTACCAACATCCCAATTTTATATGTAAATTAGCTATTATAACCACTTGTAATGTCAAAGGTAAAATTAGTCGAACCGTTTTTTCCTCAAAGAATAAAAACTTTTAGTAATTTATGAGTAAAGTTCAGAGAAGTAAGTTTTTTTTTTGTTTGTGTTTTTATGAAGTTTCATCTCCTCAACACATTTTAACACCAAGACTGCCATGGCTGTCATTCACAGACACAGCTCAGGCTACTTTTTTTCCCACAATTCTCCAGTGTAACCTGAGGCTAGAGGCAAGCATCCCCGCTGAGCAGAAAACAAAACACTCAAACAGAACAACAGACTAATCTCCCTCTCCCTCTCTTACATACACACAGTCTGTTTTAGCAATGCTGCTGTTGGATACCGAAGCTTACTACAAAAACTTCCCTTCGCCCCACCTTTTTAATACTTCAAGTCTCTTTCGTTAGCTGTCAAAGTTGTTGAAGAGATGCAAACACTAACACAAGTAATTGCTTCTGTCAAATTTGGCCCGGTATCACTGAGCCAACATGTTATGACATCTCCACAGATCCTGCAGTTAGAAAAATGTGTTTCACTGAATTCATCGCGCTCATACAATGTACTGTGTTGTTGCAATTATATTCTGCATGAAAAAACATACACAAATAGAGCAGGTAGTGCCGCAGCTTTCGTAATATTTAAAGCAAGCACTCCTTTAATGGCCGATCCCTAACATGTGTACTGTTATACTGGGAGCTGTGGAGTGAGGTGAGCCATCTTCGTATGAGTTTTAGCAGGTGGAGCTGGGGTTGTTTTCCCAGTGAGCATCACTGCAGGCGTTGGGGTGTTTGATTGAAGAAACTATCCCACTTTGTGTTGTATCACTGAGGCCTAATAGAAGCCAGCCCCCAAAGGTCCAAGCAAAGGCTCTCATTCTGAAGAAGAGAAAAAGACTCCGGGCAGGACCCTAGCATGGGGTCTCTCCTCTCCCCCTTCATACCTCCTCTTGTTCCAGAGCTAATAGGGAGGCACCGGGCGCCTTTCCTGCTCCCTATCACCCACTCACCTTAATAATAAAAGAGAGCCCCCTGTGGAAAGGAGCTAGCATGAGCTGGTGAAGATCACGCTGTTAATAGGATGATGCCTTTTTGCCTTTTGTCATGAGATTATGAACGGGGATAGCCTCTCTTCGCCTCTCCTCTCTGCTCCTCCACTCTTCTTTACTCTTCCCACACACATCTACAGGCGTCCTGGAGGGCCCCGCGGAGTTGGAGTGGAGACAGGCGTAACCGAGGCTTTGTTCCTCTGCTTGTATGGTAAAAGGCTCGCTAATGAAATACCTTTTAGGGGGTATCGGCAGGTGAGCTCCCCAATCAGGCATTTCGGCAAAAACACACACAGGCGTACATACACTCACATATTCTCCGTCTCCTCTCATCTGCCCCCTCTTGCTATATTAATTACCTGAAGTGCTCTGGCCTTGCAGAAAGCTCTCGATTCTACCGCTCTCCTCCTTCTCTTCATCCAACACGACAGCCACAACGACCTAAGCTAGCCTAAAGTGGGGGGTGCAACAGAAAAGGGAGGATGATAATAGTAGTAATGAACTCGGGTGACAATAATGAGAAAGGTAATTGAGAAATGGTGTATGGCAGGCCCCCCGATTTTCCTTTTCCAGCCCCAAGCTAAGTGGGGACAGGTTGAAAATCATCTTATTTAGAGCTCAGTTAAATGGTTCTTGTAGAGTGTTGGAGAGAGCAGGGATTTCTGACGCTAAAGCTAAAGTGAACTGACAAGCATGGAGTGGCGATACAGCGGCCTAATGGGTTAGGGAGTGCTTAGAGTCGCTGTTGGCGTCATAGACCGTGATTTTTTTTCTTCTCTCTTTTAATTTCTTATTGACATTGAGTGGCATGGTCAAAGCAGCCTGTGCTGTACTGGATTATTGTTAAACACCTCAGTGCTTCACTGCTGTTCTTTTCTTTTCCAGTCTGCTCACTTTGATTGTTTTCTACTGTCTGTGTTTCTGTATGTATGGATGCGACAAATAGCTCCCTTCAGGGCTGTACATGCGTCGTAGACTTGCTTTTTGATCATCGAGCATGCCTGTGCATACTCTGCTTCCTTCTTATGTTTACTGTAAGCCCCTGTTACTTGTATTTTTGTGTTAGTGTGTGTGTTTGTGGACTCATGTTGTCTACTTTTCTCTTAAGTGTGTGTCTGTCTGTTTCCTTCTGGCCTTCTCACCCAGGCTGTGATAGAGACAGGGCGGTCTAGGCTTTAACAGACAGAGGCTGCCTCCACCAGCCCATAGTCTGCCACTCTCTGATAATGTTTATTGATTTGTAGCAAAAACACAATTTGATGGAGTGGGGGCAGCGTGGGGAGGGTGGAGGGGTGTGTGTGTGGGAGTGAGTTGGGGAGGAGTGCATTTGTGTGATTGTCACGGCTTTTCTGGTTCTGCTAGACAAACAAAGAAATACTCCAGGAATGGCATTTGTTTTTCTGTAGTCTAACCCCATTTCCAATTTTTACAGTTAACAGCACAGTTAATTTATTTAATTAAAATGAGAAAGTAGAGAAACTTGAAAGAGGAGAAGAAGAGCGAAATTAGGAGAGACAGCAAGAGAAAGCTGCATAAATGACTTCTCTACACTCTTCATCTCTCTGTACAAGCAACAGAAAGTGTGTGTTTCGCTGTGTGTGTGTGTGTGTGTGTGTGTATGTGTGTGTGTACAAAGGGAATCCTCCTAATATGAACATTTCATCTCCAGAGTCAGTCTATTATGTGAACTCTGTTTGCCCAAGCCCCCTCCCCTGCTTAACCTCTGAGGTGGAGGAATAAGAAGTGTCTGGAGGTTGGTCTACTGTTAGCTCTGAGGTCAAACTTGTTTGCCCAGGGGTGTGTGTGTGTGTGTGTTTCTGTATAGTCAGCAGAGGAGAGTAAGGTGGTGTGTGTGTTTAAAAGAGAGGGGGGTAAGAAGAGGAAACATATTAGTACGGCATACCTATAATCTTTGTTTAAAATGGTCTCTGAACACAAATGTTCAAACAGTGACATGATAGGAGCTGCAGATGTAGACTAGCCTGCTCATTAAAAAAAGGCTTTGACAGTTCTACTGCCCACCGTACATCGTTCACCGATTGGTCACAGTGATACTTTTTTCCTGTGATTATTGATTATGGAAACCAAACTAAACACTATACAAGATCGTACATAATTAATTCAGCAGCTCTGCATGTTTGATTCCCTTCACTATATTGGCAGAAAGATGGAGCTCCACTGTTAATACTGTTATTAGAAACAAATAATCATTCAGCTCTGCTTATGGAAAAGACGCAGTTCACCCCCCAAAACTCTCAGTCACACCCCACTCTGCCCTCTCCCCTACCTCCACCTCTTTTGTCAGTTGTAAAGCAAGCAGTGGTTGACAAATGACACCGGTGGAAAAGGCAGTCATTATGCCTCAGTGTGAGAGGAGATTTTTTTTTTTCCTCCTTTTTTTTTTTTTTTTCTTTTTTCTTACTTTACTTTTCTCCCTTTGCTGTCCGGGGGGAGGGAGAGAGGTGAGTGTGAATCGGTTAATGTGTTCCATTCACCAGACATTATACACAGGTTCAATAAAGCAGGAATCCGTTCTATATGCTGGGACCATTGTGCCATTGAGGGCAGCTAAAAAGGCCTCGTACAAGCCTCCCTGGAAAAAATAGCCCTCAGCACCACTCCAGTAGAGAGCAGAATAGAATAGAGAGCAGGAGAAATCACATGTGCGACGTAGAGTAAAGATGTGGGGGTTTGAGCTAGAAGGTTTGATTCTTACACATATCACGAGTGTCGTAATGTTGCTGAGTTGGGAATTGTGGCAACTGTTGCTTTCAGGCTACGTTACTCTGAATAAAAGCCTCAACTGAACTGTTTTCTTAGTGAGCAACATTGGAAGAAGAAGGGAAATGGAAATGAGAATGTTTTGTTTTGAATTATTTTTACATAAATGAAAATCTCCTCCAGCATGAAAGAGCAGCTCTAATGCCGATTGTAGATTACTAACCTTTCTTGCTTACAAGCCACGCTCTTCAGTCTCTGTCTCCTTCCTAACAAGACACTCCTCTACTCACATTAATTAAATCAAGTCTTCAGTAGGCTACTTACACACAATTCCCCCCCTCCGGTCCTCGCCACAGACCTCTCTGATTTGGCCGGCCCCTGTCATGCATATTCACATCGCTGCAGTGACAGCCTTTTAACGAGCTCTTACCTAATCACAGGAAACAATGTTCATCCTGTTCTTTTTATTCCTTCTTTTCTCATTTCCTTTCATGCGTCTTTGGCTTTCATCTTCCCTGATCCCCGCTGATATCAGACGGGCTTGACGGTCGGATGGAGAGAACGATGGGAGACACAAGTGCGGCTCGTCCCTAAATAAACTGCAATTCAGAAAGTGACTTGGACACAGAAGAGAAGTTCAGCTCTATCTCCTCCCTTTCCCTCCTCCTCTTCTTTCTCCCCTTCCCCCCTGCCTTTTCACATGTCTGATAGACAAATTGGATTAGCAGCTATTGGATTAAATGGCAAAATGGTGGGATAAGAAATGAGATGAATGTGCTGTGATCACAGCTTTTAATGTTTTTCTCTTTCTGTCTCGTTCATTTTGTCCTGCTATCCGAGCTCGCTCCTTCAAGGCACAAATAGAAAAAGTTTCTCAAGGGAAGACAAATGTAGGATTTCCTGCTTATCCAGTTACCACATTTCATAATACAGATAAAAGTACCTGCTGTCTGTAAGTGGCCAAATGGCCTACTGATCAAAGATCCACTTATAACTGGAAGGTCCAAGGATCAGCCACTGCAGCTTAGAGCTGAAGGAATTTGTGGATTTAACAATTAGCTGATTATTATTTACTTCAGCTTCTCATTTGGGAGGATCTTCTTGTTTTCCCGGTGTCATATTTTTGTAAATTAGCTACCTTTGGGTTTTTAACTGTTGCTGAGACAAAACAGGCAATTTGAAGAAAGCATCTCTGCCTCAGGGAAGTCATCATTGGCATTTTTCTCTACCATCCTTACTGCTCGTTGCATCGCTTCTCAGCTTTGGGCAAATGAGCAAATGATAGCAAACAGTTGAATATTAAAAATACGGTCAAATCAATCAGTATTTACTCACTGCAGCTACTCCTTGAATGCATTTAGTGAGACCAAGCATAGTAACAGTACACACTTAATTAAAAACCAGTGCAGGCCACCAGCACCACCACCACCAGCAGCAGCAGCAGCAGCAGTTTGACCACCTCAGGGTGGGTTTCATTATTCCTATCTACACTGAATGGAACAGTGGTCGAGATAACTATCTTAATCTTATTTGGCTATAGAGGCTTCTCTCTGTTTTATTTCTTTATTTTTCTCTCTGTCTCTGTCCCTCATATGGATTCATACGAACACACACTGACCCGTGCAAGCCAGCCTTTTTTCATGCCTTACGTATTAACAGTGTCCCTTCACACACCGCAGTACGTGTCACTGAGTCCAGGTTGTGTTCGCGTGCGTGAGACAGAGAGAGTGAAACAAGAGAAGGAGACAGGCAATCAGATAGAGGGCCTGTCGGGATGTGTGTATCACTTGTATCTCGCCTGTGTGTATGTGTGTTTGAGTTGATTGTATCTTGTGTGTTTCTCACCATCACGGCCACACTGATAACTGAGGTAACACTAAACATGATATTAATGATGATAAAGTTTTCCATAGGTGGGGAAACCCAGTGTATCTCCATCAGGCATATTTCACTAATCCTTTGATGTCCTGATCAAACATTGTACCGATGCCAAATTTACTGCTTCAGTCTCATTGGACTTTGGCCTGTTTCTGCTCTGCCCTATTCTGTGTTGAGCACTGAGACATGGCGTGTAAGGCAAGCAGCAAGACCCAGAATGCAACCTGCCAAACCGCCAGATGCTTTGATCCAAGATGGCCCCCTGAGAGCCAGCATGGATCCACAGTGTCTCAGAGCCAAGGCTGGATTCAGACACAGTGTTAATGCTGCTTGCCAGCGATATTTACACCATTTGTCTTCATACAACACAGTGTTCAGCAGTTTTTTTTCTGTTGTTGTCACTCTCAACATATGCCATTTGGTGGCCGCACTCATTACAGAGCAGCGAGTGGATACAGTTTTAGAAAAAGGGTTGTCCCAGCGGGAATCGAACCCCCAACCCTGCATTAGAGCCTGAACTCATTCTGTGGGCATCAGAGGACAGCTCTGCAATTATTACTAATTTTTTTGTTTGTTGTCCAGTTTTCTTTTTCAGTATTATAAGTAACATAATATAGTCAAACTAATGAACGGATTAAATGATTTATATATTAGTGCTAAATTAGTGGATTGAATGCAGTTTAAGTGTATTTGGGGTTTGGACAAAATCAATTTGAAGATGTGCCGTGGGTCTCTATGAAGTTGAGATGGCCATTTCTCACAATTTTCTACTAACTAGTCCCGATCATAAGTAAACAAATGTTACTCTGTCGGACAAACTGCAGACTCTCTCTATCTCTTTAAGAGCCAGGTTGTATGTGGAGGTCAGAGTTCAGCCCTGGAGAGGGTGAGCAAAGGGAGGAGGATGCTGAACAGCTGTCAAGCGTCCTGCACCACTTGTCCTGCCGCTATCCTTCCATCTCGTCCTCTCTTTCTCTGCCTTGAAATCTCTCACCTGCTTGCCCTTATTCCCTCCTTCACTCCTTACGTCCCCCAGTTTTCCCATTTTGCTTCCACATTCACCATTTTCCCCTCTGTCCATCTCTCCCTTTCCCATCCTTCCCCTCTTTTCTCCTCCCCCCTGTCTATCCTTCCTCTCCTACCTTTCCTCTGACCTTCCCGCCTTTCTCCTCCCATCCTTTCTTCCCTCCCTTCGCCTCCCCTCTCTCCTTTCATAAAATGCGGCTGGTGGTTGGCTGGTAGCTGCTGGCTGGCTAGCGGTGGGGGATATAGCTTTATAATCCCCCCTCGTCTTCTAGCCCGCCTCGCCACAATGTCACAGGAGCTTAATATTTGCCATTATTATTTGCTTGTTTTATTTGACTTCGAGGCAGCACAATGACCTGTCAGCGCCGGCTTTATCCCCCCTCCGAGTGTCGTCCGTTTCAAAGTTGACTACAGTAATCCATGAGCCCCCGATTCCACTAAATCCTGAAGCTTTCTTTCATTCGCACATTCTTTTTTTCTTTCTCTCTCTCACTCTCTCCCCCGTCCTCCCCGCTCCACCCTCCTAAATGAAATTACATACATCTGCTGGCTCAGAGTATCACAAATGTCCACACACTCACCAGTGTCCGCGCACACACTGCCTTTTGTCGTCAGTGACGCAGCGGCCCAGTGTTCCCTCTCCTCTGCCGTGAGCGGCGATGTGTGTGTTTGACAGAAAATGACACATTTCTCTTGGTTTTTATTTGGCTGTGAGCAGCTCAGTCAGGTGTTGTTATGCAGATTGTGATCATATTCAGTTGATTATAAAGCACCAAGTTTATTCAGTGTTTGGATGACACTCGTATCCAGAAAGCCTCACAATAAAAGCATTACTAAAATGAGCTTAAAACTCGACATCACTGAATCCTTCAGAAAGAATGAGTACAAAAGCCACGTTTTCAGTTTTCTTGGGAATGCTTTCTATTTACTAGAAAAAATGAAAACATATATAGAAACTTGGCATATGTGTTTTTCTTCCACTGTACAAATCAACAATGTCTTTCCTGTTATTTAGAGAACCACCAATTAATCAGTGGTATGAAATGTCGTCTTAGTGTTAATTCTGTTATGATGCCTGTCGTAGCTTCTTGACTATTAAACCTTCCTCTTGAGAAAGGGAGAAAAAAAAACAGCGAGAGATAACAACATAAGCCCTAAGACGATCTGTCATCTCGCGTCCTGTGTTTTCATCCATTTCTTCTCCTACTGAGTGTCAGATTAATGCTGCTGTCGCTGTTTAACTAGCCGCCAGTGCCACAAAGCCTGTATCCCAAATCTAGACGTAAATGGTGCTGAGTGAACTGACCACACTGGAGTGTATTTGCACAGCAGCAAAATATACAAGTGATCTGTGAAGAAAAATTCAGTCATAAAGAATAATTTATTTACCTCTTGTACCAGGCACTTACAGTACTCATTTTTTCCGTTTAATCCTTTTTAAAATAGGCATATTTAAAGGCCCAATCTTGTTAACCTTATTTAAATTTACATATATGATTAAAGGTTTTGTCTTAATAATTCAAAACCAACGTTTTTGTGTCCGTACAAAATTGAACATTAAAGGATCTTTTGCTGTTTTTTTTTACCAAGCATACTTTAAAAAGTATTAAACAGCACTAGGGGACTCCAATAACTTAGATTTCATTTTGTTTTGTTGCTACTCTCTCCATCAAAACACATGTAAATTAATGTGAGAGTGAACGCAGGTCCCAGTCCTGTGTTTTGACTTTTTGGTGAACAGAAACTACAGTCTTAAATTATTATTTTAAAATCATCATCCCAAGGCAGCCTTCATCTTGGGTCAGACATGACCGATGGAGGCTGTTTCTCTTGCTGTCGTGTGCCAAACATTTGAAGGTTTCCATTCGATGTGCTTTGTCCGTATCAGTTGTGCGCATCCTATTGTACCTTGTAAGTAAGTTACAGCATAGAGCTTTAGCCCCAGGCGTGGGCGAAGCTTACATTAGCCATGCATCTGAGCCTTGCTAGCTCTCCGTGTGTTGAGCAGGTATTACACTAAGGGTCGGTGAGTCCCAGAGACGTGTTTTTTTTGAAGGCCTGCTGAGTGATTGGTGGGATATGTATTGCCCTACAGTGAGAGGCTCCACTCTGTAAAGACGCTCGGCAGTAATCGCTGAGTTAATCCCGCCCCGGTTGAAGCCGTATTGACGTTGTGAAGACGTGGTGTGAAGTATGTGAATGTTTACACGAGGAATATAAGCGAATAGTGTATTTGCACATACACACACATAAATGTCGGGTGGACATACTGACTGTGCAGTGGCAAAAAGACTTAACTGAGTCATTTATCTGCCTCATCTCTTTCATGTGTGTGTGCTCGTATACACTGTGGCTCTAATTAAGTTATTACAGACACAGTCAATGGGAGAAAATGACCTTTTATCTGTCGGGTTCAATCTGCTGTAACGGATGTTGTTATACTCTAACTGTGCGCTGATCAATCAACATAAAACCCGTCTCTGTGATTTTAAAGGGGTGCAGAGAAACAGCTGAGGAATAAATATGAACAGCTTCTGATATCATGTGTGTAACTGCTGGTTTTTCTGTGTGTGTGTGTGCTCTTCAGGAAATAACAAGGAGGAGGAGGAGGCCATGATGCAGGAGTGGTTCATGCTGGTCAACAAGAAGAACGCCCTCATCAGACGACAGAACCAGCTCTCTCTGCTGTACGTATGCCAGCATCTTTTCCTTTCTGTAGTCAAATGAAAGTATTTTCTGTTAGTGGAAGCAGTGAGGTGACCTGCATCAGCACCTGTTTGTTTTTCTATATTTTTTCATGCGCTGAGAGGCATCAAAAACCGTGAAACGTCACACTTCTATTCAAGCATTATAGATCAAAATCACTGGAGCGACACAGGGTGGGAGTGTACTTACCACTCCATTCACCCCCTCTGTCTATCCACTCATTGATTTACATGTGGACGGAATATGAAATCAATAGAAATGTGGCGAACATCACTCTATCGCTAGTCTCTTTGTATGTGGTCAGCTGCGACAGGTGGAGACGCACGAGCATGCACACACACACGCAGGCTGCCTTTTTTCTTCATTTGCAGCTGTTGGGATTTCAAAGTGTGCGAGGAGGAGAGATTGAAGTATTCATAATCACATTATATCGTGGGAAAGGGGAGGCTTTTAAAGTGGCCAATTGACAGAAGGGCTGATTATTAGCCCTTTCTGTTCTCTCTTTGTGGAGGCCAAGAGAAAAGCCGCCTGTGAAGGACAAATTCTATTAGGCACCGAATTAGCTCATTTTTTAATATGTCTGAAAGAGGAAAGAATTCAATTTGTGCTGCATACACACACGCAAACCACGTATGCCCATGCGTGCACACAAATACAGGGGACACACACTCGCGGCATGTCCACAGATGTGCATTTATGTCTTTCTCATTTAATGCGTTTCCGCCACCTTTTCTTCTCGCCTCATATTCCTGTTTCTTTCCTCACGCACAAACACACACATTCACCCAGGGCTGTGTGAGCGCAGTATGTGGATCAGTTATGTGCAGTAGATTAATGTGAAGCTGGAGAAGGTTCAGGCGAGTAGCTGAATCAATGTTTATTGCAGGTTTCTTTAAGTGCTTAATGATTTAGTCATTAACATATTGATGAACTTTGTTGTGTGTGTGTTTTTTTCCCCCCTCTCTCTCCCTCTAACTTGCCACAGGGAGAAAGAGCACGATCTGGAGAGACGCTTCGAACTGCTGAATAGAGAGCTGAGAGCCATGCTGGCCATCGAGGGTAAGGACACACACTCTCAGTGAGGCTGCTGTGTCACTGAGAATTTAATACATGTGCAGGTATCAGGCAGGAGAAGTGTGTGGATTCATATCTCTGTTTCACTATGCAACAGCATCTTACTTTCAGTATGTAAATGCAGTTAAAATGTCAAGCTCTTAACCAGTATGAGTATGTTACTGATACTGGTACTGTTACTGCACATGTGAAGCAAAATAACCAACAAGCAGCATAGGAATCTCCACTCATTCATTTTGCTGTCCCAGTTTCTGACATATTCTGTATGTTAATGTTTATCTAGTGGCCAAAATGGGTACTAGAGAAGACAAGCAGCAACAGTTGAAATTTATTTTTCCACTTCCCGGTGATGAAGAGGAGTTAAAGCTTCTGTCAGGGTTGTTTGAGATCTAGCAAAGCGATTCTCTCCTCACATGTATGGTTTTCAAGAGTGTTTCTTGTATTTTGGCCAGCTGTTGGCCAGCTTTCATTGAGAGCCTAAAGCAGGATGATTTGAATTCGGCGTCGCCTTCTTGATGAGGATTAAGATGCGAGCCTTGCTCCCTGATACTTGATCAATGCTATCTGTTTCCTTGCTAGACCTGGCTAGTCGATGCCTGATTTGAAATCTAGCCACAGCCACATTGAAAGACGGTTTGTGAAGTAAAAAAAAAAAAACAGTTATATTATTGAAAGCTTGTTAACTATAGCGCAGCCAGAAAAGCAGCCATTGTGTCGTATCAAAGTTGTCAGGGGGCCAGGGAAGTTTAATCCCCTTCGACTGCGTCCTCTTTGGCAAAATGAACCTTTTGCCAATCAATGCTAATTGATTTTACCATTCGACATTGACCACCGCCACCACCCCCCTCCCCACAGCCTTCAGACACCCATTGTAATTTCACCGGGCACCTGATAAGCTACCTGGTCCATAATAAATCAATTGTAATTAGCAAGAAAGGAGGTGGGCCAGGCAGGAGGGGGGTAGCGGGGGAAGCAGACATGCGTAGCCAAGCAGGAGCTGCGGAGGATGGTGCCACACCACCTGCGCCCAGGTTGATTTCCTCTGTCCTCTCCCGGCCATATTTTTTATTTATATTTATCGAGCTGTCGCGTGTCTGCAGCCCAAGTCAAATGGGAGGATTTCACTTTTTCTGCTCCATATGTCAGAGTGTGTGTTTGTATGAGAGAGGCTGCTTTCACTTTGTGTGCATGGTTGTTTTTGTGTGTGTGCAAGTCTGCTTTTGTATGTTTTTTTTTTATGTGTATGTTAGCGTTTGTGCTTGTGTGTGTGTTTGTGTGTGTGTGTGTGTGGGATTTCTAATTCTTCTGTGAGTGCGCATTTCTCTCTGTATCGGATGTGTATCGTGTGTCTGGCAGCTCGCCTCTGTGTGGGAATGTGTGTGGAAGTGAGAGAGCAGAGATAGTGTGTAAGGTGAGGTGGAGAGGTGGTGTGTGTCGTGTCACCTCGCTCCTCTCTGCCTTAATGTGGACTTGTTGGATTTGCTGCTGACTAACTTATCAGCCGGACTTATTTTCCTCCCTAAGGGAGGCACTTAACATTCACAGGCTCTGCCTTTCTGTAGCAGCCACAGATAGTTCTGAGCTGCTGGGAACAGACCTGTGTGTGTGTGTGTCTGTGTGTGTGTCTGTGTCTGTGTTAAAGAGAGAGGATCTGTTGGTCTCTGTCTGCATCTGTGTGTTTAAATCTCACAGGTGTGTTTGTGTGTGCACCTGAGCGTTTTCTAAAGTAAAGGCATGTGTGTGTGTGTGTGTGTGTGTGTGTGTGTGTGTGTGTGTGTGTGTGTGTGTGTGTGTGTGTGTGTGTG
>JBBMJY010000003.1:3975284-3986956 GCA_037833715.1 Toxotes lorentzi
TCTAGAGTAAAGGTATGTGTGTGTGTGTGTGTGTGTGTGTGTGTGTGTGTGTGTGTGTGTGTGTGTGTGTGTGTGTGTGTGTCTGCATGTCTTTCTGTGGTTGTGTGATCGACTTTTGATTTGAAACCACATTCTGACTGGTCATCACACCTTCAAACGGCTGTCTCAGGGTAAAGAGTTGGTTTCAGGGTTCAGGTCAGGATCAGGTTTAGAGTTGGGGTTAGGCATTAAGTTGAGACGGTTAAGGTTAAAATAAGGGGCTAAGGAACGCACTATGTCAACGAGTGTCCTCACAGCTAATGTAAGTCAACTGTGTGTGTGTGTGTGTGTGTGTGTGGGTGTTCAGCGACCATCTTCCCAGCTCTTATTTGGTGCTTGGGCAGATCCATTGAGCGATGGTCGGGCGTGCGAGTAATTGCTGATTTGGTTGGCCGGTCGATGACACAGAGAGAGAGAGATGCACCGTGAGTCAGAGCAGAGAGAAAAAAAAAAACACACACCACTGAGATACACCTTCCCTGACACACACACACATACACACACATACACCCTGCTGAGAAAAATATACCTGCAATGACAGACACACACCACTCCCTCTCCATCTCTTCCTCTCAGTCAGCCCACATAGTCACATATTGAACCACAGTCTTCATTATGTACAGACACACACGTGTGCTACAGCTGCCTCTGTCTTTTAGTATAAACAGTTTTTAGAATATTCATCATTTTGCTGTCATGTGGCAGCAGATGTGGATATATTTGTAAACACGTGCAGAAATAAACCAGCAGAAAAGTCTCTATAATAATGAAAACACTGTAGATTTTGAGTTAAAAGCAGGAGTTGATGAGTAAAGCTGCTCGGCCCAGTCTCCGTTAATGCTGCAGACCAGAGCAGAGAGAGAAAAAAGTGTGACTCATGACGTTTCATTCTGCATTTGCACTGCTGACTTTAGCTGCAGGACAGTCAGACACATGAGAGAATGAGAGGAAGAAAGACGGGGCGCTTTGAGGTGGAAAAGAGGAGTCAGGAGGAGACGATCCCTCTGAAATCAGCTTTGAAGCTGAAGGACAAATTTTCCTAAAATTTTCTTAGAAGTAGAAAGTAGCATGAAAAGCACAAGTATGTCAAAATTGTGCTTAACTGCAGTAGTTGAGAAAATGCACTTGGTTACATTCCACCACTGCTTCTGTGTGTTTGAAATTTGTTTTAATCCTTCGCCAGAAATCACACACAGAAAAAGTCAGAAAAATCAACTTCAATACATTTCAGAGGGAAATCTTTGCCTTTTTTCTCCGCTACAATTATTTTAGTAACTAGTTACTTCACAAATTAAGATGTGGTGTTAAAGATTAACTACTCAACAGTTTATGCAAGTAAAGCCGAAACCAGTTACCAGTTTACAGATATTAACTGAGAATTTATTTTTAGAATCTTCGTTTGTCATTTTTCTTGCAAAATTGTTTCCAGCTTTTTAAAAATGAGGATTTGCTGCTTTTCCTTTTTATTATTTAAATTATTTAAATTTATTTTTAATAATTTTGAGGTTTAGACTGTTGGTTAGGCACTATTAGCAGTGTCACACTGCAGTATGGGTAATTGTTCTGACATTTCTCACTATTTTTTAAATTCTTATACTAGACAATTGCTCCGTCAATCAGCTAATGAAGGAAATAAGAATAATCATGAGTTGCAGTCCCATAGAAAACAGATGCTGAAAAGCTGACGATCTACTTTTTTTCAAATTTAGTTTAATATAAAAAACAGGAACATACAAAGATTCCCCGACTACAGAGGCCCATGTAGGAAAAACAACATATAAGCAAAAATAAGCACACTGCAATATATGACGCTGACAACAGAGAGGACAGGACTCCACATTTTATCATAAAAGGAAAAGAGAAAAGAAGCATAGATGATTTAGATTTAATAACTGTGTAAGTTCAAATCATGATAGGCTGATCCACAGAGAGGTGTGCGGCCGACGTGCACGGTGTGACGTTAAAAACAGTTTTCAGAGTCTGATTTAATGGGCAACTGTTGCAGAATGAAACAGTTGGGGACGGGTGGAGGCGGTCAGGTCCGGTGTTGATGTTGTTTATGAGCATGCTCAGTGATAACCACCTCCTTGTACCTTCTTGGTGTGATGCCAGGCAGGAAAATGCCATCTGTATGCCACACTCTCATCTCCCTGCCACAAAATTGATCCACTATGCCCTCTTTATCTGCTTACCGATTCACACCTATGTATACACACACACAAAACTGTGTCTTGGCTGCTTTCAAGGGCCTCCGTGTGTGTTTGTGTGTGTGTATGTACGCGTGTGTGCGTGCATGTTTTAAAGTGGACGCCCTCTCGCCATCTAAAAGGGATTTATGCATAGTCGGGTCCCAGAGTTTTTCCTGTTACGGTTTGATATGATAAGCTTTTTTATATGTTTAAAATCAATATGTAATCCTATGCAGGAGCTTATCCCTCTCCACACCCCTGACACACACACACACACTTACTTCCCATTTGTAAATCTATTTGGGCTTTGTAACACATCGGGGCGGCACGTTACAGGCCCTGATTGATTAGGTGCACTGTGGAATCCTATCACATGGGCGACTTTTGATGATGTTGCCAACTCTTTCAGGATTGCTAGTTGACTGGAACAGCAGATAGCAAGCAACTTCATTCCACAAGTTGTCTGACTTTAGTTTTGGGGAATTTAGGAAAAGAGTGTCAGTATTTATTTTTATTTATTTATTTATTTATTTGCTTGCAGTGAGGGTGTTTCTTTGATGATGATTTTAGGCTGTTCTCTATTCAGCTTGCACAAAAGAGTGTGTACTTAATTAGTTTAGATGCACAAAGTATTCTCCTCCGCTCCAGCAGTTGTAACTTCATGTGGATATGGAAACGAGGGCTTCCTGTAGTGTGGCTAACATGATATTAAATGCTGGTTATTGTAACATATGGCAGAACAGATGCTGAAATTGTGCATTTTGTTTAGATTCATGCCTCAATTTCTGGATCATTGACTGTTGTCTGATCTGCTCTTGTTTTGAAAAGTTAAAACTGGGTTTCCTGCTCTCAGAGAAGTTTTTAAGACCTACAGAGTCTCTGAAACGTTTCCATGGGATTCAGGCTGTACAGGCGGGTGGACAACAAGATAGTAGCATCAACAGCTTTACTGTGATTGAATTAAAGGTGCAGCAGTGTGCCTCACTGATGTCTGTTTAATATTACATAATAATAATAATAACTGAGCTCTGTAACCCAGAGGAATAACACACATCAGGCTTCAGCTGCACAGACAGTAGTTGTTAGTAGGACCTGTTGTGGTTTTGGTATTTTAAATGGGGTTTCCTGAAAATAAGAAAAATATGAACAATCACCAGACTCATCCTTAAAATGTGAGAGTCAGATAATCCGCCGGTCAGTAGTGGATTGTTGAGCTGTTCCTCCAGTTTTTAACACTTCAGCCTTTGATCAAGATTTAAACAGCCAAACATTTCGTTTATTAACATTCGCGTGAGACTGAATTAATCTTAAGACATTTTTTTGTATTTTATCAGGCGGCTTCCTCCTCCTGCGACTTTCTTTTCCTCCTGTGACACTTTTTGTCTCTTGACTCCACTTGGACCTCGGCCAAAACCAGCTTTTGGAGGCCTTTTACACAAGAACAAGGGGTAAAGAGAGCAGAGAGGAAGAGAAAAAACACCGTAATGAAGGGGAATAAGTTTATAGATCCGTGTTTGTTGTCTGAAAACTCTGGACAACGTCGTCTCTCACGTTATGAAGCTGTGGATCAAATCCTTCAATGTCACATCACTAGAGACAGAAAACAGGAGAGAGACAGATGCACGTTGGGCCGTCTCTCCTCGCTTTGAGGGAACGAGGCTTTGGACCAGTTTGCTCTCTTGAATAAATTTAGTGTCGGAGAGAGAGCGGGCAGGGAGGGGTTCATGGGGATTTGAACCAGCGCATTCTTGTGTGCCTTGTGCAGACTCACATGGTTACCATCGGCGTGCACGGCGAGGCTTATCTGAATACGCACCCACCGTGTGAGCTGTACACACTTCTCGGTCTCTCTGGCTCCCTTATGGGGGAGGCGGGGCTTACATGGAGGGGGGGGTGTTCTGAGTGGCTGCAGGGTGTTTTGTTTGTTCTTGGGTGTCTAGTTACCCAGCCTGCCCTGCTCTGGTGTTGCCTGGTCACGTCTCTCATCGGCTCTCTTTATTGTTTACCTTCCTAATGAGGGGGGCGGGACTCAGCGACATGTGATTGACAGCAGAGTGCTTGCCCCCATAACCCCCAACCACCAGCCCCCCTCCCCTCCCCGGGTCGACCAGGACTTTGGCTTTTTGGCTGAGATGTGCTCTGAAGGAGGAGGAGGACAGTTTCTTCAACATATCTCTGTGTTTTTGTGGGAAGTTGTTGTTTTTTTTTTTCCTGTCCTCCTGAACCCTCCTCCTGTGGGCCGGCCTTGTTGAGAAGGGATTGTGGGAGAGTGCAGTTATGGTGGATATGGACACACACATTCCTGTCTCGCAATTATGTAAAGATGATGACTCACATGATGACTCAACAGCTTTTCTTTTTCTACACTTGACACAGTTTGCCTTGATTTCTCAGTATCCGTAACTATCTCTTCTTTTAAAAAAGGAGACAAACAGATTTGAACATATTTGGCGGTTTTGAAGTATTTCTCGACTCCCCCACAAAGCCAGAGGAGAGTAAATTTGCTTCCCTGAGGAAAAAAAAAAAGAAGAAGAAGGGAGGGGGAGAAAGAAAGGAAGAGAGGAACGTAGAGAGCCAAATATTGGGACTGTGTTCATTTCGCTCTGTGGTCGACTTCAAAGGGACGAGCGGGGCCAATGAAGAGAGCGCAGACCTTTCAGGACAAACACACTGGGCCCAGCGTGACACACACACACACACACACACACACACACACTCACACACACTCACACAGCCTGACTGCCGCAATTTGACTCAATGAGGGGGGGGGGGCGGCAATATTTATTTTTAATAAAGCCACGCTTATTTTGGGACTGACATTTTACAACATTCCTTTTATTCTCGAATCAATAGACAGTTAAATATTGATAGAGGAGTGAAGTTGCCTACGCGCCACAGAAGTTGCACACGGCTCAGCTGTGTTTGAATTCTCTCTGGGACGGAACAGAATTTCTTTTTTTTTTTTTTCTTAAATGAAAGGACGGAGTGTTTTGAGGGGACACGTTCTCACACTGAGCCGAGGAGTCGCTGCAGATTTAACTGTGGGACAGTGGCTTAAATCGGCAGAGAAACTGTTTGTCAACCGGAGATGTTGCTGTTTCTGAACCTGAATGTTGCAGTGCAGAGATTTTTTTTTTTTTTTTTTTTTGGTCATGTACATTTTGGTCATGTACATTCTGCACAAGTTTTTGCATGTTAAATATATTTTGGATTGTGGTTTAAATTGTAATGATTTTATTCTCTAACGTCAGTTCAGTGTTTGCAGGTGAGTTTTAGGGGTGAGGGAGGGAGGAGTGCTGCTGGTGTTGGGTGAATGTGGAGCTGAGGGCAGCAGGCGGATATTTGAGCCCCAGGGGGAGTGAGTGCTCTCCTGTGGGCAACCCCCCCTCCTCCAGGGAGAGGCTGAGGGGATTTGGATGGGGGTCCCACCTGGACCCTGTGGGGCCCTGTGGGGCCCCTTCCTGCAAAGACCCTGGAGAACTGATAGAAGAGAGTCAGGGGCTCACCTGTTTATTTGTTTGTTTGTTTATTTAGCTGAGGAACAAACTGTTCCTCTGTCTTTGAGTCTGTGAGCATTTTTTAATCTAAAATCACTTCATTTAACTTCAACCTCAAAAATGGACCAAAACTTTAATATTATACACTTTAAAATTATAGTACAAATTAATAGAAATTCTACTTATAATGGAATTGTCACTATTAATAGATTATGTTGACAGCCATCAACAGGAAACAGTGAATACAAACAAAATTTGATTTATACCATCTCAGAATCTGCAGTCTGTTTGTTTAGTATAGTATAATGTTCCTTTAAGTTATGAGTTATGGAAAATCTGCTTTAAACATACAAACAACACAATCAGTTGTGTTTTTGCTAAGCAGCAGTTTCCTGTGGGAATGGGATTCTTCATATATCTCTGTGCATCATGAGGCTGCACATTAACATGACAACAACGACACACACAACCTGACAGAGGGTGTGTTAACACAGCACATTTACACACTGGTCCATGCACAGAACCGGTGATGAACTTTTACCAAACATGTCCGTCCACTGATCCGAAGCGTTCGACCAGAGAAGCTGTCGTCGTGTTGAAGCTCTGCAGGCCTCAGCAGGATGTGATCGTCTCACTTATCTGATGAAGAGCTGTGTTAAACAAGTGAAGCCATGTCCAGTGTGTTTGAAAAGCCTTCTTAATAAAACAGCTTCATCAGCAGTGATCAGGAGGTGTATTTCTATTCCAGGAGGATCTGAAGTGTTTCAGCGTTTTGCAGACATGTTGTCTCGCAGTGATCTTGAAGTTCACCTGTGAGCTGGTTCTCCAGTCTGTTCAAACATCATGTGTTGATCAGGTCCTAAAAACAGCTTTTCATCCAGGGGACAAAGTGTCTTAAGAAAAAAGTGAATCCTCTGTGTCTCCTGCTCTGAAGGAGTTTGTTCCTCTGCTGTTGTTGCAGACTGGCAGAAGACCGAGGCGCAGAAGAGACGAGAGCAGCTGCTGCTGGATGAGCTGGTCATACTGGTCAACAAACGAGACGCGCTGGTCAGGGACCTGGACGCCCAGGAGAAACAGTAAGTTACCTGCAATCAAAGACACAGACCCAGTCACAATAAAAAAAAAAAAAAAAAAAACAATACATACAAACACCACATTGCAGCACCCAGAGTTGTGTGTGAGGTAGTTTTTTCTCTCAGTCCGGGAATATCCAACCCCCCTTCGGTGAGTCTGTGCGAGCGCGTCTGCCGCCTATCTTCACATTTCCAGAGGTCCCTCAGAAACCGTAGACGTAGTGAAAACACATGGCAGGGCACGTTGCATTCCAGCCAGCCTGCAGTCAGCCTGCACGGCGGCGGCGGCGGCAGCAGCAGCACCTGCATGGGCAGGATCCCTTCCAGATTGGCGCTGCCGTTCGCCACCAGGGTGCCAGGCGGGTGAAAGGTCGGAGCTCGGCCCCTGGCGCTAGGCCACGCCACAGGTGGCAAGGCGACGGTTGCCCCTGGCGCCAACTGTGTTACCTGTGTGTGTGTGTGCGCTCACCTTCGCCTCCTCCCCGCTCCCACCGTCACATCTGACCTTTTGACCTTTGCCCTCCACAGGGCCGAGGAGGAGGACGAGCACCTGGAGAGGACGCTGGAGCAGAACAAAGGCAAGATGGCCAAGAAAGAGGAGAAGTGTGTCCTTCAATGATTGTCGTTTCAGAAAAACACAACCAACAAATGTAGCCGATAAAAGAAATGTACCATGATTATTATTATAAATATAATGACTATTATTATAATTATTATTATTATTTGATAGTGGCTTTTAGACATTTCTATCAGTTATTTGAATCCTTCTCTGGTTGTTGTTTCGGTCAAATTAACCGCAGAGACTCGGCTGAACTAAGAGGCCTGCGATGCCTTTGCACCAACTTTATACCGACTCAAACTGTCCCACGTATACGCAACATGTTTTATTTTGATTCTCCTTTGCTTTACCAAGAACGGTACTTGTATGTAATATAAATATGTATGAGACAAGGGGCAGTGTGATATTTGTATGTAATAATGCAGCAGCACAGCCTCCTCTGTGTGAATGTGGAGACCAGTCGGTGTGAGGTACAGCACAACAGGGTTTAATGGGTGGATTTTACTTTATCTTTTTATTTTTCCATCATGTTGAGGAGATGATGAAGAGGTTCACGTTTCAGTTGGACTTTTTAAAGGAAAATAAGAGTCATTGCGACATCAGTCTTTTCAAGCTACTTCATTACTTGACTGTGTATCTTTTAATTATTTCCTCTTTAAAGTTTTTACTTGTAAAATATCTTAAGGGGGGGCGGGGTGGTATGGGGGGGGGGCACATTACCGTTCATAAATCTTGCATAAATCTTAACTTTCCTAATGCTTTTTTTATTGTCTTGGCTTGAAAGCAGTTTACCAAAAGAAATATCATGTTAAAAAAAAAAAAAAAACACTCGTTGTATATTTTCATCACTGCTCTGACCAATAGCTCTCAGAATCCTCTTTATTTGTCAGGATTCATGCAGTCAAAAACAAAAAAATATATATATTATTTATTCCGTTTGTCCTATAAGCTGCTTGTAACTGAATCTACCATCACATTTCATGTGCATTTTGCTCAACAACGTTTGGTTTCTATTTATTGTATTCTGAAGAAGAGAAATATGCTTCCACGTGCATCTCTTAGAGCTCCACATCTGGTGCAGTTGTCCTTTTACGTGTGAACATTTATCTGTTTATTTATTCCAGTGTCATAACCCAAGTCTTCAATAATAAAGTCCTTATGATTTCATACTCCACAAGGCAGCGTGTGGCCTGTTTTAACCCTCTGGATTTAAACACGGGTCATTTAAAGCTTCGGATATTTGTCTCCTCGCATCCGGACGCTGTTTTTTAAACCGTTGTTATATTTTAAGGTTGAGTTTTACTGGAATCTGCGGCTTTAAATACTGTTTTCAGATTACTTTCTATTTTTGGAACTGCGCACTCACACTTCTAAAACTTATCCCGCTACTTTTATTCTTTTCTCTGTCAGTTTCTCCACATGATCCAGACCACGCTCCTGATTTTTCTTTTCACAGGAGAAGTTATTGAAATGCATGCACGCCTTTGGCTGCAGCGCTGCACATAAGTGGCCCCTATCACTGCATTCACCAGCGAGCGCTGCGTTTAGCAAAGCTTATTATTCGGCGCTCTGTTCAGTTCCCCTGCGACTTGTGCGTGTTTATAAATTAAAATTGGCGTTCGGGTTTTTTTGTTTGAGGTCGGTGCTGAGCAGGTTCCTCTGAGGAAGATTAGAGAAATCACTTTGTACCGAGCAGATGTTTTTTTTTTTTTCCTTTGGGCCGCTTCTGTGCGCGCTGGAGACGAGGGCCAGAGCTGGAGAGGCTCGGTCACCCGCAGCCACGGATGGAGAGGATGGGGATGGAGAGGGAAGCAACAACTGGGGAGGCCAGAAAAACAAAATAATAATTTTCAAATGAAGAAAAAAAAAGGAGAAAAATATATTTCACTGCCTTCAATTTCCCCCTTTTTTTTAAACTTCCACCGGGTTTTTTTTTTTTAGACCATCAGACTAAAATAAACGATGAAAAATGCTCCCGTAATAAAAATCAGGACGAACAGTGTCTGTGGTTTAACCCTCCACTCCATCCCTGCAGGCAGCCTCCCATCCCCGATTAAAGCAGGGAAATAGGTTGTGACAGCAGACGTCCTCCCCGGCCTTCCTAGTACTTTAAAATTAATTTGCTGATTCGTTTCTTCTCTGCTTGGGACCGACTGTACGTGCACATTACGCACTTTACGTCCCCCGAGGTGCTTTGTTTTACTTTGTATTATACCGCGTTTATCACGGGAGGCTGTAATCTGGAGAAGAATAAAGCAAAGAGCCAAAACGGTGAAGGACGTTTTGCTCGGTGTCGTCAGAGGGCTGCATGTGGCTGAATGTGCGTGCGTGTGCGTGCGTGTGTGTAGAAAACCTTAAATTATCCACAGCACCTGTCACTTATAGATGAATTTAAACTTAAATTTTTTTTTTTAAACTTACATTTTTCTCCTGACAGAACTGTTCATGCGCAAAACTTCACTTTTATTTTTGAATTTGGTAAAAGTGTGGGTGTTTGTTCGTGTTATTATCAGTCTTAAATCCATTAAAGTTATTTCTTAAATCAAAAATAAAATATCTCAAGGCCTCGTGTAATAAATAATTTCAGTTTTAAAATAGAAATGAAAAGACGGAGTGAAACGGCAGAAACAGCCGGGCTTACCTCTGCAGGATCACTCGGGCTTCTTTAAAGGTGCTGTTGAAGCAGAAGGAGTGAAAATCATTTGGAGTCACTTTCCAGTTTTTCAGTGAATAAAAGCGACGCGGTGCGTAAAAAGCGGCGGTGGCTCGGCGCTGCTGTGCAGCTGAGGATCCTGCAGCTGAATGGATTATCTCCTGAGCTTTGATGTCTCCTGGCCTCACCTCACAGGTGCTGAGCGCCGCTCGGCCTCTGCATTACTTCCCTTCCCCGCCGCCGTCCAAAGAACTGCACCTGAGGGAGCCCGGGTCTCCGCGTGCAGCGCCGGGGCTCCTACAACACTGTGTTTTATGCATCATCGTTTTAATAAGCACCGACAACATCCCCGCAGATCCCCGCTTCCAATCCTGCCGACTGAAGGGACAAAACTTTTCCCCCTCCTCTCCTCGCCGCCTAATCCCAGGCTTTACCAGCTCAGCATTAAGAAAATTCAACTGCAATTTGGGATTAGACAAAATACTCTTATTACAAAAGGTTGGTGCAACTTGATAACTTGATACTTGTTCAGGGGTTTATCTCGGGGTCTCACTCACATCGAGTGAGGAGGGGAAAAAAAAAACAAGAAATGTGGGGGAAATGTCAGAATAACCCGACTCTTTTGTGTTGTGAGGGCCATATTTGTTGAATGGCCTTTTTGCATAATTTAACGGAGCCTCTGTGTGTGCGCGTGTGTGTGCGCGCGCAGAGGAGAGGAGGGGTGATGGTATTTCGGTCAGACCCTCCGCGGGCCCTCTGACCGCTCAGACTTCTGATGTGGTGGAAATAAAAAGTGTTTGACCTCCAGTCAGCAGCCAGGCAACACAAACCCAGATCAATTAACCCCCCAAAAAATGAATAACTGTCGGGAACGCGTCAGTGTAAGACGCCTCTTCTCCTTACACGCCTCCTCTCTTATTCTTATCACTTCACTCATACATGTGACCACAGTCACTTTGACCATTAGTCTGGTTTCTCCCTCTGTTGTGTGCGTAAAAAAAAACGCGGATACACGTTTTGGTGCGTTCAGGTGCCCTTTATCCGCCACAGTGTCCCCGTCTGTAATAAGCAGCATCACTACAGGCCTCCACTCACAACCTCCAACATCACTATTGATGTCTAAGTTTCTCTGTCAAAGTGCTCTCCTCGATGACTTTTAAGTCCCATCTGCCTCCACTTTGATACCCCCCCCCCCCTCTCTCTCTCTCTGAACATTAGCTCGCTTTCAGCTCAGGCCTCATTTACAGAAGTTGGTGTTTTTGCCGAGCCGAGCCGAGCCGAGCCGAGCCACGCTGCATCTCCATGACCCCGCACTGACACACAGGCCGCAAAAGAAAAAAAAAAACACCGTTTTTCTGGTGCGTGATTGGTTAAACACACACACACACACATTTAAAACCTTAACAGAAAGTGCAGGATTTGATTCAGTGACCGCAGCGTTTGGTGCAGATTTTTCTTCTTCTTCTTCTTCTGCGGATTCTTCTTTTTCCTCCGCAGTGAGTTGGAGGTCTATCCCTATTAAACTTTACGTCAACCATCCTCAAATGTAATTCTAAATGGGGATTAGACCGCATTAATATTCATGAGACTGGTGTGTGTGTGTGTGTGTGTGTGTGTGTGTGTGTGTGTGTGTGTGTGTGTGTGTGTGTGTGTGTGTGTGTG
>JBBMJY010000003.1:3989306-4057284 GCA_037833715.1 Toxotes lorentzi
TGTGTGTGTGTGTGTGTGTGTGTGTGTGTGTGTGTGTGTGTGTGTGTGTGTGTGTGTGTGTGTGTGTGTGTGGTGTTTGGAGGAGTTGTTAAATCTGACTTGTTTGATTGAGTTAAACTTGTTTTGTTTTCTGCTTTTTGAGGCAGGCGGCTGAAGACGTGTTCATTTATCCATTTATAAAATGTAATCGTTACTTCAGTCTTTACTGACAGAGAGAGAAGAAAAGCAAACAAACGGATATATTACATGGCCGGTTATTAAATGGCCTTTTTAAAACCACGGAAGGGGCTGAAAATCACAGGTGCCCTTAACAGAAAATATCATTGTACCATCACTTTTTCAGTCTGGTGAAAATCAACGGAGTTTGTTTTGTTTTTTTCCTCGCGCTTTAAAATGAAGAAGAAACCCTGAGATAATTTCTTGAAAAATAAAATGAATTTATATTCGAAACGAGTCCGTTTGGCTCCTCGGATCTTTCTCTGATTTGGGAGAATTAAATAATCCGAGCTCCAAACCAAACGGTTTATTTAGAGGGTTTTTATTCTAATGTGGACTCAGAGATTTTCAGCCCGGGACTGAGGATCCACAGGAGTCTGGTTGTGGTCAAAATACACACAACGTTTGACGACCCGAAACAAACAGAATGACCTGAGTACAGAAGGATTTCTGACAACCACAGCTGTGATTTTTATAGATTATCAAACCACGTCCATAATCCATCTTTTTTTTTTTTTTAACACGTGTGTGTTTGTGTGTGTGTGTGTAAGTGCAGGCCTTCAAACACACACACACACACTTAACCCAGGCGGTTTTATTCAGAGGTTTCGTTTTGCTTTTATTGTATTAAAAATTACACACAAGTGAGAGAATAATGAGAACAATAAGGAAGTGTACATTTAAATTTCTCATTTAATCGCCTCGGAGAATATTTTGCTTTTTGACTTTTTAATTTACAAGTTCTTTCTCTTCTCTCTTTTTTTTTCTAAAATATTGATTATTGACCTATAAATTCAGACCTTCAACAAGGTGCATTACATAATAGAGGTCAATATATTATTTTTGATTGAATTAGTAATTAGACTTGGAGAATAGAGGATTGTGATAAAAAGGTTTTTTTTTCTGGTGGCGGAAAAAAAGTAAAGTTCAGACTGATCCAGATGCTTTTACAGCCCAGTGAGCGCCCTGTGTTTCATGGAAAAAGAACATGTGTACGTTTTGTTTTGTTTTTGTTTTTGTTTTTTTCTCAGTATTCTACATATTGTGCAGGTAGGAGATGGTGTTTGGTCACTAACAGATGGGATCAAACACACTCAGCGTTTTCAGTACAGCAGTGATTTGTTTACGTCTGTAACTTGCACCAGTTTCATCCAGTTTATCTCAGATTTGCTTTTAGTTTTAAAAGCTGAGTCATTTTGCTTTAAACACGAAAAGCTTCGTATCGTCAGTTTATCTTTTTTTTTATTATTATTTTTTCTCCGCTGGGGTTTTGAGTTGGAGCGACTTCAGCCGCCGTTTGACCCCGATTATTCTCTCACCAAAAACCCAAAGGTTCCTGAAGGGATTTAATGTGCGTCTCTGATTTCAAATGACGAATCCATCCTATTGGTAACTTTTATTTCCTGCTGTCACCAAATGATTGGAGTTTGTTGGTTTGTTAGAAACTTCCTCTGTTTTTTGTGCTCTCTTGTGTTTAAAATATCGATGAAACGAGCGGAAGCTGGCTGAGAAGCGAGATTTCAACCGTCAAATATGACAAATTCTAAATATGAGACAAACATGGCCTTTACTAAATATTCCCCGCTGCAGGCCTGTGTCAGGTGACGGTGCTTTTCCTTCCGAGCCGCATTAAGACTTTTGCAGCTTTGATTTTTTTGAGATGTTGACCGTTTTCTCCCTCGTCCCGTGTGCGCGCAGTGACTTGGATCGGCCCCCTGTCCCGTCAAGCTGCAGCATCGGGGGAAACCGAACCACTGGCCTGAGCTGGGTGGAGCAGTGACCGCCTGTAGCATGATGTCCTACCTCAAACAGCCCCCCTACGGCGTCAACGGCCTGGGGCTCAGCGGCGCTGCCATGGACCTGCTGCACCCCTCGGTGGGCTACCCAGGTAGGAGTCCGGCGCGCGCGCACACACACACTCACACACACTTTTAAAGATCAATGCACCTGGACCACGAAGAAAATGACTGAAAACATCAAGTCAGTGAAAATGTTTTATTAATAATAATAATAACGATAATGATATCAGCACATTAATAAAAGGTGTGTCCTGGAACTATAAGCAGTGCGAACATTTAGAACAAGACACTTAACAAAAAGTTTATTTCATGTAAAATGAATGAATTTAACCGGTTATAACACATTTTAAAGTATAACGTGTTCCATGCATTAACATTATAAAACTGACAGTACACCTTTCGACGTGGTGTGAAAATTTAGGAGTGTGTACAGTTTGTTTTTTAAACTGTGTTTGTCCTCCAGTGTCCACAGGCAGTAAAAAACATAGGTATCTATAAAAGACAAACATTAAATAGACTTTTAGTTAAACGCTGTTTTTAAAAACACTTCCGGCTCATTTCTGTGTCTTTCTCTGTGTCCACAAACAAAGTATTGAAACAACACACAAATAAAAACGCTGTTTTAGTTTAAATAATGAGACATCTGTTTACAAAAGGATTGACACTCAACTTTCAATAAGAAAATCTGAACGTGCTGCTGAAGTAAAGAGATGAGATCAATTAATTTGGGTCGTTTCATTATTATTTCCCGCCTGTTTCTGTAGACCTGGATCTCAGCACACACATGTCGATAAAAACTATGGATGTACATGAACATTATTATTCACTTCCATGAAGTAAACCGCTTCGTTAACGGTTCTCCGGCGGCTTGGTTTTTCTTTTTCTTATTTCCGTGTCCGTTTCTTTCCCGCAGCGACTCCCAGGAAGCAGCGGCGGGAGCGGACAACGTTCACCCGCTCCCAGCTCGACGTCCTGGAGGCTCTGTTCGCCAAGACTCGGTACCCGGACATCTTCATGCGGGAGGAGGTCGCACTGAAAATCAACCTGCCCGAGTCCAGAGTCCAGGTAAAAAAAAAAAAAAAAAGAAAGGAAAAGGAAAAAGAAAGAGAGGAAAAATAATATGAACGGGAAAATAAGCGTTGTTCAGTAGCTCTCACAGTTCAATGTGTGGAAACGTCCCAGGACACACACACACACACACACACACACACACACACACACACACACACACACACACACACAGGGCTTAACTCCAGAGAGACGATAAATTATGATAATAAATCATATTATTCATTAAACAGGCCACATTTTTATAAAGACATTTTTTTTTCTAAAGGCCTGTTTTCCCTGCTCAGTTTTGACTCTCCATTATATTAAAAATAAAATAAAATAAAACTTTAATATTAGCTTCTCATTAAATCTCGCATCAAGCTAACATTTGTTCACTTCTTCTCCTAACTCGAACAGTAATTAATTACTTCTTGTTTATTTCTAATGTATTAAATTTCCCTTAATAGCTTTAAAATTGACCGTTAATGACGTCATTTGCGTTGACACTTTTAAATTAACCGTTAACTTTAGCTAGCTAGCTAGCTGGCTATAAATGAGCAGGGTGTCTAATATCTTTGACAAATCTGATTCAAGTTCAATATTTTTTAGTAGTATTTGTGCCAGTAAATATACGATGATCGTATAATTAACCCATGAACGTTTATATAATCAAAATTGACCGCTAATTACCTCATTGTTAACCCTAGCTAGCTAATTTTGTCCACAAAGCGAGTTGGGTTGAATATTTAACTCCACCAGCAGCTGAATATTAGGAAACTTTCTCATGTAATCTAACAGGAGGATCATTTAATTCAAGTTAAATGGGGATAATTTTGGACGGTAGCTCAGTGATTTCAGTGTTTTAAGCCTCTTTTATAGAGGATGATAATAACAAGCATATGGACTGATTTTGATGGATAATGGTGAAACTATGACTGGGATTAAAATTACAGACAGGTTTGTTAGTTTTTAGTAAAAGTGTAAAGTGTTACTGCTGTTTAAACTGTTGAAGACTAGATGGTTGCATTGTTATTCTTATTTCCTCTTTAGCTCATTTGTCTGGTTAATTTGACCTTCCCCAGTCACTCAAACATCCCTTCAGTTTATCATAGTACTCAGAGAGCATCCTTTTTAAAAAAAAATAATAAAATAAAAATCTGAATCACGTGATCATTTCATTATTATTTGATGCAGCCTAACTGAAAGCTGTGTAACTTGATCCGAAATACGGGATCCAAAATGAAGAGGCCAGGGCTGTCCCTGCAAACACTCCAGAAACAGCTCGCTGGTGCACTACAACAAATGCTACTCTTGAGAGGCATTAGGGGAAAACCAAGGCAGACCTCTCTCACACAATTTGAGTTATTCTCAGAATGTGTGTGTGAAACAAAATGCTCTACATGATCCTACCCTCTTGGTGCTCTAGAGTTACCCTACTGTGTGGTGAAACCCAATAGCCTGTTATCTTAGAGCCGTCTACCAGGTATGAAATTGGACCCCTGGCTGGTCCGAGCCAAGGGGCCGGAGTGGAAATGAACCTTGATGGCTAATAACCCCCAATTTTCTTCCATAATGTACTCCCAGCATGGCCGGGGAGTATCTTTTTTTTTTTTTTTTTTTTTTTTTTTCATGAAATGCTGAGGTTGTTTGTGTGAATGATTGCTAACTCCTGGCTGGTGTTCTCGGCTGTAGGTGTGGTTCAAGAACCGGAGGGCCAAGTGTCGCCAGCAGCAGCAGAGCGGAAGCAGTGCCAAAGCCAGGCCGCCCAAAAAGAAGTCTTCTCCGGCCCGGGAGAGCACCGGATCCGAGAGCAGCGGCCAGTTCACGCCTCCTGCCGTCTCCAGCACCGGCTCCTCCTCCTCTTCATCCTCCTCCACCAATCACACAGGCCCAGCGACACTCAGCAGCACCTCTACCTCCATCAGCACCGTCTCCTCCATCTGGAGCCCCGCTATCTCCCCCGGAAACGCCCCTGCTCCTGCCGTGGCCCCGCTCCCTGAGCCCGGACCCCCATCTAACGCATCCTGTATGCAGCGTTCAATGTCAGGCTCCGCTGCAGCTGCCACCTCCTACCCTATGTCCTACAACCAGACGCCAGGCTACGGCCAGGGCTACCCCGCCCCCTCCAGCTCTTACTTCAGTGGCGTGGACTGCGGATCCTACCTGGCCCCCATGCACTCCCACCACCACCCCCACCAGCTCAGCCCCATGACGGCCTCGTCCATGTCAGGCCACCCGCACCACCACATCAGCCAGTCGTCAGGCCACCACCACCATCACCACCACCACCAGGCCTACAGCAGCTCTGGCCTGGCCTTCAACTCCTCTGACTGCCTGGATTACAAAGAGCAGACTGCAGCCTCCTCGTGGAAGCTCAACTTTAACGCCACAGACTGCTTGGACTACAAAGACCAGGCCTCCTGGAGGTTCCAAGTCTTGTGATCGGGCTTTTCTTTTCTTCCCCTCTCTGCTCGTCTGCTCCCTCTTCTTTTATTTTTCAGATTAGCGTGTTGCTTGTTTTTAAAGACAAAAAGAGTTTATGAACCATAAGATAACAAGATAGCAGCAGGAATGCTCAGCAATCGGACTTTGTTATTTCCTCCCTCTTGTCCTCGACGTCTTTTTAAAAATGAAAAATAAAAAAAAAAAAAAACAAGAAAAGCAGCCCCTCGAGTCCTGTGAAGAGACAACATCAGGAGCAGTTTCCTGACGATGAAGAATGGGTTTTTAAGAAGCTCTCTCTTGGATGAGCTTAACAAAACCAAACTGTTTTTCAAAACAACCACAAAAAAAAAAAGTCATTTCAACCAAACTCCTTTGACCACCAGCTCTCTGGCTCTCTGGATGGGAGGAATATTTTCCCCTCTGCTGTACTGACAGGAACTGCCTGCAGTGCCCTCTTACCTCCAACCCAATCAAATCCTGTATAGTTTTTATTTCTGAAATTTGATATTTTAGGATGACAGAGATTTTTAGTCAGCTACGTTGAGGAGCTGAAATATGTAAATATGTATTTGGGTCAGTTACAGTGACCATGTTTAGTTGGTGTTTTTCCGAATTTGAAATTGTTTATTACCACTTTGGGAGAAAAAAAAAGAAAAAAAAACTGTATGTAAATCTTTCCAAATATTCCAAAGAGAACAAATTGGCCATAAAGTTCAGCTTTTATATACATTGTTTTACCCAGAAAAAAAAAATGTTTTGGCAATTTGAAATGTCTCTAAATCTAAAATATAGATGCAGAACTATTCTGGGCATTTGTCCAGTTACATTTTGTTTTCCCGGATATTATCATTATTATTATTATTATTATTATTATTATTATTATTATTATTATTATTATTATTACTATTATTATTATTATTATTATAGCCTCTGCATTTTAAAACCAGACCTCCTCTCTTGGGCATTGTCGTGATTATTGGACATGTTTGAACCGCAGCACTTGGCTTGATATTGGAGTCAAAGCATTTTTATTTTTGGAGAGGAAATGTGGATTTATAGCTCCAAAATGACAGTGAGATGTTGAATGTATCTTTAAGGCGACCACCCTTACATACATGTTCATCCAATAAAGATCCGTTAAGTCATATTTATTTTTCCACAGTGGATTCTGTCTCAGCTTGACTCCCAACAGGGAGTCGAGTTTTTCTTTTTTAGATGCATGTACACCAGCAAATTACAAACTCCAGATTCCTGTCTTCTCTCATTTGAACTAGTCACACTTTTATTTAAAAACGTGTTGATTTTTTTTCTCTCTCTCTAATTATAACGGGGTAAATGCAAATTAGTCCATAATTAATACAAGGCGTGAACGCGTGTAGGCCCGCATTTCCATTTTAGAGAGCAGCCAGTTTAATCTTCCCTGTCTCAAATTGAAACACTAACGTCTCTCCTTGCTTTAGGGAGACCAAGTGTCTTTTTAAACTGCGGCGTTGAAAAGCCTTAAATATTGAGCCGGGAGACATTTGATCGAGGCGTAATTGAATGCAGCGCTGTAATGGCGTGATAATTACTCCTGCGCCCTGAGTTGGTTTCTCCAAAATAACCTGCAGGAATTTCACTGCCTCTGATGCGGTAATTACGTAGGTGGGGCCAGGTTAGGGGGTCAGATGTAAGAGTGTGTGTGTGTGTGTAATAAGTTCATGCTCGCAGGCATCAACGCATTATAAAAGGAGAGGAGGGAGGGGGGGGGGGTTAAAAATTGCGTCAGTTCCCTGGCAAGGTTGTTTTGGACCAGCATGTTTTTTTGTTTTTTTTTTTTGTTTGTTTTCTTTTATTTAAACCAGTGAAGGCCGCAGAGGAGCAGAGGAGGCAAAAGTAAAAGCAAAACACACTTCATGCAAATTAATTGGCCTAAAAAAAAACCGTCCTTGTGCAAACAAGAGCTGGGGCAGGTTGTGCGCACTTTTCTGATTCTTCCTCTGCTGCTTTAATTCAGACAAATGCGAAATGAACCAAAAACACTACCTGGATCAGACTCGGAGTTTTTTAATGTCCGCTCATTCTTATATTTGCTCGAACTGGGGCTGCAAGCAACGAATATTTTAATTAGGAGTTCTGCTGCTGATTGTTTTCTCTGTTAATTGATTAGTTTTGTCTGGACGTAGTCAGAAATACTCATCAGTTTTCCTGAGCCCAGTGTTAAACCTTATTATGGCTTGTTTTCAAACGCATCACGTTTAATTCTTACGCCCGAGACGCAGAAATCAGCCATCTGTAAAACATCTGCTTGAAAAATTAGATCTGTTAATTGATTAAAATGTTGTTGCCGATTCGTATTCTGTCGATTGATTAATCAATTAATCCTTTCAGCTCCAGGTGTAAATTCTAAAAGAAACACAAGATGATTAACACGTTGGAAACAAAGGCAGGAAGGAAAAAATCTTTCTGCTACATAAACTGATATTTTCATCTCATCCTCCTCCTTAAATATCGGGCAGGTAGTTTAACCTCTTCAGGCCTCTGGAATCATTCAAACTGAACTTCCTGTGGAGGTGTAAACTTTTCAGGTGGGGTCACTGTTCTCTTTTGTTTTACAGAGACGATCAACACGATTTATCTGATTTATCTCCAACAGTTCTTCACACTCCAGTGAAATACTGCGCAGCTTCACCTCTTCAAGCCTCTAAATTCATCCCAGTGACGGAACCGGAGGAGTTTCTGTTTAAAGGGCCACAAGCTAAAACAACAACAACAACAAAGAAATTCATCGATAATCCCTCCTGATCAGATTATCAGCCTGATCGATACATATTGTATGTCTGTCCCTGGCAGTGCAGAGCGTGTTTCGGCAGCAGTCGGCCGTGTGTTCTCTCTCTCTCTCTCTCTCTATGTAAATGAATCTCGCAGCAGCTGAATAAATATCTGCAGACCAGGACATTAAACATGTTTGCGCCAAGACGCGCAAACAGCGCAGCGAGTGTCCACCAACAGCGGCGGATTTGTTCGGATTTGCATCAAACAAACATTTGCTGCGACCAATCTTGTGGGATTGTTTAAGGAGCTTGAGAGAAGCGCAGGTCCCACATGAGACAGCTGCTCACCTTCAAACACCGACAGAAATGAGAAAGAGCGGTGTAAGCGTTTCTGACAACAGAGGAGAGATCCGATATTTAATGTTTCCTCTGAGGATGTGAAGCTGCAGCCAGACGTGCAGGAGCTGCACAGGAAAAGAATCAATAAAGAAAATAAAAGTACAGAAAACAAAACGAGACCTGAGATTTTCATCCTGACGAACTCTGAGTTGAGGGATGAAAATGTGCGGGTGAAATATGTTTTGGCCTCCACATTAAGGAAAGTTCGAGGTTAAAATATCCTGAAAAATGGAAAAGCTGCTCAGAGAAACCGACTTATTTTCAACATGCAAACCATTTCATTCTCAGTGTCCTGCAGCTGTTGAGGAGGCAAACATTTTTCTCGTGGTATTCAAATCTTTTGTCATCGAACATGCTTCTGAAAAATGTCCCTGCGTTATATCAGAATAACTTCATGTTTACAGTTCACTGTCGTTTACAGACTGAACGAGGATCTTTCATTTATGATGCCGCTTCAGATGTTGGTACTTTTGAATGTGGGGTTCATTTCAGGAATTCACAGATTTCTTTGACACAGTACCAGTAAGAAAATTAAGAATATTTCACAAAAGCCCAGCGAATGTTGAAATGAAAACATACTTGTTTATTTTGTTGATTTATGCCAAAGCTAACTGCCAGATTAATGTAGTTTGGTTTTCCGGAAGTGGCATTAAAATGACTGTAACTGTATTAAAACACACCTTAAATCAACAGGTGTCTCACTCCTCCCACCTTTCACAGTAATGGATGCAATGAATGCAAAGCACTAAACATTTTATCATGTGAACATTCTTTAAACCTATGGACTAAAATGTCCATCAGGTTTGTTTCTCTCTCATCAGATCAACAGCAGAAAAACTAAACGTGTTAATACAAAACTATTTCCAGCATCGGCCTCGTCTGAGCTGCAGAGAGAGCTTTGACTTAAATGCATGAGGGAGGAGCAGGAACAAAAAGTCCACCTTTACCCAAACAAAGGTTTACGAGTGATTAAAGCTGACAATGTGATCTAATCAAACAGTTTCTCTCTTTGTTTAACACAGGGGGTTTTTTTTGGGGGGGGGGGGTTTGTCATTACTCCAAATTCTTTAAGCACTTAAACACTGAAAATATTTTAGGTTAACAAAAGCTTCATCCAGCACGTACTTGTCAGGACGCTGTATTTTTAAGTAAAGTGACTCATAACTAGTTTTGAAAATCTTCAAATTTGACCATTTTCCTACCAAACACTTCACGTAATCAGCTCTTTCACTCGAACTTTTGTTATTGCGAGGGTGGAAATGTCTCTAGAACTTCAACAGGGACTCTTAAAGCCTTAAAATTAGGAGTTGAGATTTTAAAAAATAAAAAAAAATCTTACTGTGACAGGATTTCCCAGCTGTTTTGCTGCAGCTGCATCGAAGGAAAGTCCATCACAACTGACTGATCTCTGATATTTAATGAAAAAAGGACATTATTGAACCAGTTCATCACGTTGTTTGTAAGAGTGTGTGTGTGTGTGTGTGTGTGTGATCAGTGTTGGTTTAACCTGAGCTCAGGGTCTGACACTGTCGTACTCTCTTCAGTAGGACGATCGATTGCACCACATCGCCTGTTGTCAACTGTTGACCTTTTGGCCCCTCGCCGGCTCCGGCGAAGGCGTCTGAATGTGGGTGGACTGGAAACTGTTGACATTTTGTTCACACTTGTCCAGGAGATGAACTGGAACCACGCTGGACCGTTTTTGCATGAGTGGCTATGATTGTATCTAGGAAAGAGAAACAGAGACAGACAGATAGATAAAGGCAGTGCGAGACAGAGACCGGACTGATCCTCCAGTATTTGGTTTGTGAGTCCTTACAGGCCTCGATAAGTCAAAGTGTGTGTGGGAGAAAATGATATGAAAGACCAGTAGATGCACTGATAGCAGCCTGCATGCTGGGACTGTTTTTTTTCTTCCATTTCCATGCAGGACAAGAAAAAAAAACAAAACAAACACACACACATGCACACTTGTCTTTCATTGGCTGTCGACTGTCGGCAGACCTTGGCATCCCGGTGTGTTCATAGGCCGGTATGAGGAGTGAGAGGTGATGCAGAGGAGGATTATATTTACCTGAGAGGTTAATCTGGGGTCAACTGTACACCAATGTGGGTGTAGTCTGGGCCACCATCTCCGGTTTCTCTGCATTGTCAGGAAGGGCCTTCGTTTTTTTGTTTTCTTTCTATTCTTGCATCTTGTTTTGTTTATTATGAAGATATCAAGCCTGGGCACATGAAGCTAGTAGTTGCAGCAGGTTCTCCAGTTTGTTTGCCAGTTTTCCAGCTTGGACAGATACAGGTTTGCCTTAAAAACCAGTAAAGCCACTCTCGAATCCGTCGCCCAAACTCAAAGAAGGTGACGGCAACATCGGTTCCTGTGAGGGGATTTCACAGTTGAGTCCAGGCGGCCAGCACAGTCGAGCTGCTGGAGAGCAATCAGCTTAGTCACCCCGCTGACACAAGGCACAGAGAGCATTCATGAAATTCCTTGTGGGTTTGGATACTGTAGGTTTTAGCTGAGCAGAGGACACAGTCAGGACGACACACAGTCTCTGTGACGCTGCATTTCTTCCTTTCATTTCTTTCGGTGAAACCAGTTGTACATAGGTAGACTGGACTTGTAGGTGCACTGGTCGTCTCTGGTCTCTGTGTTAGCTAATAGTTGCAAACCACCCACCTGCAAGGGAAAAAAATTTTCCATTTGGACAATTAGCTGCAGCAATTAGCATGAAAATTAATCACCAGCTATTTTTAGTATCATTTCGGTCATTTGTCAAGCAAATATTGTTAAATATTTGCTGCTTCCAGCTTTTAAACCATGAGGATCCACAGCTTGTTTTCATTATATATGGTGGTGAGTGAAATATTTTTGGGTTTTGAACTGTTGGTTGGAAAAACAAGTCATTTAAGGATGTCCCTTTGGACTAATCTAAACGATTGATTAATTGATTAATTAAGGAAATAATCATTAGATTAATCACTGATGAAAATAACTGTGAGGTGGCGGCCCACACATCACAACCTGACCTGATGATGGCACTGGATGAAAAGTCAGGGGATCACCGTCGATGATATGATCCATCCTGTGGGGAACATGAATATCAGTTTCATGGAAATCCTTCTGATAGTCACTGAGATATTTCACTCAGAGACTTTTTAGCCACGATAAGTTTGTCTCCATATTGTGGGTGATGCTGTGCTCTAAAATTACCTGCCCAGGTGTAGGTAAGCACACTAACCAGAGCTGTTTGCTCTGGGCCAAACTCCCCCCAAAATTCAGTGAACTTCTTTAACAGTATGTCAGTAAATGAAAGCATCTGAGACTTTTCTCCAGCACAGAAAGCTGCTCTGCTGTTCTGAGGTTAGTGGAGCAGTCAAACACCTCCTTCCTTTCCTTCCTTTCCTTCTTTCCTTCTTTTAAGCAGCTGATGATAAATCAGACAAGACCGAACAGGTGAAAGCAGCTCAGTGCAGACTTTGTTTTGGACTGAACCACTCCCTTCATATTTAACTTTAGCTGAGTGCTGTGTGTGTGTGTGTGTGTGTCCTCTTCCTGATGGCATCCTCACTTCCCCGTTTCCTTCCTTGTAAATCAGTTGCGTCAGAGTAAGGAGGGATGGAGCACAAAGGTATTTGAAGGGCTCGTGTGAGCTCATCTTGAAAAGATGCAGCAGCCTCTGGTCCCAAGTCACAACTTGTTTTCTCTAGCTCTCCAGATCTGGGAAAGCTTAATGGAGACTGGTTGGCCTGCAGGCTTCAGTGTTTCCCACCGACAACGTTTCTCTATGTGTCAGCAGATTGCTGCCTGACAAGTTGGCCACATTTCCTTTTTCATTTAGTTTGTTTCTTCAGTGACAAATTTCTCTCCACGAATGGAGCCAGGGGGCAGCAGCGATGGCAGCATGTGTCTGCTGAGAAGCTGGCTGATGTGTAACGTTTAAGAGAGCATGCACTGTGGTGGTTGTACAAAATCTAAGCCCTACTCGTGACCTTTAACCTTTCAAACATGCACAGATAATCACAGAAGTCGTTCCCTGTAGGGAAAGGAAATGACACACTTTCTCCTAAAAAAAAAACAAACAAAAAAAAAAACAACAAAACAAAAGTGACATTTCCCCACTTTAAAAAGATGTGAAATAACCTTATTAAAACCCAAAATGTAGAAAAGTACTGAAGAGTTAAGTCTTACCTTAACTGGACTCACGCACATTTGATGAAGGTCACAAAACATGGAAATGACTACAAAGCATTGTTAATACAACAAAACAAGGAAATATTTCATGTTTTATATGTTATACAGACTATGCATGAACAAATATATATTTCTTTTGTTTACTGAAAAGTCATTTAAAGACAAAAATGTATTATGTGTTTAGTAAAGTCCTCCTGTGGACAGCTATAAGTGGAGGCTGCTGTATAAACACATAATGAATGACAACATAGTAAAAATCTGTTATAGTAATATAATATACGCTCTCATAGGAGGAGTTGTAATTGCTGACAAATTATTTAATAAACATTTAAAATGTCCATATATATATATGTGAGAAACCCCTTTACAGTGTGTTATGAACCATGCATCACATGCTTATCAACTGATTATAAAAGCAGATTAAGGATGTTTGACCAAAAGTTGACCACAAATCTAACATTTCTCTTAACTTCAGTCTCTGCAGAGTCCATGTGCTTCACTCTGACCTTAATCTGAGGCAAAAACAGGTTGTTTTAATCCTGGAGTATCAGAGTATAATGCTTTTTGTCTTAGAGGCTAAACACAGATATTCAACACAGATACCTTGCACTGTTATTAAGTTCTTGACTTGTTGAAACAATTGTAGTGTGATCCTTATGCAGAGTACATCTCATTCACAGACCGATAACTAAGAAACTTAACACTGTTCTGTCACTATTTCCCTGGGAATTAGATCCCTCCAGTTACTCTCAGTTGTAAGTAATTTAGTGTCTTTGATGTCTTTAATGGTCCTGACACATTTGTCTATAATGTTTTAGGCATCTGACTTGTGGAGATCCGTGAAACGAACCAATAAAACATACAACGAGGCCCCTGAGGGGAAACATTATCAGTCCAATCAGAGATCCACCATCATTAGATGTGATAAGGCCTCTGCAGAAACACTGCACAGCTGTTGCACAGAGGAGAAAAAAACAAAAAACAGATAACCTGGATAATAGCAAGTGCTGGAGGCTTGATTCATTTCCAAATGTTAACAAGGCCGTTTCACAGCTCCAGCACGCTGCGCAGTATGTTAATACCACTAATAAGCCTATCTCTGCGAGTCATCTCGGATGGCAAAGATTTGAGCGCGAGGCAGTGTTTTCCAATAAAGCTGCTGGCCACATTTTAAATGAAGCATAAGTATTTATGATTTCACAAAGCTGACATAATTGCTTAAAGGGTAACTGAGGAGAGCATTTTTGGTCTCGTACTTTGTTTTCTGTATTATGAAACAGGAGGTTTCACTGTTTGCATGTCAAAAAAGGCTACTGTGTAGGCCATCAGAGAGATGGGAGGAACTCGTGCTCGCCTGTTAAGCAATTTTGCAGCTTTTATTCGAGCTGTCAAGTCAAACAATCAGGAGATAATGCAGCCTTGGTTTGTAAATTATGAACGTGTCAAGAGATGCACTAAAGGCAACGACAGATGCCACTTATCTCCAGCAGCCTCTGCAGTGTGACTGTATCATCAGAAGGGAAATATAACATTTTGATGTTTACATAAGAGAAGTATTAGTATCAGTCAGAAATGTAATTCCCTTCACCCATCCCTCTCGCAGGGGATTGACTCCCCAAAAAACATACAATGATTTTTTTTTTTAAAGCTAACAAAACAAAAAAAAGGAGCAGAAAAGCATCCTCGCTGATCTTCTGTCCATTTCCAACATCGCTTCTTGTATATTTTTTGGTGGAAATCCTCTTAGAATGCAAAGTAAATAGATTACGATACAGTGAGGGATTAGGGCTCGCGCGGCGCTGTCAGATTAGTCGGTGAGCGCAGCGCGTCGACAGCTCTGACACGGCTATGGCTGCTGTTCAGGAAAGGGGCTCCGCGCGATGCTTTAAAGTCCCTGGTTGGCTCCTATTCATGAATAAAACTGTGGCCCGTAATCTCGGCCAACACACGCACACATGTACACAGCACACACACATACACAGAGGAAGCCTGAAACATTCAATATCAGTGGTGATGGCAGTATAATGGAAGTCTTTATTTTTTCAGGCTGATTAATGACAAGGTTTAAAACATCTTCTGTCATGTTTTTAAAGGCAGAACCCAGTATAACTGTTTTCTTTTAAGGTTCATTTGGTTCAGACTTCACTGAGACAGAAAATAACCTCAATCCACCTCCATGGAGCTGCTCAGTGTTTTGGACTGGGCTGAAATTTCACAGACAGACTTTGACAGGTCTAAAAAAAAAAAATAAAGGCTTCTGGTTTAGCAAACACTGATTTTCAGTCTCGCTACCAAAGCTGACGACACAAAACCACATCATTTATAACACTCGTGTAATGTTCTGCTTTTATCAGACATTTGTACAGTTATCGTGTGTGTGTTCAATCAGATTTTGAGATTCACACACATTACATAAGTAACTACTTTGCATATAAAAAATCTGGACAAAAGAGCCTGTTATTGGTGAGATGTGTTTCTCCAGTTTCCCACTGAAGTTAATGTAGTACCTCTTATCATATCTTAGTTCGTTTTTTCAAACCCTTCCTAAATGCACCACGCGAAGCATCCCAGGGTCGCCGTCTTCTTCCTGAGAAACAGAATGAACACAAATGTTATGTTTTAAAGAAAACTGGTTTACAGCATCCAACCAACAGCTCAAAACTAAAAAAAATATCTAATTTATTATCATTTCTAATGAAAAAGTTTCAGTTCATTTAACCTAGTGAACTGTATTTAAGTGACTGTATAAATATACAGATGAAACTCAGATGAAAAAAAAAACAAAACGCAAAATATGAAGTTTACAATGATACGTGACTAAGAAAAGTAGGAAATGTTTTTCTTTGAGAGGCTGAAATCAGATAAGATCTGACAACAAATCAATTATAAATTATAATGTTCACATGGTCGGACGTGTAAACTCATGTTTTTTTCTTTTTCCTCAGGTTGGGAATCACTGTACTGTAGCATACTGCTATGACTACACTGTTATGAACTTCCACATGATTCTAGATCAGTTTTCATCCGATCTGCAGAGTAAGATGACACCACCTTTGTGAATTCTGTCAACAGACGTGAAAATAACAGCAAATATTCAATCAACTTACATTCACATGGTCTCTGTCACCTTCACTGCTTCCTGCAGAACAAAATGAAACGACAAGACGTTCCAGTAAACCAGCCGTGACACATTAAACAAGTACAACAACCGAACATTAGACATGCATAATCACACACGACAGCCCTACAGCACATAAACATAGACACACACAGACACACACACCCTCACACACACACAGCTGAATGCCTGAACAGGTTACATGCTCACTCAGTAGGTCGGACACGTCGCCTTTTCTGGGTTTTAACGAATGTAGTAAACCGTTGTCACTCATGGCGATCTCTCTCGCTCTGAGCTCTGCGTTAATAAGGTTATGATTGACATTAAAACCCCAGCGTGCCTTATACAGATATTTAAAACGCTGATGCAAATTCCCTCCAATAGCCTACAGTCCGGATTATCAAATGACAGAGCGATTTGGTACCGAGACAATTGCTAATAACCCAAAAAAATGGAATTATTAAAATGGAGAGAGCAGGAAGGAGGAGAGGGGGAAGTGAAGAAGAAGAAGTGATGTTTTCTTAATGGATGTTTTTCCTAAATGACCAGTTAGTCATCTCAGACATCTGAGACTGAGAGAGCAGAGCACTCAGGCTACGTTTAGAGAATAAAACAGGCTGAATGTCGCCGGAGGATTGTTGCAGGGCATAAAACGTGGCCCTGAAACCAACATGCTGAGCATCGTGTACATTACGAGCTGTGATTAAATATAATGGGCTGATTCTGTGGCAGCTGCCCGTGTTAGGGTTACTGATGGACATGCTTGTTATAGGCAGCTTGGGGGCATTAAGAGCGACATACAGGGTGATTTAGTTTAAAGTCAAAAGGCAACAACACTAATTTGCCTCCATAGTTCAATTTATTTCCAGTTGGGGCAGGTGTGATGGTTAAAAACTGGGCTGGTGTTTTATCTGGAACTCTGGATTTTTGAAAGGAAATTGAGTCCAACCACATGCATGAAACCATCAGGAGAAGAGGTCAAATCTTTCAGATTATGAAGTGGAAAAATATGACACTTATTAATAAACATGCAGTGACAACGACAAAGACCGAGAAGACGTATTTCATGTCAGGGTGACTTCTTTAAATAAGAAAAAGGTGGACTGCACACACATTTTCAGATATCTGAAATCTACAGTATTATCACGAAGAAAATCAGCACGAAAAAGGATCTGATGTTTCTGATGAGCCTTTAAGGATAAATGAAGCTTCATGCACGAACGTCTATGTTTGTCTGGTTTGTCAATTTGCTCCCAAGCTCAGTCTGAGGCAGCGGTTAGAAATCTGCAGGTTAACTGCTGCTTTTTTTTTTTTTTTTTTTTAATTCTCGTGATTCTCCAGTGTTGGATAATTGTTCTGTCACAGACCCAACAGACACACAGACACAGATACTTAAAGACTGACCGACGGACAGACGCACCTGTTTGCCTCAGTGTCCTGAACACATCTGGGCTCACAGTCACATGTATGCGCTCTGCCTTTAATCTCCTGTGACCGGCTCTTCCATCAACGCTAAAGGACAAAGAGAACAGTGAGTAACATCTGTTTAAAGATTAAATGTTAAAACACACCCATGAAACACAGACACAGAACAGAATATTTACTTTGCAGTGGAGAAAGCAGCAGAGAAACACTCTTAAATTTGTGTATGTACCATCATCAGTTTGTGATGTTTGCTGCTTCCCAGAGTCATTTTCATCTGCTTGTACGCGAAACAGGAATGAATTACCTCAACTTCACTCACTATACGCATACAGTTCAGTGCATGTGTGTACACTATGGCTATGTATAATCCCTTGTCTATAGTGCATCCTGCATGATAATGATCACAGATTAAATTACTGTCTCATCCATAGTCCTGTCTGTGGTTCGATTTAGGCAACAAAAGCACTTTGACTGAGGTTAGAGGAAGATCATGTTTTGCTTAAATGTAAATTCACTGTCAACTTTTTCTATTTTAAACCAGACCAGGATTTTTCTTTAACCTCAACCAGGTGCTGTGAGTGTCTGAATCATAAAAAAATTAAACATTATACTGAAAAGTTCAGTGTCAACATTTAATGTGTTTCCTTCAAAACATATTTGCTCTTGCAAACTAGTTGTGTATGAACATATGATTCTCTGCTGTGTGAAACTCCAGCCATGATCTGCGACTACAAACTCAATTCTCGGTACGTTATGAGGTTATTCATTCAGGTTAATCTGCTCACAGATTCATAAAAACTGAAAATTAAATTGTCAAATGTAAACACTCCCTGTTACTCTCCACTGGTCTCACGTTAACTTTGGCCTCCACGACGCAACCATAAAAATAGCCTCCATTCTCTCAGCTCCGCTGACAGAGGAGTACGTGATGAGCGGGTGAGGCCAGCAGCCATCAAAGGAACTTTGGGATGCTTCCCAGATTCCCGTCTCGTTCTCTCTCATTTCTCCGCACACAGAGTCGGATTTGGGGAATGTGGGAATCGGCGAGGAGCCCCCAAACTGCCATTGTGCTCGCCTCCCTCTCTTTCTCTGCTCTTTTCTCAGCCAGCCAAACGGGAGAACGCCCGCGCTATAATGCCTCCCCTACTCCATCTCGGCTAAGCTGTCATTGGCTTCACATGAGAAACAATGAAACTTCATCGGAGACCAGATTACAAAAAGGGGTGGGGGGGCGGGGTTCAATATAAAAATTGTTCTAAATGAAGGGGGGAAATTGTGCAATAAAAAAGGCAGAGGCTTTTGTCTCTTTCTCTCTGTGGCCATTATCTTTGGGGAGGTTTGGGGATCTGCTTTCTTAGCCTCTGTCAGCGATGCAAGGGAAGACCTGGGGTTGTTCGACTGGGCTTTTGGCTGCCAAATCGCCCTAACCCTCTTTACCACTCTTTTCTCTTCTCGTTCCTTTTACTGTTTTTAAAAAGAGCTTAGGCCAGAGCATCTCGCTCCGTCTCTTCCCCCCTCCCTCTCTTTCTCCCTCTCTCTCTCTCTGGACCCAGCTTGTTTAAATTGGCCGATAGGAAGGGATTTGGGATGGATGGAGGGGGCTTAGAGAAACGCAGAGTGGAGGGGTGGAGGTGGGGGGTGCAGAGAGTCATCAGTGTTACAGTCAAACAGCCATGAAAAGCCTATGAGGATGAAAAGAACAAGAGCGCCTTTTTTATCTAATGCACACAAATCCCATATAAATACTCCAATATGTTAGTTGGGGTATGACAAGGAATGCCCCTCCATCACTTCCCCCCACCACCCATCCTACAATAATAGAGATGTGGATGGCTATATTTGTATGTATCTGTTTGTGTGTGTGTGTGTGTGTGTGTGTGTGTGAGACAGACAGGGACAAAGAGAGGGATGCTTTCAGTGAGTCTTTAGTCACACTGCTTCAACACATCTTTCGAGCAGACGAGTGTATTAAACAATCACTCTGAAACAGTGAGTTTGGTCTGAACACCAGAGACTTGAGCCGCGGCGAAAACGGACTCCGGTGGCGTTTCAAATGTGGCTCCGGGTTCAGCGTTGGGATCTGTGGAAGCGTAAGACCCGGAACTGATGTGGCTTTGACATTCGAAATGTCACAGCGAGTGAAGGCTTTTAGGCTGCAGCTGGGTCATTTGGCCACAGACACTCTAAAACAATTCACATCCAGACAATGGTGAATCGCCGTGGGAGAGGACATGTATGACTGAGAGTAATACACAAAATGTGTCTGGAAGCCTCATTTATAGTGAGCTGAACTAAAATATTTTGTTTCTTTTTCTTTTATTTAATTTTGGCGACTAAAACCAATATTTTTAAAATAACAAAATCAAATGACAGCGTGAAAACAATGTGAATCTGTGTTATAGTGATGAACCTTTAGGGAATTATCACCTGAATCTGCAGCTAATGCTGCTATTGTAGGTTTTAAATCACAGAGGTAACACAAGTAGGGGAATGTGTATCAGTTATAATGACAGACACACAAATCTTTATGAAGTTGAGACAAATGCAACTCACTGTGCTGTGGGAGTGCCTGAGTATGAAGGTCCTGTTGCGCTTTGGCTCTTCTCGGTTTGTCTGTCGCCGAGGCTGGAACCACACACACCATTTCTGCCTCTCAGAAGATCTTCTAAGACACACACACACACACACACACGGACACACACACACAGAGCAAAGAGGGATTAGGATGAGCCAAAGCAACAGTTGCCATTTATCTGAGGAGGAAATTAAAAAGTTTGTATTTACTGTCACAGTTTTTCTTTTCTTTTTCTTTATCCAGTGCTGCGATATTGACTCCCCACAAGTTGTACAGTTGTATTTTTAATACACAATAGTCAATTAAAAACCTTTGCCTACACAGAATTAGTTTCACTAATTATGTGATTTGTAAAACTAACTGGCTCCACAACCGATGGTTTTGCTGTATCCAAACAACTGAAAACAAGTATATTGTGTTTTATGTTTGCAATAAGAGTAAATCATTTTGTAGAAATCTTTTTTTCTCTTACATGTTATTCCAGTCAAGTTTCTGAAATGATACGAGAAGTCAAAACACTAATGGAGGACGTGTGAACAGAGCAACAGACGGAGCTGAGAGGGAAAACAGAAACAACCGCTCCGTTCCTGCAACACACACCGGAGCTAACAGGCTTTTATCGTAACGACCAAGAAAAGAGAGGGAGACAGAGAAAGAGGAGGTGGAGAAGTGGATCTTCAGATAAAGCACTTGTCTCTTTGCCCATTGAAAGGCCCTACAGTCACATCAGCCTTTGTGAGGGGGAGAGAGAACGATCAGGCAACCAACTTGGCTTCTCCTCTGGCGAAACGCTTCTCAAAAGAAAAAAAGAGATAGAGAGGAAGAGAAAGAGGCCTTCCCTCGCACTTGTTCGCTACTCTGCCTCTCACAATGCCGTATCTATCCAAATCAACACACTTGTCAGCCAGACAGCTACAAGCGATTTCCAATGCGGTTATAAAAGGAACCGTTTATAAGCTGAAATGTGTGTTCTCTATTGTGGGTATGTGCGTGTACGAGCAACGGCAGAATCTCTGTTTATCAGGCTTTACAATGGAGACACATAAGTATGAGAAGAGGTGCATAGAAATACGGTGGCTCTGCCCGATCTGATTCCGAGTCCAAGACTGATGCTGGTAAAAGACATCCACCTTAAAGAGCCACTCGATCTGGTATTGAGTCATTTTTTTAGAAAACAAGTGAAAAATCATTCAGACAATAGCATGAGACATGCTCCTCTTTCCAATGTTTCTCCTTTCAAATGCAAATCAGCTCATCTCTACAATTTTCTCAAAGTGAAATGAGATAAACCAGGGTGGCGATGGCCTAGATCAGCTGTTTTCACTCCCTGCTCGTCAGGAAAAGCACAGCTGCTTGGTTTTCTCTTCTACCAGTCGGTTCATTTCAGGTGTAAAAAGACTTCAAATGAAATGGCTCCAATCAAAACCAGCAGAAAACCCACTGACCTCGAGTTAAAGGAAAATGTTTTGGGTGAGATGATGAGAGGATTGACAGCCCTCTCGTGTCTGAATGCTAGACAGGAAGCTGCACCTGGCTAACTTAGCTTAGCACAAAGACTAGAAACAGGGGGAAACAGCTAGCTTGGCTCTGTTACAAAACTCTGTAACAAAAACAGCAAAACCTGGACGGCAAGCCAGGTGAGACTGCATGCATCAGATCAACAGGCTCCTCTCAATGCCTCTCTGTTCACTTCCAACACAGAGGTGAAATATATGTTATGAACTAATGTATGTTTGCGTTTGCACATGTGCAGCGCATGTGTGTATTTGCCTTCATAACAACGAGTTGACCTGATATAGGTCACTCGCTGTTTGTGCAGTGGGACATCAGGATGCGTTGGGTCTCTGAGCTCGCTGTAGGGAACACCTGATTTACACGAACAAAACAAGCTGCTTTCACATTTCTGTTTTACAAATGGCTGCTTCACGCAGGGCTCGCTATGACCTGCCCCCCCGCGCATCACACCCAACTGCACACATACAGTACAGTAAACATATTTACACAAACACACGTCTCCCCGGTCCATTCCGAATTTGATCTGTAGTGTGTGACAATGACTGAGAACAAACCAATTTGGTCTCTTGTGTGTGTTCAAACAGAATATTTGTCGGTCTGGGCTGAAGCTTACTGTAGCTGCGCCGTGGGAACTCGTGTTTGAAAGTCTGTGTGGAAGGACTCTGGCTTTATGAGTTTTCAAAAAAAAAATGCACTTACACGAGTTGTAATTAAATCTGAAAATGTCTCATCTTCACCAAACATACCTGTAGATGCTCTTTGTATTTCAACACCCTTATTAATATGCAGTAACAGCTGTTGGTTCGCAGTGAACTCTCTGCTGAGTTTTAATGACTTATTTGTGTGATACACACATAATATAACCAAACAAATATTTATCAGAGAACATTAGTTTTGTGTTTGCTTTCTTTGCTTTGAAGAGAAATGTTTTATAAGCCTCTGGATTTGTTTTAATCATGAAATTTATACAGTTATATAAATTTGTGACCCCTCCAAAGGGTCACAAGGTAAATGGGTTTGTGGGGTTGTGACATTTTGGATAATTATACCTTTAAATGAAGACATCTGAGAACTTTATAAGGGGAACATCTCTTTGGTGGAACTGCTAACAACTCATAGAATTCTGAAACGTGACAAACGGAGCTCAAGCTGCTTTTCTGTCAGGAGCCAGAACGGTGGGAACTACCGGTTAAATCCTGAACAATGTACAACGTGTTTTTATGTAATAAACTTAATCTATAAAGTAGGAGAAAACGGAAACACTCGTATGTGTGTTTGCATAACACTTTACGTGTTTGTACATATGTGTGTGTTCTTGAGAGCCACAGCTGATACTGGTGGTGTGCGACGACCATGCCAGCGACTGTGTGTGTGTGTGTGTAAAGCGAGACACCTGTTCACTGGAGCCCTCTGCTTGAAGGGACCCACTCATTATTTATGACCTGGCTTTTCTGCTCGGTTAATATGCTCTGTCTGCTTGTCTGAACGTTTACACACAACTGCACAGTGTATGCGCGCACACACACACACACACACGGATCGAGAGGCATCAGTTTAACCATCATCACTACTGACTGTGACACAGTGTCAATATCCTCCTCATGTGTGTTTCCAAACAAACGCAATCAAACCATCTATCATGTAACATGCTGATGGCTCATGTATGTGTGTGTGTGTGTGTGTGTGAGAATGGAAGCTATCGACATATTATTTGTTGTTAGAATTTGTAATTTTTTTTCTTAGTTTTACAAACTGTGTGCTAATTGGAGAAGCCTGAGCCGATTCCAAGGATCGGTATTAGCAAATATAAATCCGACTCTTGGACTGTTTCTCTTCTCTTCTTCTCTTCTGGGTTTTGTTGATCAACGAGGCTCTACAGTGTGATCACCCTGCTGCGTATGTGTGTGAAAATTAGTGTGAGAATGTGAAAAAGAGGTGACTGGTAACAAACCTGTGCTCTCTCCCGCTTTTTTCTTATTAGCAAAGACCAGTGTACAAAACATTCAGGGGCTTATTATTGTTTATTAAGCTAATTATTCCAAATTATATGACATAGTTAGGTGTCCTGAGATAACTTCTGTTATGACTTGCTGACTGTACAAAGGTTCGGGAATGAGAACTTTGAATTATGTTTAACATAATCGACAATAACAATCGGAGCATAAGTGGGGGGTTCACACATGTTCAATATTCATGCATGCTTTATTTTTCATGTGTCTTTTATTTATTTATTTTTACTCATTCATATTCTTTCATTTTTCCTTTTCTTAATTCATTTATTTTTCTTTCCTTTTCCTCCATCCCTTTCCAGTTTATTAGCTTTATCCTTTTATCCTTTCATTCCACCTTCCTTCCTTTGCTTTTCTTCCTCCCCCTCCTTATTCTTTTCCCTCTGTCATCCCTCCTTTTTGTTTCTCTCTTCTGTCCCTTCCTCCATCTTTCTCTGCAGTGCTGTTGTCCAAGGCTAGGACATGCTGCGGGTGATGGAGGTAAATCATCGAGGACATAATTAAGAGGCTTATGAGGAGGAGCGTGCGTGTTGCGCATCACATTAGGAGGAAAAAGAAAAAAGAAAAAAGAAATTGCATGCAAACAGGCCTCACAGTTACACAAATGCTCATTTTCATTCACCGACAAACACACAGACACTCAGCCTTAGGGGTTTGACCTTATACAGTGGAGTTAAATACCTCTCGTGCCTCATTTGGTTGTCTGTGAGTACACACACACACACACATACAGCCTTCTGGTGTGTTTTAAGCACCAATGAAGGACTCATCAGACATGTTCATCTAGTTCCCTCACAAATTTGAATGTTTTCTGCTCACCCGTTGGCCCTTAAAGCCTCTGTGAGGAATTGCGTGTGTGTGTGTGTGTGTGTGTGTGTGTGTGTATTTGTGTGTGTGTGTGTGTGTGTGTGTGTGTGTGTGTGTGTGTGTGTGTGTAATGAGGAACTCGGCTTGATCCCCTCTGGTATGTGCTTTGGGGAGTGTTTGTCAAAGGGCAGCAGCACAGCCTGGAGTAATGACAAAAAACTAGGCCTCTGCTGGTTCCTCAAAAAAAAAAAAAAACAAAAACAAAAAAAAACAACAACTTGTGTGTGATGTTTTTCATTAGTCTGATATTAAAGACTTTATCAGCACTTTACACTTTATAACACAACACTTTCTATCCAATTTTTCCATCTAGAATCATTTACATTGTCATGTACATTGTTAAGTTGTTCCTGAAAAACAAGTGTAGATTTTCTGCTGGCACTGATTATGTAAAGGTTAGTGTCACTTTTCATACACAGTCTATTTAATTGTTTCACTATCTTACTTTAAATCATTAACATAGATGATTTTGTCTTAAAAAAAAAAAAAGGCAACAGGTTGTGTGAGTTTGACATGAATATTACTGTCAAACATGATCTGATTTAATTCTCCTTGGTCCTGTTAAAGGAGGCTGGAGAGCTGGAGGAAATGCCTGGTGTTAGATGTCAGAGAAGTGTGTCAGAGTGGGTGAGTTACTGAGGTTATCAAGTATCCGTCTCCCGTTTCAGATGTAAGAAATGGGAAATAACGAGGTACATTTGGTGTCTCTTTTGGTTGGACCTCATGATTATTTTCTTACCGTTGCCTGCGATGGCCTGGGCCTCGATTTCATTAGCTTTCCTCTTGGCCACATCCGCTAGCACCACCTCGCCCTTATCGCTGGCAACATAATGGAGGTCCTTTGAAGGTAATGCAAGAAAGAAAGAAACGTGAACGTTAATCTAAAATGAATCTAGGCTCCGATGACAATAGGGTTTTTTTTTTTTTTTGGAGGGGTGGAGGCGACGTTTTGGCGGGTGAAGGAAGAAACAGATGAAATGACACGAAAAAAATGAGTCATCGTTTGAAGCCCAACATCAGAAAGAGCAGCGGTTGGATGAAATGCCGATTCCTCAAAAAACTTTGAAATCAGCCCGCTTGCACCGGCCCCCCCGTTCTCTCCCACACCCTCGTTTCTCTGGTTTTGAACTAGGGAGGATGTTATCTGTCACATTTCAAAAGTGGGAGAGAAGGCGAGGGACTGTTCACCTTTCAGAAACGCTGGTATTCTCTCTTTACAGAGAAACATATCCAGCTGAGCACATTACTATATCAGCCCGTGACAATATTGGAAACAGCGTGTATCCTCTGTATCTCTCTGTTTGAGTTTTGCATGGCCATAAAGAGAGATAATATTGGTAAATGATGTCTGAGGGTGGCTGATTTAAAGCTCAAGGCTGCTATACTACTCATTAATGACCACACCGCATCAGACAGCTGTTCCTGTTTTAAGGTGCGCCAGGCCACAAGCAAGGTGTAGGTCAATTCACCTATTAAACACCTGAAAAATAGAAAACAAAAGTTAAATATTATATTTTTAGAAAACATTATGTTTTCTTCTTGTTAAGTTTGTGTGACAGTAACATTTTTCACATTTGTCAAAGTGAAAGTATAATTTCCTGACATTGTAAATTGGTTTAGTGTGTTGATTTCTTGTTATTCTTATATTAACTGCAGCAGCTCGTCTTCTGATCTACACATGCAGACCGGACGGAAAAGTGAATTTAATTATCTTTTAGAGAATTAGAACCAAACTGAGCAGGTTTTAATGCTACGTCGGTTTTATTACAAGTGTATCCTGGAGGAAATACAACGGCTGAATCTCAGAACACTAAACATTCAGAACTTTTGCTCAGATGATATGTAAACTGCACAGACTGGAGAATTATCATGACATTTGTCTTGTACAGGAAGCACCAAATATGCACCAATAAGAGAGAACAACTAAAATTATACGTCGCAACACACTGACTAAACGATCAAACATTCAACCTCTTAAACTGACTGAGAGTGAATCAAACCCTCTTCCTGGCACCCAACGAGGGGCGACTCAGGGTCGCAGGGTTTCCTCAGGCCGAGTGCAGGGCCTGAGGGCCCATCAAAGGGTACAGCGTGTTAAGGAAAGTCTTCCGCCTCAGCGACATCACAGGACATCAGTGCCGTGACTCAGGGCTCGCAATGGATAACCCTCAGCTGGCTAAAGCCAGCCCCCAGCTGAGCCTGCACCCGGCCTTAATACCCCCATATTGTAACCCAGCTTTTGTACCCCCAGAGGAAAAAAAAAAAAAAAAAAAAGAGGGGGGGTTGCTGGTTTCCAAAAGAGGTGGGGAGCAGAGGGGGATTGAAGCATAGAGAGGGGGGGGGGGAGTAAAAGAGAATGAGAGAGAGAGAGGTGCTGAAATTGAAGAGTATGAATGGGAACAGATTGGGTAATTATAGTGTGGTGCCTGCCCTCTGCGGTGAGGAGTTAGGAGGAAATGTGAAAATGGCCGACAACAAAATGGCCTCAAAAGAACCTAAATCGGCTCCCAGGACTGAGGTGGCTGATTCAGCCGCTGTGAACGAGGACATGGCCCCTCAATTAGATATGAGTGAGGCTTCCTAATTGATAACAAACAGAGCAGCGGAAGATTAAACAGGCGAGGAGGAGAGGAAGCAGTACAGTGAAATGATAGCGAGGTGTGTGAGGGAGAGAGAAAAAGACCGAGCAGAGAGAGAGAGAGAGAGAGAGAGACAGTGAACAAGACATAAAAGACTAGAAGAAGGCAAAATTCACTACAAGGGTTTTCATGTGTGTGAGAGAGAGAGCAGCAGGAAGAGAGAGAGAGAGAGAGAGAGATTATATGACAGACAGCACAGAACAATATGAACATTTGATGCCGGGGCGCTTTATTCCAGCTTAGCTCCTCATAATACTGTCTGAATCTGGAGAGAGACCCAGGGAAAGAATAAACGAATGAATAAATGTGAAATGAGAGAGAGAGACAAAGTGAGAACTAGGGAAAAAGAGAGAGAGAGAGAGAGAGAGAGAGAGAGAGAGGGAGGGAGAGGGAGAGAGAGAGGAGTATCAGCCCGACTAAGAAGGGATAACAATAATACTGCATATAAAACCATCAGATATTACACCTCTTATTCCCAAACGCTCAAACGTGACACTAATCTTATTTATATAAGAGCTTTAGGGGTTGCAGCGCGCCAGCTAACCACACTGATAAAGAGGGGCGTTTTAGTGGGCCATTTTTGGGGAGTAGAGGGTAGGAGTGGGGGTGTCGGGGGGAGGTGGTGGACGCTAAAAGCCCAATATTGACTGATATTTGGGTTACCTCCCAATAAATGAGGGATTAGGTTAACTGGCTCACGTCTGTGTGTTTGCAGTCTGTGGGTTATTGTCAGATAGGATCGATGGAAAGCGCACACCTGAACATACAGTGTGCGTTGCACTTTTTCAGGCATTAAGTCACAAACTTATTATATGTGACGAAAGTACAAGCTCAGTGTCTCGTGTAAGAAACACCGCACAGCACATGGACCTTGTGCAGAGACTGAAAGTTTGAACTTTCTGACCAACGTACAGATCTATGCAAATGTTTGGGTACCCCTGGATAAATTATATATTCTGTTTATTTTTGAAAATGAGCCTTTCCACAAAGGTTTCCTCTTATTTCATGAACTTAAAACACTTAGAAGCTAAGAATCTTTCTATTCCTGATTCAGGATTTTTCACCCACTCTCCCACAGATCACGTCATGTTCTGAGATATGGCATGTTTAAGTTCTACCCACAGGTGTTCAGTGATGTTCGGGTCAGGGGACGGTGAGGGCCGTTCCAAGTTGGCAGGCCGTAATACTTTATTAATCTGTAATGTCTAAAGCATTTGTAAGTCCATTTCCAACAATGCCTGCCAATATTTCACAGAAGCAACTTGTTGCATGTGTTGTAGAGGAGGTGCAGAGAGTCACAGGAAAAGTGTTATGGCAGGAAAATAGTGAGAATTCTTCCAGTCTGTCTCAGATTTCTTGCTTAAGAAATGACGTACCTTGTGGCTTTGCTGCATTCTTGTCTAATAGGTCTAATCTTTCCTGTAGAGGTTTAAATGATTGACATGGGCAACACAATAACTGCAAGAGGAGTTTAGGTATGTGATGTTTTAAAATGATGGTCATTTACTAACGCCTGACATCTCAATATGCAGAGTGAATGTGGGAGTGATTTCAGATGCAGTCTTAGTCTCTGTGTCTCCTTTCTCTCTGCATAACTGCATAAATATCAAATATAACTGCATAAAATATCAGCACCAAAAGGTGCAACCACCGAAAATATGTGGGTGCAATGTCACATCAGCTGCATGTATCATATGCTTTTTTCCCCAGGAATAACAAAAATACACAACAACAATTAGAGGTAGAAATTCAAAGCAAATAAGAAAAACAGCGGTAGGTGCTAAAATTTCTTAGGGTGGAATTTTCCTTTAACCTTTGCCAAGAAACATCAAATATTTATAAGGAGACTGGACACAAATCCACATAGGCGCAAGCATTTAAACATGAAAATATATATTGAGTAATTAACATAGGCATAATCCCCCCATCCACAAACACACACTTGTTTTGTGACACACCTGTTATCCAGGAGCCCTGTGTTTGACTAACACTTCTATCAGATAGGTGTTAAGGACTTAACGTTTTAATAACGCTAATTACTCATCTGAGCAACAACAGTGAGCTTATTCCCAAAGATGTGCGATACCTCCTCCTCCTCCAGCCCTGCGTCAGATAGGGGAGGAAGATAGGGGTGAACCCAATAGACGCAGCTTGCCTTACTGCTAGCGTATCTAACAAGAAACAGTACAAGCCCTCATTGGGGAACAAAAGAGCCGGCATCAGATTCAGCTATCACACAATTTGATTTAATTAACAAGCTACATCAAGAGCCAAAGACCCAGGAAGAAGAAGAAGAAAAACGGGGGAGGGAGGTGAAGAAAAAAAAAAAAACTTGTCGTCAGGCTTGACTTGGCTGACGAATGACCTAATTGGTTATATTATCAACTCATTATCAAAGGCTAATTAGGGAGCTACAGAACAGCGCCAATTATGACAAAAAAAAATGCAAACGCCTCAGTAACACCCCCCCCCCCCTTACTACTGCCACCTCTACATACACCCCCTAACCTCCACCTCCGCCAAAACATCCCCTACCACCGACTCCTCCTCCCCCTCAATTTAGCCCGACACTAAAGTGTTTCATTTTAACAAAAGGTTTCTTTTTGGGGGAAAAAAGGCTTGGAGGGCCTCTATTGTTAACTGGGAAACAATGGGCCTAGAGGGGGTGGGGGTGTGGTGATAGAGGGGGGTATATCATGCTGGGCATTTCTAGAAGAGGTGAGGGTGTGCGTGTTATCTGCATGTGTGCGTGCATTTTACCAAGTCGATGGCGCGTTATTGAGTTCTGTGGGCAAGTTTGGAAGCTAGAAAGAGTTTGGTGGAGGTGGGGGTTGCCCTCATTAACCCCCTCCACCTCCACTCAATCAGCCGACCAGCAGGTTAAAGCAACAACACATCCTAATTAGAGCGAGGGACAGAGCGAGGGGTGAAATGTCAACGTCCTCTTTTGCTTTCTCTTCTCTCTTTTGGCCCTTTCAAATGATGAGCTGCTGCTCTCTTGGTCACTGAGGCAAAAAAGTGCTTGAAAGTGCATTAACTTTGTTACAGATCTGCGATGAGAAGTATTTTCGATTATCTGTTGAGTTTGGTGTTTTCTAATTCTACCTTAAATTTGTACGGTGTACAAACGTGTGTACAGACCGCTAATTTCATTTGATCTTAAATTGTGTTCCAGCCAATTCACTTTCAGAATAACTATAATAACAATATTTTTTATATTGTTATTATAGCTGTAAAAGAGGTGCCACCTGTGCAGTATTAACACTACACGTGTGGCTTGATCTAAAAAAGGAAATAAAAAAAAAACACCTGCTGGCCGCCAGGTGCAGAATTAGAGCCACTAATTCTGAGAAGGACAGACATGAATGAATGAATGAATTGGCTTCATAACAGGAGAGGCTGTAGCTTTGGTCGTGAAGTGTGAAGAACCACTGGACAGTGATGTACCAGTGCCAGATAACATCAAACCAGCTTCACTCAATCAGGCTGTAATGTCACACACTCTGCAAGTCATTGCTGTAAAGGAACCTTTAAACCTCAAAATTATTTGCAAAAACGATTCCAGATTTCTTTCCATCCTTATTGATCTCTCGATGTCTCCAAAGTAACAAAGCAAGGCTGCTGTTTCTTTTCTCTCACACCTTTTCTCTCTCTTTTTTTTTGTATTTGTCATATAGCTTTCCATCTACATCACGTCTCCCTCCTGTCCTCGCTGCCCCCCCGCCAACACCACCCCCCTCCCCCCACCTTTCCTTTGCGCTCTTTCAAGGTCCACAGGCTCGACTCCACCTTTTCAATTCGGCTTCCCAGCAGCACTACTTAGTGGGGAGGGAATTGGAACCAGTGCTATCAGTGTGATTGAGGGAGCAAGAGGTGTGAATGTGAGTATGTGTGTGTGTGTGTGTGTGTGTGTGTGTGTGTGTGTGTGTGTGTGTGTGTGTGTGTGTGTGCGCATGGGGGTCTGTATTAATGTCTAGGGTGTTGGTGAAGCATGGAGCAAAGGGGGCCCCATGAAAAAGGGGGTCAAACACACGGAAGAGCATTTGAGAGTGGAGCGGAAGAAAGAGCGAGCCAGTGGGAAGATGAGAGGAGAGGAAAAGGCAGAGGCGAAGTGAAAAGTTAGGGGCCCATACTGAGATCACACCTGCTCTCAGACATACAACACACACACACACGGGCTACAAGTAATGTGCAAATGAATGAATGGATGGAGAAGCTGCAGCACACACAGTTGAAAAATTAAAAACTCCTTCCAACATTTTTTAAATTATGAATGATTAATATATAAAAGAGAGAGTTAGTCAGTAAAACTTTACCAAAATCAACCTCCTAACACGATCTTACATTTTGTGATCACTGAGGCCCAAGTGATTGGATTTGCAGCAAATATTTTTCGACCCTTGCCGTGTAATTTTACACTAACAATGTGAGCATACCTTAAAATTGCAAGTCAGCGGGAAAATTTTTAATTATTTAAAAGAACACAGTCTGGGGGGGCGCCCTGGTACCTGGTGGTTAAGACGCATACTGCAATATAACTGCAACTCGTTGAATGCAATACCTTTCTCTCTCCTCCTACGGTCCCTGTGCGGCAAATTGTGTTCATAAGATTAAACAAATTCCTGGATGGACTGACTTAAACAGAACCCACAGTGGCTTTTACTACTGTATAAGGTCAGCAAGATTTTTGTCAAAGTATGTGTCACATGATTTCAAGAAAGCTTTTTAAATAAAGTTTACTTCACACTCACCATGAACAAATCTCTGGCTTCCAAATCTACAGCGAGGAGGAAGGCCTTCTCAAAGCGCTGGTGTCTGCAGAGAAAGTGGAGACGGTTAAAGAGCAAGCACAACAGCACTTCTGACAAAAAAGCTTAACAATCATCAGTCTAAAAATGTAAACTTTAAATGAGAATTTACAGAAGGAAAGGTCACATGTGCACGTTTCTTCCTTCAGTGTGTATGCAGGCACACACCTCGATCCACACACACTCGCATACACCTCTGCATACAAAACTCTCAATAATTGAACTGAGAGCAGTGAGCCCTCTTCCTATTATCCAGAATTAAAGCTCAGAGAGAGAGAGCTGTATCTCCCAGTACAAAACACCTCAACTTTCCCTGTCTAGAGCCAACATGAAACAAAAAAACACAAGCAGAGAGAGGAGGTGTGTGTGTGTGTGGGGGGGGGGTGGGGGGTGTGGGGGGTCCTTCATTTGATGTTGATGGAGAGAAAAAGAATGCAGGTAGGTGATAAGAGAGGAGAGGAGGAGGGATGCCAAACAACGCTCCAGCTCTGCTACAGAGGAATAGAAGAGAAAGAGAGAGAGGGAACGGGAGGTAATTGCATGATGGAGAGCAGTAAGCAGCAGTGTGTGGGAACAACAGGGTCTATTTCAGTCTAACAGGCATTTCAAAAGGCTCTCATGGCAGAAGGGAAAATGAAACAACAGTCTAAACAGGTGCATGTGTGGTGCTTTGCCTTATGAATGACTCAAAGCTGCATCAGCGCGCGTGTGTGTGCGATGAAATTCAAAAGCCATTTCGTTTTTAGATTTTTTTAAAATAGCAATAGTGAGCGGCAAATAAGCAGTATTAAATTGTCTCTTCAGTGGTTGTCATTTTCTGAAAGATGTTTTTGGACAGTATTTCTTATTCTGATTCTGCACCGTGTGTTGATAAACTGAACAAAATGTTCTGGTAATGCCTTAAAAATAGTCAAATACAAATGTGTGTATGTGGAATTACATGACCACACGGAGCTTTAAGTCTTTTTTGTTGATTTTATATGTTAGATTACTGATCTGTAGCCTGATTGAGGAACTTTTTGTCCCTGTGGACATTTGGAAAACAAGTCTCTCACTCAGTACATTAAATTAGGACCACAGCAACAGTGCAGAGTGGGTGGTGTTACCTGAGGAGGTGGTGAAAAAAGCGGCGGGCGTACTTGCTGACTGGCTCCCTGTACTCCAGTGTCACCGTGTCAGGGAAAGGGGCAGGTGGAGCATAAAACACACCCAGAGCTGCTTCTAGTTGGGCTACACACAGAACAGAAACACACAAAATAAACAAAATAAATAAAAATAACATTCATAAGGTTATGGTAGATGTTGAATCCGCAAACTAAAACCTATCTAACCCAAAGGTTTTTTTTACCCACGGACCAACCTTCTCTCTCTGCGTTCAGCTCCAGCCTCAGCAGGTGGTTGGTGACTGAGCTCAGGCCTCGGAAGCACTCGTCTCCCATGATGCTCCAGTCCATGGACTCCAGGATACCCAGAGCCTCTTTGACCTGGCCACAGAGCAGCCGCTGCTGCATCAGCTCCCCTGGACCCATCTGGCCCCCAGTCAGAGCCCCTGTCACATCACAGTTATTACTACATAAAATTATTCTATTAATAAAAACAACAAAATCAATATTATTTATTTATTATATTTATGTTATTTTATTTGTTTTTTATTTTTTCATTAATTAATAAGTGTTAAAATGTGCAAAAATGCAGCAGCTGAAACCACTTTTCTCTTTTTCCAGGCCCTTCATACTGTAAGGTGCAGTGGTGCTTGCTGTGCGTGGCCATGCAGAATGACCTGGAGCAGTTACTTACTTAAGCTAAGTGAGTGTCCAGTGGATCAGTCTAAACTCTGAGGCAGCACTAGATTGGCCAGACTGGCATTGACTTGTCAATCAATTAGCCTGAGAGTCTGTTTAATCCCTGGCGTGTGTGTACATGTGTATGTGCGTGTGTAAAGGCAAAATAAAAACAGGGTTTTCCTCATCACCATTTAAATACATCTGAAAAATACTGAGCATACAGTATGTTCCCTTATGTTGAAATAATTTGCCTAAATGTCCTTTATATAATATATATAATATTTCCTTTATATAATCCTCCTATATGCAGTCTGTGTGTGTGTGTGCGGTCTTTAACTTTTCCTGAGATCATCTGTTGGTTTTTGTGACGAGAGAATATGAGAGGAATGCTACAACTGATTATGCCTTTTGACTCGAGGTGATTGATGCTTTTGTTTGTGTTTGTTTGTGTGCGTTTGTGTTTGTTTGTGTGTGTGTGTGTGAATGCGTGTGTGAGAGAGCAGATTAGGACTCTGCTGAATAATGGAAGGTTCTGTACCCTTCCCGGCAGCAGAGGTATCTCCTTGTGTGTTTAAAAGGGCAAAGGTGTGTGTGTTTGTGACTTTATAAAGTACACATCTGGGAAGTGAAGCCGTTGCATGCCAGGGGTAATTATGGTCTATTGTGACCTGATCACGGAGGTGATCAGTACAATAGTCGAAAGAATTTTCCAACTTGATTTGGGAAAGGCTGATGTGAATGTGAGGAGCAACACAGCAACAGAGCCAAACCACCAAACTCAAATTTGTGTTGCAATAAATGACGAGTGTCCTGACTGAAGCTGGCCTCAATGGAGGTTTGATTTTGAAAGTGCCACATAAAATGCTGACTTTTTTTTTTCACATGCATGCTACACATAAGATTACTTAAACTTATATATTCACTAAACAGAATTTGGACACAGCCAGTGGCACAGTTAGTGGTGCTGGTGCTGGACAGTGTAGGTGATCACTGACAGCAGTACTGTCAATGGGCCAGGCTGCAGGCAGGCAAAGTCACCACTGACTCTTGTCTAATTAATTGACAAGTTGCGTGTGTATCTCTGTGTGTGTGCATGTGCGTGTGGAGGGTGTACTGGCAATTAAAATGACAAGCTGGCAATTAGCAAGCCCCCAAATCCCCTAAAGAGTGGGCTAATGTGGCTAATACATCAGCTGAGCATAGTGTGGTTTGTGTGTGTCTATGTTTATGTGTGTGTGTATAGGTGTGTGCGTGTGTTTGTGTGAGGGGTGGGGGTGGGAGGTGGGGTGCTAGAGTTGGGCGTTAACATCCGCCCTAAGCAAACTCTGAGACAGAGACAATGGGTCATTGTGGTGGCAAGGACAAGTCACTTCTCTGCCACACCTGTCTACACTAACTTATTTGAGCAGCTCAGTTCAGCATCACTGTGTGAAGCACAAAAACAGCACTGAGCAGGACAAGATCAGCAGCGGCACGAAAAAACAGCAGCGCAGAATGAGTACGCACACTGTGCACCATCAAAAAAATCAATACGATCTGTGGTCGTATTGACCACAGATCAATACGAGCAGACTTCAGACTCCATGAGACAAAAACGAACTCACAAATTAATAATGATAAGTCTTGAAGAAAACTTGGGGATGCGATTACTCCATTTTGACAATCGATACAAATACTAGTTGATTAAATGCTGGACAGGTTATATTCCACTTATATTAAACTTCACTTGATAAAAGTGCTTTACAAATGAGCTGTTCCTCCACCAGCTTGAGCAGCAGAAGAGGATCCCACCTTGACGTTACCCGGATACCTGCTGGTGAGTAAACAAAGAGAGTTTGGGCTCTCTGTCTCTCTTCCCCCCTTTTTTTAAAAAAAACAAAAACAAAACACACACACACACTAGCACTCACACACACACACTCTGTACACAGAGTTACGTAATTGTTCTTTAAACAGCAATAATATTTCACTAAATTCCCACCTCTACAAAAATGACTATTTTCCTGTGGTGTGCAGCACATTTCCTGGTCTGCCCCTCCACAGCCTGTACCGGTGCAGGCCAACGTGTGCCCAGATGAGATAACTCGGTGCAGGCAAGGGGGTGGAAGTGTGTGTGTGTGTGTGTGTGTGTGTGTGTGTTGGGGGGGGGGGGCACCAGGGAGGGCTGCCTCCTATGGAAAAAAAGAGAACTTGGAGCTTGGCCAAGTCTTTCTTCTTTGCCGCCTCCTGACTCACTCCTTCTGTCATGTAACGGGCCTTATGAAAAAAGTCAATACAGAGAAGGAGCGCGAGCAAACAAACAAATGAGTTGGAGTGTGCTAGTGTGTGTGTGTGTGTGTGTGTGTGTGTGCGCATAGAAGCACAGAAATAGAAGAATACACACACGTGTGTGTGGGGGGAAGAATTATCATGGAGAAAAAGACGTGCAGTGACTTTCTTCATCAAAACCTTGGCAGACGATCAGAGGAGGGGAAGCTATTGTTGGAAGACTCCCTCCCCTTTCCCTGTGCACACAGGCAAATGCAGTCGAATACACACACAAACTTAAATGCACACAATCTTCTACCTTCCTCCCTCCACCCCCACACTCCTGCTTTCAAACTTCAGCAGAGAGCTGTGTGCCACTGTCACATCTTCTTTCCAAAGTCGCAATTAAAGACATTAAATGTGTGAGTGTGCATCAGACTGTGTGAGCGTACTTGTGTGTGTGTTGGTGGGTGAGGTGGCTGCTTCGGAAAATTTTTGATTGGCAAACTTTATCTGGGGGCCCCGAGGGACTGCGCAGCCACTGTAAACGATTTATCGGAAAAATGCATCCCAGAATGCACCTGGGGGGCTCGTGCCCTGGGGCGATTATTGAATGACCTCTGAGAGCGTGACTCCTGCTAACCTTCCCGCCCGTCAACAAATTAACTTCCCTCGGCAGCGAAGAGGTACGAGGACGACCCATTCAGCAGCCGTATTTACACAGTGGGGCTCAGATACAGTGTCAGATCCAAAACAGAGGAAGAGGCTGTGACGGGTGCAGGGCACCTTCATTAGGAGAGGATGACTATGATGGTGAGGAAGGTTTGCAAACACCTTTATATTTAGAATCGCTGCATGTAAAGTAAAATTTGAAGAAACTCAAAGTTACTCTAGGCGAGATCTGCAATTAAGAAATATACAGAAACAAAACAGGTTAAGTGAGAGGAGACGTCTCACTGTCCCTTTGAGACCATGCAGTCATTCTGAGAAATTCAACTTCTGCCATCTTATTGACTAGACTAGACTTATAGACAGATCAATCAATAAAGGAAGCAGTTATTAATTGCAGCCCTAGGTAAAAAGTGTTAAAAGAAGCCTGAGTTATTTTTTGGCTTGAGTGCAGTCATATGTTTTTCAAATGACATTTCTGAATCTTATTTTACCTACCTAGTCTGAATCTCAAGGCTGCTAGTGGCCCCCCATGAAAGGCCAACATCAGCATATCTGTCCCCTCTGAGCCTCCTTCCGGGCCTGTCCCCCACTGCAGTCCCTCCAGATCTCCAGAGCAGCGCAGGTGCTGAGCCAGTCTTAGTGTGGCGGCTGAAGCTACCTCCTCTGCTACTAGTGCCATGTTCACAGGTGCCAAGCCCACGTCAAAGCACATCAGCTCTCCGTGTCCTCCCCCTACCACGACCACGGCCCCTGCGGGGTGCCAGGCGAGGAGGTTGGGTGACACAGGGCAGGAGGCCAGGAGAGAGACCACCCGTCGCTGGTCGTACAGGACCAGGTTGGAGTCACGTAAGCCCAAGAGGAGCATGGTTTCAGAGGGGTGTCGTGAGCAGGAAATGGGCTGGGATGGCAGCGGGATGTGGGTGACAGAAAGACGGTGCAGGCGCCCTCGTGCGCATTCGTACACGCAGGTGTCAGCCCAGGACCTTTCTCCAGATGTTTGAGGGGTTAGCTCCACTGTTAGCAGCTGGTAGGGCTGGAGCAGGCTGAAGCGGCAGTCCAGGGGACTGCCCTCTGTCCGGACAGAGCTAAGGACCTAACAGAGAGAGGAAACGTAGAAAAGAAGAGAGAACACTTTCAGAGAGTGGTGCACACTCGGAAATCTTCCCTGTCTCCTCCAAGTTTTCAAACACTGACCTGAATGAGCTCTGCATTCACAACAGGAGGGGGTCAAAAACAGCACAAAGGTTGTGCTGCAGTATGTACCCGTTGGTCACACAACATGGCAGGTTGTGTGACCAACAGACCACGATGCTGCAGACTCAACAGCAGCTGCTTCTCTGCTGCAGCTGCTGATTTGGTTCTTTTCATTTATTTCATTCTCACACACTTTTAACTCTGTGGCGTTTTCCACTTTTAAAAGTTGTGTGTGTATTTGAGTGTGAAATAACAAAAACAACGCCACTTAAAACGACTGGAACTCGATCTTATAATTGTGTTGCTTTAACATGTTCTTGTTCTTAGAAACTGGAAGAAGCTGACTTGTCTAAGTACTGTTTCTGAATTACAGAGAGGTAAGGAAGAAGAGAGAGAACCCATGAGAGAAAAACAGACAGAGAAATGAGTCATACCATGGCACAAGCCTCAAACCCCCTGGAGATGGAAGAAATAGAGCCTTTCACTGTGCTCATCAACACCCAGCTGTCAATCAAGACAGCTAATGATAAGAGCTCCATTTTAACTCAAGGTCAACAACATCTTCTCCCTGAGCATGCCACGGCTTGGCACCCAGCACCCAGTGGTAAACAACCTCCTCTGTTTACCTGTGTGAGGAGCCAAGAGCTCAACACCAGACATGCTGACAACATACAAGCCTTTTCCAATATAAAGAAGGTGATACGGGAAGAAAGCTTGGAATCATTTGACCAATGGTCAAATACAGAATTTAGATTATGCACTCCTGGACCAAAACCAGTCGGTGGGAGCGGGCACAATGGCCCTGCTAAGCAAGCAGGCATTGACACTGAGGGAGATAGGCTGTGTCACGGGTGGTACTGTCGATAAAACACCCACAAGGAACCGGGAACAGTAGGTGGATGACAGGAGACAACAGCCTGTACTAAACAGCAGCCCAACAGTTCCACAGTCACTAACAGAGCCTTTTAGGAGGGATTTCACCTTACCAAAGCCTCTATCAGAGCCCTGCATTGACCGTGGCAGCTTTGGCTAAATGAGCCCATTTCTTTTCGTCGTGTGGACAGAAAGAGGGATCGGCTGCCTGCCTGCCTTCCCTTCCTTTTGCAAAGCTGCCCGGCCCAGCTTTTTTGGCAGGCATTGGCAAAAAGGGACTTAGAGGGAGGAAGGGAGTTTTTTGCCTGCCCATGGTCTACAGTGGGAGAGAAGCAGACGACTGTCCTTCTGAAAGCTTTTTTTTCCCTCTCCATAATCCCCCAGAGCTAGCTTCTGCTGCTCCCCAGGGGGTGGTTGCTCTGTGAGTGTGTGTCTGTGTGTGTGTTTATATGAGGCAGCAGCCAAGAGGTGCTCAATTCATGTAAGAGGTGGGGCGTCCTTGGGAGGGTGCGGTTCTCTGGATAGCTAAATTTCTGCAGGGACAAAATGACACAGCCGTTGAATAAACTTGCACACAAACACACAGCAAGCGAGAGTCCAGCGAGTCCGTCCACAGAATGCTGTCACATGAATCACAAGACCTACTGCGATTCCACAAACCCTGACCCCCACAGCCACATCTCATCCTGCTCAGCTTTTCATCCCATGCCCGGCTTGCTAGTGCCCGCTGCCCGCTGTGCCAGCATGCCACCGTGGCACAAATGGGGATGAGGTGCAGCCGATTCAGCTCTGTGTCCCGTGACAGGTGACCCTCAGGGGAAAGGAGAAGGGAGGGGGGCAGTGTCAGCTAAAGCCCAGATGCAGGTTCAACCAAACCATGCGGTTCGGTTGAACCAAAGTTGACGCCGTGAAGTTGACTCAACTTGCAGCCAATACTTTAACTGAGATCTAGACAAATTTGTTATACACACGTTACATGCACACACATAAAAAAAAAAACACGTATGATGTAAGAGACTGAACCCATCATCTCAACACATGATATGATTTTTTCATGTTTCTTTCATGGATATTAACTCAGTTTAACGTTAAATGCTGGACTCAACTCAAACATCAGTGTATTGATTTGAAATTTCCTATATTCACTTGGCTGTTCAATGATATAGGATATTATAGAGTGGATTCATAGCAAGAATAACATTTTATTAATCTCTAAGAAACTCCTTAATTATTACACTGTAAAGTCAGGCCTCATTACACCCGCTTCAAGGACACATAGGCCTTGAGATTTTAGATTTTTTCACACAATATTCAGCACCTAAACGTGACCTACGTGAGCAAAACCTTCACTCACGACATTTCTTAGAGCCAGCACAGCTGTATTTCAACTCTGGGTCATCTCTAAGGCCACGCTGTGCCTCGTTTCCCATTTCATCTGGACTGAGGCAAGCAAAAGGCGTCTGAAGGCAACACAGCTGGTCAGAGCTCTCGCACTCGACACTTTCAGGGTTACAGGGTTGGAATGTTTCAGAGCCACAAACTCATCCTACTGTAAGTATGATAAGACACGAACATCAGACAAGTAATGAGTAGTTTACCTGCAGCTGATAGACCAGTCTTAAACCTGTATGCTCAGTTGGCTGTAAGGAAAGGGTGGTTTTCTCAGCACTGATCTCACGATACTAGCTCAGGCTGCTCATTACACTTGGTCTCCAACTCTTATTATTTTTAAAGCGACAATTTGAACCCCCAATTTTAAAAACTGCTACAAGAATACAGCCTGATCAAATTAAATCTTGGGAGTCAAAACAACATCCAGTTCTTAAAAGAAGTGTAGAGAAATGGCTCCTGAAATACAGTATTCATGTGTCATTGTAATATATTCATAAAAGCAAAGCTTTGTTTGTCTGTGAACTCCAGAGTATATTGTAGTATGTTCCATAGTCCCCGGTCCTGAGAGCATAAAATAGAAAAATGATGAATAAGGTCAAAAGAGGGAGTGAGAGAGCGAGCAAGAGGATGTGCAAAAGAGAGAGAGAAAGAGGCCGACAAATATTCACAAAAGAAGAAGAGAAAGAGTGGGAACAGAAGTGAGTGAAGAGACAGAGAGCAGAGGAAGAGAAGGGGGAGAACAGGGGTGGAGACATGGAGGGAGAGAGAGATGCAAAGAGAGCAGAGACAGAGAGAGAGACAGGGAGAGAGAGAGGCCTCTAGTAAGTAGCTTTCTCCTGGTTATTGGTTTCAGTGACTGGTCAAAACTATTCTTCTCCATTCTTCTCCTCTCTCTCTCTCGCCGGCACCTTTTTTTCCCCTCCGTGGCGTGAAAGATAAAGCGGACGGGCCCAACTGTGTGGCTGGCCCTTGTTCACAGCAGTGGCCTTTTGAAGCCAATTTTCCAGCTCACGGAGCAGAGAAAGACGGGGAGAGACGGGTAGGGAGAGACCGAGGGACTCGGAGGAGAGTCGAGGGATGAAGGGATGAGGGGTGTTGGGGGGTTGGGGGGGGGGGGTGCTGGGACTGGGAAGTTTTAGGTATGTGAATTAGGGTAACAGTTGAGATACTGATGTGAGAAAATACACAGGCACAGCAGGATTACCAACCAAAATATTCCTCACACCCTAACTGTCATAATTGGAACCACTGAACATAATTGTCGTACGGAGGGAATATTATTCACTTCGGCCGAAACAGCAGAAGCAGTGTTTCCACTGCAATTTTTTACAAAGCACTGGGGCTTGGGGCTAATTCTGCACTTTGGATTCTACACCTGACCCTTTCATGGTCCGAATTATGATTCCAGTGCATTGCTGAAAATGTGCTTTCTACTGCATTTGCTTTGCTGCACATTAAGACTGAAGTGTTTTATGTTTTAGAGGCACATTTAACCATTTTATATGTAATTTAGCCTCTAATACACTCTTACTCTAAATCATCATGTTCTTGCACTTGAGGAAGAAACTAAGAACAGATTACAGAATCTTTTATTTCTATGCAATTATATATTCTTTCTATGGAAATTATGTAATCCAAGTTTGTCTTTCATGGACAATTTGTTTATGTTTTTGTTGTATTTGCTAGAGACGGACATCACGCAGCACATTGCTAAAGTCAATAATAATTAAAAAGCAGCAGAAAGCACACAAATGCAGAGAAACTGTTTGGTGACAAATAACAGGATAGTCACACACTAGCAAAAGAAGTATGTTCTCAAACACAGACAAACAAACAAAAAAAGATAGAGTGACTTAAAATGCAACCAAATAAATAAATAAATATGTTTTTCCCTTTCATTAAGATTGGTAAATCGTTTGCTTGTGTATCTTTTATGTGTGTTTGTTGGGGGGGGGCATGAAGGAAGAATCATTAAAAATGTTAACAGGTCGTATAAAAACAAACTATGCATGTGTTTTCCTCTCCTTCCCACCCTCCACCCCCCTGTGTACCGTGGCTCCACTTATCAGCATGAGGAGAGGGGGGGGGGCATATGAATTAAGACCACATAGGGAAAGAAATCAGACTTTTTTAAATGCCGAGAGACTGGCTAGAAAATTGGCTTAGTGCGGCAGATAGCGAACTGAACAAAAGGAACATATATATGAGCTTGAAGTGATTGAAGTAGCTGGCGTCGCCCGATGTGTGCCCGGCGTTTGATTCCCACCACGGCTCTTATATAAACTGCTCGCTTAATTTCACACCGCGCATCTGAAAAATGACAACAAACACTTTCATTAGAGCGCGATGCCGCAGCCCCACGAAGAGACTTTAATGTTCCTGAAGCGTGGAGGAAGGAAGGAGGAGAAGGAGAAGGAGGAGAGGAGGACGTGGTGGTGGAGGAGGTGGAGGAGGGGAGAGGGAGAGAATACACTAGGTGAAGGAGTGTGATAAATGTGGAGAGCGTTCCAAAAACAAGAAGCGGAAAAAGCGGCGAACAGCATCTGCTTTGATTATTTCAATATTCATGTGCACCCCACCACCACCACCACCACCTCCTCCTCCTCCTCCCATCCCTCCTTCATTCTCTCCTGCTTGAATTTGTTTTCCTAGCATGCAATTGGTAACGCTCCTCTTTTCTCCCTCTCGCAGAGTCTCTCCCTTCTCTCTCTGGTGCGGTGAATATTTTGCATATGCTTACCGAGGTACGCGGTACGAGGAGTCGAGCTAAGCCCGGTTCGGTAATTTGGGATCTTTCATCTGCTTCCGGCACAAGGCCAATCCTACGTTGACACAGAATAGGGTCATGGGTAGGGTTTTGCCAGAGGCCATGAGGATGTGTGTCTAAGCCTGTGTGTGTGTGTGTGTGTGTGTGTGTGTGTGTGTGTGTGTGTGTGTGTGTGTGTGTGTGTGTGTGTGTGTGTGTCTGTGGATGTGTAGGCGTTCTCCTTCACGCTGAACCACAGCTTAGCTCTCCTGCTTATTTCATATGGTGATACTTGGAGGTGCGACGCAGAGGTGCCACCCTTGAGGTGACTAACACACCATCCCCAATCCCATCCACGGCAACACAGGACTTTAATCAAAACAGCAGCTTTGCTGCCTTTTTCGCTGTGTCCTCACTCTGTGCGTGTGTGTGGAAAAATTAGCAGCTGGAGTTATGCTCTGTGGCTCCAAACAGCACTGAAATGCATTAAAAAGGCTTTAAAGTTAAGGGTTTTTGCGATGCTGCTTTGTTCTGTGTCCTCGTGCTTCACTTGTTTTGTCCATTGAATGAAATCACTGCAATTACTGACAGTTGATTAGTTAGATTTAGCACGGCTCGTTCTCTGCAAAGTCCTGTGAGACATGCTTACACTGAGAGCTGACGTGAAAATGTTTTTCACATTATCAACTGCTTGAGGTGTCAGAAAGAGCAACAAGTAGCCACTAGTATATACAGTAAACACAGCAAACCACTAGCACTATTACAATATGTGTCACTGCGGTTATCTTCAATCATTTTGTTGAATATATGCCAGAGTTACTAAAGTTTTAAGCACTGTTTTTACATTTCTGTCCATTACACGCTATTGTAAACTGAATCAGTGAATCGTGTAAAGTAGCCCTTGTAACCCTTACAGTGTGTTCTGGGTCTGGGTGTGGTGGAAGTGCTATTAAACCAATACACCTGTCAACCTCACGCTCCATCTTACAATCACCTGTGTGCAGGATACTTGAATTCCTTCATTTGGGATAGCAACTTACTCCCAGGGGAGGGAAACTCCGCTGACCCCTCCGGTGTGCTTGCTCAGGTAAAGGGTTGGTCCAACATGAGGTTATTTTATTACCTGGCCATCTGAAGAACACGTTGACTCTTTTTCAGGAACACAGAGTTTACTGGTGCATACTTTTTTTTTTGTACAACAAAAATAATAATAAATGTGTGAGTTGAGGAACCTGAAGAACAAAAAAACTATCCAAATACTGTATGTATAGGTTTACCTTGAGGCCTTCAGTAGGTGAGCAGCTGAGGAGGACCAGGTTGTTCCTGTGAGCGTCCGTGGGAGTCCAGGGCCACAGCTCCTCACCGGGCTCATCCAGGGTCCACCAGCAGAGCGCCACATCCTGGAGACGGTTGAGACCCACGTGTCTGTGGAGCCTACGACTCTGTCCACTCACCTGCACACACACCACCTGGATGTGGAAACACAAATGCAAAAAACTATGCACTGAGAAGAGAGTCAAAATGTCAGAACGTCAGAAGACAGACAATATAGAGATCAACACTGGCAGACACACCCACACAGTTAACACATATCTCTACGTTTTCAGACTATCATAGTGATGCATCCATTTACATTCACCTATCTGGCCTGTTTCGACACCTGAGGGCTCTGAAACTTCTGCATCTGTAGCCCCAAACATCATTCTCCCGTCCTTCCCTGATCCAGTTTGTGTTGATGTCTGAGGTTGTTTTTTATCTTCCATTATTAATGTCTGTGTGTGTTTTGTTCTGTCGGGCTTGTTGTTTTAGTGATGTGCATATTTTTGGGAAGGTCTGCCACGCTCTACAGGCCACAACAAAGAGACACACGGTAATGAGCTCTCGTGGCGCTTGGGGCACACACGCTCACACAGAAACACACACGCATACATGAATGCATGCATGTATGCACACAAACACACGTGTACATACATAAAAATGGCATTTAAACACACACTTTTATAGACATTCTAAGAGCAAACACACACACACATACACCATTTAAAAAACAGCGCTCTATCCAGAACCACTGTTTAAAGTTAGTGAAATTGCAGGTTTTATGCTGCCACTTTGCCTTTCATGTACACCACAACCCATTCCCTCTTCACACAGACACACACACACACACACACACACACAAACACACACAGCACAATATTCATACAGGCCTTTCATACACTCTTTATCTCCAGTCACACTCACTAACACAATGAACCAGCTACCAGAGTCGATGGCGAACATGCATACATTAGCACATACACACCCACACGTTTCCATGACCTTTGTCACGGTGCAGAAAAGTTGCTTGGACCTGACAGATAGAGGGAGGACAGAGGTGAAGGAGGAAAAAGAGAGATGAATAACGGCTGGTAACGAAGAAAAAGCAGATTGTTTGGATTTGCACAGAAGAGTACGAAAGAGGGAAGAGGGGTGACGGCCGCCTTTGTGCACTACGGCTTTAGGGAAATGGGAATAGAGGAATAAATCATGCTCAGACGAAGAGATGAATGAAGGACAAAACAAAAAGCATGCATAAGGAGAGAGGAAAGGTAGAATAATTGGAATTTTTTTGTAATAGATCAATGTGAGGTTTGTGAAACCCAGGAAAAGAGCAGTCAGATGTAAAATCAAAATCACACTAAGTAGGTATGTTGTCAAAAGCGGAAATACAGGAATGTCTTTAGAAATTAAATTAAAAAAACCACATAATCCTCTGTACAAAAAAAACGGTTTAAAAGCCCAGGAACATGCAGAAATTAGTATATCGACAAGCTGTACTGTATGAGTAGAGCAGATTTCAGGTTCAGTGGTCCATGTCTGCCCTTCTTGCCCCCTTGGGGGAGGGGGGGGGATTTGCTTTGGACACAAAATACAGAGACGAATGAAAATGATGGAAGTACATCTGATGATAAAGGGAACAAAGAGTTGCCCCAAACAGCTGAACTGGAGATCACTAACAGATTAGAAATGGAAAAGAAGAAAAAAAATCAGAAAATCACTGTGTTAATAACACACTCTATCTCTACCCCCCCTGCACGCTCCCTCCATCCCTCCATCCCTACCCATCTTTTCCCTCTTCTAGTTTTTTTTTCTGCTGGCGTTTGCTGGTCAGCAATAATCAAAAACCACTTTCTGTGGGCCGGATTAGTTTAGCCCCCCTCCTCAATGCCCCCCCGCTCTCCCTTCTCCAGCTTAGCCCACTGGACCAGGGCGATGTGTATGTGCTTGTGTGTGTTTGTTGTGGGGGAAGGGTAGTTGAGCGTGCGTGTACACACATGTGTATGTTGCAGGTCGCATGCACATGCACCGACAGAGGTGTGGGGTGGCAGCTGAATGAATGTGTATGTGTTAAGGTGGTGGTGGTGGTGGGTGGTGTCTTATCAGGACTTTGCTTCTGGAGACAGACGCACGGCAGGAACGATTGCCTTTATACACACCAACATGCACACGCACCCACACACACTTTAACAAAAGGGCCTGGCAGTAATGTGATAATGCCAGGGTTAGCGGTTAGCCGGCTAGTGAATGAGGACACAGTGAGGTTTTGTTTTGGGGGAGGGAAGAACAGGACAACACATAATCAGACCTGTTACTAACACCTACAAAAACGCCTCCATATCGGACTGCCTCTCAATACACACCTTTATGAGAGATTAATAGACAGAAACGCGAAAGACGTAGAGAATCGGAGGCGACCCGGGCACATTGATCCCACAGAAAAAGCCATAATCCCATGGTGATCACATCGAACCTACCTGTTGTGCACAAAGATACAAACAGAAATTGGACAAACACCCGTCATTTAAAGATTGAATTAGGCCAGATGGATATATGAACATAAAATGGAGAGAAATCAATAAAAAAAATTACAAGTTAACAAGTTACAGTGTGGCTTTCTTCTTAAAGGGGGCCGTACAGATCTCCTGCACCGATGAGTGTTTGTTCATCCCTGGGACATCTGTGTTCCCAGAAACATTAGCTATAGTGAACAATGCACAACCCCTGTGTTTATAATGGCAATTCCTGTATTCTGCTCCTGCAGAAAGAACATGTGTCTAATCTGTACCATGTATTTCTTGTCCCAAGAAAGGAGTTGGACAGTGATATGGGATGACATGTTTACATCTTTTTGTCTCTGCTTTCTCTCGGTCTCCTCCTCCTCTGTTGCTATATACTTCTTTCTCTCTTACAAACATCAACTTAAATGCACACACACACACACACACACACACACACACACTCAAACACACACAATATTCATGCCTTCAGTAGAAGGCTGCATCAATGCCTTTGACTGTACCTTGATTTCAGAGGGTGAGAGTTTGTCTGTTCGCCTGCCACTCTCCGGGGAGCCCTGGTTCTTTTTGTTGAGGAAGACTGCAGCCACCTGGCTCTGCTCCAGGAAGGACAGCAGAATCAGCCTATCGCTCAGCACCGCTGGGAATGACATCACCAAGAATATCATTTAATGTCATGATTAAAAAAACAAAACAAAAACTGTTTATTGTTGAACCTTAGAGTCCTTACACTGCCATAAATCATGACAGAAAAAAATCTAATTAATAGTGAGGATACTTGGAAACACAAATTAGGATAAATGGGAAAACTTTATTTAACAATGAAGAAAAATAATAAACACGTTTTCTCGTGTACTTCCTTATTCTGGAAAACTCTTCGCTTCTAGGAGCAAAGGGGCTCCATCGAAAGAAGAGACGTAACACACCCAGGAGTAAGACATATTTCAGGGGCCAAACATTCACTGATGTTTTTTTTCTTTTACTGGTATTGTTCAAGGGTGACAGTGACTTCCTTTGGAAACCTTGAGATTTTCTAAATTTTCAAAAGATGTTAGTGCTGGAGGGTTCTATTCAGTTCTTTAATACATCCTACAACTGTAATTTTTGTGATGGTATTTTGTGACTGATATATTTTATGCTGTTTTGCTGCTGTGTTTCATTTTGTTTCACTTTTACTTTGAAGGTTCTGTGTTGGAGGCGAGCCATCTGTGTGTGTCACTGGATAACACACATAGATACCATTTATCAATATCTATGTATCTACTGTATAATTTCATTTCGATTAGAGTAGGAGGAGAGAAGTTCTGTATTTCTGTCTTCCCTCCATTCTTTCTTCTTTCCCTCCCTTCTCCCTTACTTTTCTTTCTGCCTAGCTTCCCCGTCTCTTCCCTCCACCTTCCCTCATCCTCTCTTCCCCTTTTCCACTGCCTCCTGTATTCTTTGTATCTCCTTCTCCTCCTGTTCTCCCCTCTCTTTCCCTCCTGTCAGTGTACTACAGGCTCTGAGGCCTTTTTTGTGGTAGAAACTTGATCCTGTTCAACTCTTCAGGAGCTGCATGGAAACGCTGATTAGCAATTAAGCCCCCCTCTCCTTCAAATTAATCTGTTTATGAAACCAATTAAATGGAAAGGAAGGGGGGTTGTTACACATGTCTCTCAGATATCCTGCTTTGAGTTGAACGAGTAAGGCTGCACCCCGAGATTTAGAAATCTAACTGGCAATTAACCGTGGCATGTGTGTATTTATAAACGTGTGGGTATTGGTATGATTACAGTTCAAATCATCCTGTTGTGTGAAAATTTCAAATTAATATGCAAATATTCATGAGGGAAGTGAAACATCGCTTGAAAATACAGAAAAACTAGCATCTTAAATCAGGTCAATTGAGTCAGTCTGTCCCTACGCTGAAGTTGGATTATAAAGCATTTGTAATGAAAACTGGTTCAAGGCTTAAACCAATACAAAATGCAGCCATTAATGTTGCCTTGGCTTTCGAAACAACGTTTAATGCAGTGGTAAGCGTCTTTGTAATAGATTACAGACAAATCAAGTTAAATGCAGTTTAGTATTGATCTCTATGGGTGTCTATAAACGGGATTAGGATTAATCCCATTCATTCCCAAATGAAGGAGGGGATATGAAACCAGGCTGTGGCACAATCTGGGACCAGGTGGCTGATTTGGCATTAAGGGCCAGACCTTCATGACCCCACCATGATACACCCCTCCAGACACACACACACACACACAGGCACACTCATAGTGTATACATTCATACGTACCCCCGAGACACATTCGCAGACAGCTATGTATATGTTTCGTATATGTAAGTCTGCGACCACGCTTTACACATGCACAGTGCCACACAGCAATTCACAGTGTGACTTTACATTCACATACATAAAACAAACCAAACACATGTTAAAGCATGCGCACGGTCTCACCTCACATACACACAGACAGAAACACACAAAGATAGTCGTCTAAATCCATTTAATGCCATCTCCTCAGCAGCATGTTGACATAAGAGGCCAATGGGCTTAACCAAAGCACATTTAAACATGGGTAAATGAAACCAGCTATGAAAAATCACTTAAGGATGCTTAATCGTAGAGCATATGCGCAGCTTGGCCCAGTCATCGGTCAAAGGAAGCTGGTAATACTTTGATGGTGTAAAATATATGTAATCTACTGCTCTGAATGATGCAATCAGAGCTCATGGTAGGAACACGGCTGTATTACGGGTATTGAGGATACAAAGTTTAAGAGAGGACGCTAAGCCTGCTTTGTCACATTGTGAAACAAAAACAGACCTGGCTGCTGATGCTTGTTGCCTCAGAGGGGCAAATACATGCAACATACCCAGCCTAACGTTCAGTTCAATCCATGCAAATTAGAAAAGGGGTTTTCTTCAGCACACACACACTGGAAACCTTTTTGCTTTTTAAAGTCGTCAAATCCTGTTCAGAAAATGAAAGTGAATTCTTCAAGTCATTACACGGTGATTTGACAAGAGCTGCAACAATTTTCTCAAATAAAAGAAAATAAATTTCCCACAATTTTGATAATTAAGTTTTGGTTTCAATGATTTTTCCAGCAAAAAAGCCAAAGATTTGTTGATTTCAGCTTCTCAAATGAGAGAACTTGCTGCTGTTTTTTATTATGTTGGATGGTTAATGAAATATTTCTTGGGACTGAACTGTTGGTTGGACAAAACAGGCAAAGACATCAGTTCTGGCTCCGGGAAGTTGTAATGGGTGTCTTTCACTGCTTTTTGATTTTGTAGACAAAATGATGAACTGAAAATAATCGCAAGATTAATTGATAATGAAAATAACTCAGTTTTTTTTAAATAATCGGACTTTTCATTGATTGACTAAACAAATACAAACAATAATAAATCACTTCCACACAGAGTAGCATATGTCATAACACCACACACACATACATTTACACCAGTCACGCCTTGACTGTAACTGTAAACTGTTTCAGTAATTGTACATTGCAAATGTGTTGAACGATGTGATCTGGTCTGACTCTCTACTCTAATTGTCTCAGGCTAATTTAACAGATTTAAGTGACAGATGTGAGAACAGCCTCTAACCTGCTACAACCCCTCCCCACCCCACCACCACCCTCCACCACACACACACACAATCCCCGGAACCCACCCTCTCACAACCATTACTCTAATAATTAGTGCCTCTGAGGCTTTGAATGGAGCACAGCGGGAGGTGAGTGGGTGTATGTGTACTTGGGTGTGCGTGGTTGTGTATGTGTGTACCTCAGTATGTGCCATTGTGTGTGTGTGTGTGTGTGTGGGCAGGTGCATGTGTTCTCCAGTGTCTGTGCGTGTATGCCTGTAAATGTGAGTGGATATACAGTAAGTGCTTGTTGGTCTACATAAAAAAAAAAAAAAAAAAGTCTGTGCATCCGCAATTACATATGTATTCATGTGAGAACAAGCATGTGTGTATGTGAGAGAGTATGTGAGTGTGTGCACTATGGGGGCTTTATCAGGTGTCTGGAGACCCGGGAGGAAGTGGAGAGGGTGGTGTTATGAACAAATAATTGATACAGAAAGAAAGAAATAATTAGCAGATTTGGGCCGGTGTCCACAGCCCCTTATTCTCTCCTGCCAGGTCTGCAGAGCGAGAGAGCGCAGTGCGAGGGGGGCGGTAGTCCCTGGAGGAACGCGCGATGGAGGAAAAACACTGATGGATGCTCTTAAGGGAAGGCCCCTGGACACATGCAGCACAAAAGGATTTGCCCGCAATTAGCTAGCAGAGTCGCAACGCTCACCTGTGGCACCTGCTATGTGTGTTAGTCGGTGCGTGTGTGACAGAGTGTTTGCGTGACAGAGTGGTGAGGATAGTGGGGAGTGTGTGTGTGTGTGTGGTAGATGTTGAGCTGCATGTGTGGTGAGCAGGTGTAAGCACACAGACAGTGCTGACAGTGAGATGCGTGTGTGTATGTGTGTGTGTGTGCGTGGTAGATGGTTTGTTTTTGATGGTTTTAAAATATTGAACATTTGAATGCAAATGTCTCTGTTTGTTTGTGTGTGTGTGTGGCTGTGCACAGAGATAGGTAGCCGAGCCATGTGGTGGAAACAATGGTGTTTGTGTCCTTAAATCTGCTTAAACCACAGTGAACCTCTGGAATATTTAGGTCACATTTAAACCATAATTTCATTCAGTGAATGCAAAAATGGCGACAATACAGGAGAAGGCATTCTTCACTGCGAGAATAGGCGGGTTGGTTATGCAACAGCACTAATTAGCAGCAGCAGCAGCAGCAAAGTAACCAAAATCACAGTCAAAAATGTCTTGAGGCTTTAATGCACCAGGTACCAGTGTGGAATTAAATAGTAAAAAACATTTTTTTAACAAATAAACACATATATGGATATAATGAACACCAAAGGCTAAAAACAGTTTAATGGTAAATAAACACAAAACAGGTCTTGGACAAACCAGACTGATTTATAGTGGAATTTGGTCATTGAATGCTTGTGTGTGTGTTTATATATGTGTGTGTAACTAACCATCAGCGACGGTGTTGGCTGGCAGTCTGCCCACTAGCGTGCGGTCTACACACACTTGTTCAAGTTGAGGTCCTTTTAGGGTCAGGGTCACCAGTACTCCACTGCTCAGCATCAACTGCAGGGTAAACCACACAAACACACACACACACACAAACACACACACACTTTAAATTTAAATTTACTTGTTTTATTAAAGACGAAAAAGATTCAGTAGTAAAAGTAGTTTAATCTCAAACCCCGACAGACTAAACTTACAGCTGCATTCAGAAACACAAACATCGTCTGTGGGTTCATCTGACTGTGGGTGAGTAGAAAATGATCAAAAGTATAATCTAATATTGTGATCCTGATTTTCCATTGTGCAATTTTACTCTTTAGCTCTATTCTCGATCTGGTAACCTGGTAACTGGTATTAGAGTCCAGTGAAGCTCCTTATCTGAGGCCTGGTCAGGGTGGACCAGGGAACTTGCATTCAGCTTCTGCCACTACCTGAAGCTGTAAAGAAGTGCGTGTGTGTGTGTGTGTGTGTGTGTACAGAAGGTGGTGGGCTGAGGAGGGTGTGTACCTGGCAGCAATGCTTGTTCCTCCATCTGGTGTGAACACAGGTGTTGGTCTGCAACAGTTCCTGAATAAGCATGATGGATAAACAGAGAGTAAGTCAGAGACAGTGAGAAAAACAGAACAAACAGAGGTGCACTGTAGTCTAACCACTCAACACAACTCATAACCACAAACACACAGACCTGACGCACTTCTGATGCTCAGAAAAACATAGAATTGGGTTTAAACATATAATTTTGACAATAAAAATAGAAAACCTATATTTCATGTTAGGAAAGAGACCAGAAAAAGTGATGAGTGAGTCTGTTTGCCTCTACCGAAGTTGTGAAACAGTGATTTTGTGTAACAATTCAGTTAGTTTCCATCTTTTTGTAATGCCAGTGCCGCTCGTGCTCGCATTAATTATCTTGGTGGTACACAGTACTGGACACTCGCAGTCACAGGTGGCCACTGCAGCAGTTCCTGCTCATGGAGGGGTGGGAGAGAGTTGAAAGAGGATGCAGGTAAGGACTGCCTGTGTGTGTGTGTGTGTGTGTGTATGGTTGGTCATTCCTGCCACATTCCAAACCCAGCTGGGGTGATTGGATGGGAGGAGAGAGGGACGGAGAAGGAGGAGGAGGGTGGGTAGTGGAGGTGAGCTGGGGTGTTTCTAGTTTCAGACAATGGTTACGGGTGAGAGGAAGGAGGTGGATGGGTGGAGAGTGTGTGTCGGTGTGTGTGTGTGTGCATGTGTGCAACAGCCACAGACAGGTTCCAGCAAACAAAGCTAGGTCTGTAGTGCCACAAGTACAGAGTGGAAGAGGGGGGAGGAAAGGGCGGAGGAAGAGGGGGATGAATGAAGGGAGAGGAAGGGAAGGAGGAGGAAAAGAAGGAGGGAGGAAGAGAAGGGATGAGGGGGCAGCCTGCAGCCCCCTGATCCCCTCAAATATCCCCCTCGATGACAGAGCTCGGCCAAAAGAGAGGTGATGAGAGAGGAGAGGGAGAGAGGAGAACAAACAGGAATGACAGGGAGAGTGAAAGGAGAGGGAAAAAAGAGAGAGAATGCCCCTATTTGTTAATCAATCGGCCGTTTCGGAAAGGGAAAACTCCGAAAATCCCCAGAGGGAAGAAGAAGACGGAGGGGAGGCCGGGAGGGACGTGTGTGGGGGTAGCTGAACAGAATAGGCGGGTACCTCCAACTCCTTCAGCGAATCGCGTAGCCTCTCTGGTCGGCGGTTCCTGGGGGTCCACGAATAGCCTCGAGCTACGGAGGCAAAACACGAGAAGAATCGGAGGATCATGTGACTTGAACTTTTAAACACAGACACAGGAGAAATCATTTTTTAAAAAAGGTATGGGAAATCAGAAGCCAGGAAAGGGTAAAAGGGTTGAACTTTATATCCGGGTTGAGATCTAAGAATGAAAAGGGGACGACTGGGGAATAAAGGGTGGTGACAGGACAGTCAGGTGGAATGAAGAGATGCAGGTACATGAGGCAGAGGTTCCAAAGTGCAATGTTGAATCTGTCCATGAATGTGTGCAGAATAATGACTGCACTTTCAACAGGAACCTGGAACCATGAACCTCCATTTCAACTGCAGGATTATATCCTAAATATTTATCAATCGGTAAATCACAGGAAAATTATGTTTTTATTATCATTTAATTGCAATACAATAAAAAAATACAATACAAAACAGCATAAAACGCAAACAATGACACAATAAAATGACAATAAAACTGAACAACAACAACCAGATCATTCATAACCTTTGTTTGAGTTTGAAAATTCAGTGGGTGAAGCTGTCGGATTTACTTCCTGAGTATCTGACACAAGCACGGCTTACTCTCATAGTTCCAGTAACTATGTCACTCATTTACTTTTATACTTATCTAATCTACTGCTTCTATAAAGAAACCACATCGATGAAGTTCCAAGTTTTATATTTCCGACTGCCGTGTCCCCAAAGCAGAAAAAGTCTTAAGCCTGCTGCTTACAGATTGATGTAGCTGCACCTAAGGAGTGAAAATATTCTACAAAATGTCCCTTCAAAACACATAAACTACGGAGTCCTCCAGGAAAAGCAAATATTTAATCGTGAGGACTTTTGGCGCTCTTGAGTTGAGTTATCTCCCAAATGCAACCTCACAGTTAGCAGCACATATCTCGACACGTACCACGCCAAGGCCCCTTCATTTTAATTTCCAAGCCCTCCCTTTTCCCCTCCATCTCTAGTGGTTAAACACTGGGAGGGAAGGATATGGGGGAAAAAAACAGCTAATTGAATTTGTGCATCTGCTTCTGCCCACGCATATACATGAAGTTCAGTGGGAGAAAAAAAAAGAGAAAGGAGGCACTGCTGTTTTCAATATGGTGCAATCACTCCTCTATCTGTTTATTTTACAGTCTCTCTTTTCATCTCTACTGAAACAAACCATTAAGGAGTGGGGTTCTCTATTAAGAATGAGCGGGAAGAGGAGGTAAATAGATGCATGCAAATGAGGGTGGGGAGGATGGAGGGGGGTCAGGGGAGAGAGGAGGGAGGGGAGGGCAGGGGGATGAGTGTTCGTCTCCTGATAAGGGTGTTTGTATTCCACTACTGGGTGAAAAGCAGAGAGAGTAAGGGGAAGAGAGGGAGGGAGAGAGAGAATAGAGGAAGTAGGACAGTTGACTGACTAGGACAGCGATTTCTGGAAGATGGTCATCCACTGGTGAGATGATCAGGGCCCAAATACACACACACACACACACACACACACACACACACACACACACACACACACACACACACACACACACCGGTGGATATAAAGAATAAGTGTCTCTGTTGGACACTTACCCTCACAGAACTGGAGTTTCTCATTGTAGTAGTGATGTTCCAAGGAAATAGCTGAGAGAAAATAAAGAGGCCAAATTAAAGGTTTGATTTGCAATATACAGCATATGAAAACAGTGCCGTGTGGAAGACAAATGATTGTAGTCTCTATGTGAGATAGATAAAGAGGAACAGAAAGCTAAGCTGGAGCTGAAACATTCCCTTAACTCCAAGGGGCTGTTTTGGCAAAGTATAACCTGTAAAAGTGCCTCATGGTCCGGTCACTGTGAGCAAGAAAGTGGCCCGTCTGGTGGCCGGCCTCTCTGGCAGGCAGGAACACCTCTAGGATTAGTAGTATTAATCAGATAAGGGGGTGAGGGGCCAGACAGGCCCAGACATGGGCACCTGCTCTGGGGCTGGGTGGGGAAGGCTTGGGGGGGGGTTGATGGGGTTTTGGCAGCAGGGGTACCCCCGGAGCCACTCCAATGAGCCTGGGTCTCCCTCTAGTGGGGAGATGTGGAACTATCATTTAACCTTTCAGAAAACCAATCAAGAGTGTAGTCTGAATGCTGTGTGTGTTTTGACATGTTACTAATGATCATGTGAATGTCAAAGTAAGAGCATCATCACATACATACACACACACACAGGTGGTAGCTAAAACTTACGCAACATTATGAAGGCGATAATGTTCAATAACTCACCAGCACCACAGACAACAATAATTTAACATTACAACCCTCATGAGGGAAAGATTTATTGCAGACCTGTTGTATTACATTGCATTAGTTTTAGCTGTTAGAGTACATAAACTGGAAGCAAATACTGCCTTCACCTTAAAGGCCCGGGAGACATTTTTTTCTCAATCAGCTTCTTACTGTGAGTGATGATGTCCTTCATGAAAACACTGTTTTGTGACAAAGTTAGAACATTTTTTTAAAGTTACTGATGCTTATTTAGTCACAAATATAAAAATAAAGAAATAAAGAAAGAAAACAAATAATAAAGAAAGAAAACAAATAAAGAAATACTAAAGATGCTGAGATGTCTGGCTGATGAAATGGCCTCATTTGTTCAAGCTGAACGCCACAGTGCCCCAACACCAAACAAACAAATTTCAATCTAATCTAATGTAATCTACTATGTATGCAGTTGAATCATGACCTGAGCTATCGTTATGCCGCTGTGTGAAAATGTTGTGATACTTTTGGATGGTGATTCTGCTCCATCCCGCCCCTCCCCTCCCTCCACTGTGATATCAAGCCACACTTTAGTAATCCTCCAAATGAAAGGATTTGGAGAGAGAGCATCGTCTCCCCACTGAACGTTGGAATGAAAGAGAAGGCAGCTTCTCAGATGAGAGAGAAGGGAGAGAACCCCATGATGAGAGAGAGAGAGGAAGAGACACAGAGACGGTGTACACAAAATGAGCGAGAACAAAATATACATGGTGGGAGAAAAAACTGAGACAAAGAGAAGGAAATCAATGAAAGAGAGGCAGAAACATATGAGACAGGCCCGGTAACAAAGGGAAAACATGCTGGAAGAGACAAAAATACAGAAAAAAATCATGGAGCAAAGGAGGGAAATGAAAAGAAAGATGTATTTACAATCTGTCTTTAAGAAGAGAGAAAGACAGGGTTTATGCATGACAGTGAATACATCATGGTACAAAGTAAGGGTGTTCCCACCCACCTGTATTCATGTGCATAAAAAAAACCTGAGTGGAAAAATCATCTCAAAATATAAAAAAAAAAATATTATTACTCTTGGCTGAGGTGGAAGAGTTGGTGTATCGATAAAAGTAAACTGCCACAAAGTGCAATGAAAGCAGACGTAGTGAGTAAACGAAAACATCATATATGTATGGAGACATGAGGAAACTGTAACGTTCCTCAAGTTTAATACATGAAACAAATATAAATGCCACATTTCCATCATGTTTTCCACCTTTTCGGGTAAAATGCCATCTTCTTCTGCAGTGGTTTAAGAGAATTAAGACCACCAGATCTTTCTCTCAATGAACCGGCTCCTGGTGTATAATATTCATTACATGCTTTTTACATTTGGAAAACATTTTTTGAAGTCATCTTATTTGGAGCTGCAACTGCAGAGCACCCCCTGAGGCATATTAGTGGCATTTTGAAAATGGCTGATTTCCTGGAAATTTGTTCAAACATGTCCAGCAGAGTCTTTAGGGTTTGTACCATGTAACAACCCTCATCAGGCCACTCGGTGCAAATTTAAAAATGCTTGCGAGATGCACCATTTTCATACAGAAAGGATGAGGATGAGATAGCCCATCCCTAAAGCTGGGGGACTGTGGGGGAGCGATTTGAGCACTTCCTGATGGAAAGGAAAGCCTCCTGGCCTAAGGCAATATGAAGCTGGACTACATGGGGCCTCTTGCTATGTGATCTAGGAGAAAGTCAACAGTTTAGTTTTCCTATCGCTGTGTGGCAGGACCCCGGGTCAACAGGAACACAGGGAGTGTAAGAGATAGAACCACGGAGGCCTAATAACCTGTGTGTATGCATGTGTGTGTGTGTGTGTGTGGTATGTGCATGTGGATATAAAGGTTTTAGGGTGTAAATCCTACATACTAATAGTCTCTGTGTGGACAAGTGTATGTGGTAAACGGGTGTAAGACGCCGAGATACGCAGGACCAATAATCTGTGTGTGTGTGTGCAGCAAAAAGCCCTTCTTCATATATAAGGAAATCACATACATTCCAAAAACAAGACAAATGCAACTTATCTTAAACACAAACAGACATCCAATATAAACACTATTTACCTGGCTCTCCTTTATCGTAGTACTGATAGGTGCCAATATCTGTATCTGTGGGGCGAGAGAGGGAGAGAGAGGGAGAGAGAGAGAGAGAGAGAGAGAGAGATGAACATCTTGCTGTCAGGGAAAAGCACAAGACAGATCAGCAATTTCGCACCATGGGATAAACAATCGCTATCAGCCAGTGGCCTGTCCCGTCTGCCAGCACCACGGTTTAGATAAGACCCTCTGAGGGAGGGAGGGAGGGAGGGAGGGAGGGAGGGAGGGAGGGAGGAGGTGGGAGGATGGGCTGGGGGGTCCGAGCCAGAATGGAGGGGGTATTAATAAAGACAGGAGTGTGCCTTAACCCATGCCACCTGAGGGACAGACTCTGATTTACACGCGTGCACCATATACATTTAAAAGTAGACATACAGGCTCTGTGGACAGCTACAGAAAAAATACATATGTCCAACATTCACCTAGATGCAACACACAAACACACACATAAACACTGATAGATATACACACATACACACACAAACTGCTGAGCTGAGCCTTTTTTTGTCAGTGTTATTCCTGCAGGCCCAAAACCATAAGCAGCCAGACTCGGATTCGCACAACACATCGTTTCTTTATCGCTCCGCTACTGTTGCTGCTGCCGCTGCTGCTGCTCCTGAGGCCAGGTCACACTAATACAACCAGAGAGCTGATGGCAGACACACAAACAGACACAGACGCGCGCGCACACACACATACGCTGTACCTGGATACGGATGCACTCACAGCTCTACAAGTTATTAGAGTTTGCTAACAGAGATTTTCAAGAACAAGTAACTAACATGCAGATTCATTGTGTATTTGCACAAACACAACACTGTAGGTGTTACTGTTAGTGGTTTTCTGACACAGATAGAAATACTACAACCTGGAGACATATCAACCCAATGATCTATTAACATTGACTGAGGTGATGCAAAATCACTTGTATACAATAAAGCACTTAAAACTGAATAAAGGAATATTTTTTAGCATTAACATGGAATCAAATGACTTGTGCATTTAGCCATTTTTAGCTCATTGTTTTGGTTTCCCTTACATAAACTCCCCCCTTAAACCAAAGACCATAATTTACAGCAAACAAACTCAGATACAGCAAATACTCTACCAGCCCAAAATGGAAAAGAAGGTAAACTAGTGAAGATGATTATCTAACAACCTGAAGACCTATAAATTTCTGTCTGTGGACTGTGGACCGTACTAGAGATAAAAGAAGAGAGACTGGACTTTGACAAGAAACGTGCCAGAAGTACAACACTAATGAGATGCTCACGTTGTCCTGTATCTGCTGGATGTGTAAGCAGGCAACAGTTTGCTAACAACACAGTGCATAACACATTTTCTCTACAGTGCGGTGCTCAAACTGCGGCTACAAGCATTTACAGAATGCAGTGTTTTAATTTGTCTGGTATCAGACCAATACTGATACCATCATCCACTGTAATTATATTTATCCTTATTCAACAAGAACAACAACAGCACTCAGCACAAAACAGTCAGCAGGTAAATCCAATCATAATTTAAATTCAAACTCTAGTCCATCTTTACTAAATCCTAACTCTTAACTAGCCTATTGTGGAAGCAAGGGCAAACATTAAACATTCACTTTGGAGGATTTCATTCATTTTTTAATCAAAAACTGGTTCAGGAAACAACACAATGATCAAAATAAACCACTGGGTTTCATAACATCAAGGCACTAGAATCTATATTTCTGTTCTTGAGGCAGATGTATATGATGTCAGGGAGGTGGTGAAAGGGAGCGTCACACCTCAGCGACCAGGCCTCTTTCCTCAGATGTATTCATCCACATTTTTCCAAGATAGCAGAAAAGACACACACAGCAGGAAAAAACAAACAAATAAGAATATGTCACCGTCACCTAGGATATACACCCTGTCGTACCTTTGTGTATACACACAGACACACACAGACAAACACAGACACACACACAGTCAGTCTCCGAGAGACACTATCTTCGTCTAAAGCTCAGCAGACTGTGAAAGACAAGACAGAATGGAAGGGAGGAGGAAACAAGAAAATGGAGAAACAGAGCATTTCCGTCAGACAGGAGAGATGGACTGATAGGTGGAGAGCAAGAAAACGCACAAAAAACTGTCAGAAAAGTCAAACTTACACCCTGCTACTGGGCCCATTGGTCAGCAGTTCATAATTCTCAGTGCATACATGATGGTGATGTGCAAAACTCTGAAACACTTTATTTGTTTAGATCTTTTTTCATCACACAACAACATCAGGGAGGCGTCTGATCGGTGCCGAATATACTCTGCAGCAGGACAATGACCCCAAACATACAGCCAGAGTCACGAAGAACTATCCTCAGAGAGAAGAAGAAGAACAAGGAGTCCTTCAGTAAGCGGTCTGGCCTCCACAGAGCCATGATCTCAACATCATGGAGTCAGTCTGGGATTACATGACGAGACAGGGGACGCTGAGTTCTCCAAGATGCTTGGAACAACCTACCTGCCAAGCACCTTGAAAAACTGTACACAGGTGTACTGAGGAGAACTGGTGCTGTTTTAAAGGCAGAGGGTGGCCACAGTAACGGATTTCATTTAGGTTTTTCATGTGCACTACATTTTGTATGAAGTTAACTGACTGATAAAAACTATTCATGGCATTATCCTTTTAAGCGTCCTGTACGTGGTGTGATGAGCAGCTGATCTAAAACACATAACTGATCCACATTAGTCTCCACTAGCATAACACACCCGAATCTCCAACTGAACTGTCGGCAGTTTAGTGGTATTGTGGGTGATGTAGGCACCCGGTTCTGGTAACTCTGGTTCAACAATGATGCAAAGCTGATCGAAAGTTTTATTTTACCTTGTCAACAAATGTGGTTACTTGTGGTCATGCTAAACAATTACACTTTAAGCAGCATTCAAATACAGTTTGAAGTGGTAAAAACATTAAAAAGAATGTCAGGCAATAAACAACATGGAAAGCATGGGAATTTGAAGTGAGCAGAGAGAAAGTGGAAACGGACAAGGTGAGAATTGGTGTTGACAGAGCCAGATTGTTAAAGTAGATATACCAAGGTGGGCAGAAGGTGTGAAAACAAAGTGAGTGATGACAGAAAGCCAGAGCAAGACAGAGTGAGAGGAAAAAGAGGAGGGAGAAAGGCGGAGAATCATTGAGAGAGAGGGAGATTGAACATGGTGATAAGCGCTACCTTTGACTTGGAGTGAGCTCTTGGTGGACCACAAGTGCAGCTCAGCCAGGCAGAACGCCATCTGACGGAGGAGTGTAACCCGAGTCTGCAGAGAGGGGCAAGTGAGAGAAAGAACAAATGAAAGACGGAGAAAGAGACAGGGCAGACCAAACACCACCACAGATGTATATCTTGACAAGACAACATAATAGATTGACATAAATAGGCCTAACGGTCAAACAAAGTGGGCTCACACATACGCAAACTTGTATGACGACCACATGCGACTGCCAGTTACCAAACGACCAAGCACAGAAACGGGGAAAGAAAATTTTATTTTCCACATGTTCAAAGTGTAGCACAGATGAAAAATGAACAGGTCAGTGTACTGGCACATTTTAAGCCTTTATCACGGACGGTAGAGAGAGAGGGATCTAACAAACGAATGGACTCAAACTGAAAAAATTATTAAATGATGATACCTTGCCTGACGTTCTCTCTGTGTTAATTACACACACCCTCAAATTAAAGCAAGTTGAGAAAACACAGCAACAAATGAGCAAAATATAAACTAAAAATAATTTATCACACAGGGTCTGTCCACAAGATGGACATTGGAGGGTGGGTTATAATTTATATTGTACTTCAGTGGTGCCAGTTTCTAACAATTTAGTGCTAAATCAGATTATGCTGAGAAAAATTACACAATACCCGATTGTGAGGGTGAAGACTTTATTGGGTTAACAAGGAAGCCTGTGGATTTAGTCCCCTGCTGTTTTACAGTGTAGTCGTTCTCATGTTCTTCAAATAAGTATAACAATTGTGGTGAAACATAATCCTGTTCTATAGCACCACTTCCTACCTGTTATACCTGTATTACTAGTAGGCGTAAACTCTGCATGTATGAATGCACATCTGGATCAAAAAACAAAACAAAACAAAAAAAAAGACAGACAGACACGCTCATGAACTCAGACTGACTCTGAGACAAGGTCATGGGCAGTAATACTTCATTCACACATCACAGGCGAGCAGTGACGGACACACACTTCGGAGCTGACAGCTCAGACAAAGCAGGCCGCATTCCCCACATAAGCTAACGAACACAGTGCAGGTCTATGACATGTGCTGGCTGTCCCCGCGTCTTTATTACACACTTTATTCTCCAGTCAGTTAACTTCGGTTACTGCAGGGCAACAGCTGGTTTTATGAGAGGTCAGGGGGGCAGAGGTGACCCAGGATCCAAGCTCACCAAGGACCCCCATCATGGAGCCCATAAATCACTTTTCTTTTTAATCATTTAAAACACTCACAACTGTATTGTGAAAAAAGGTCAGATTTAACAAAACACAGTGGACGATGCATCCCAAAAGTTTAGTGTAGCGGCTGCATAAGTTTTCAACTGATCTTAATTTAATGGATTAGCCAGCATAGGTACGCGGATGTTCTTGACACTGTAGTGAAATAGTTAAAGATGAGAATGGTATTTTTCTTTTTTTTCCCCCATTGTTGCAGAGTCAAGTCTTGTTTATAATAAATTCAGACTTGTGTTACCGGCAGACAATTTCCTCATTATCTGGAAGAACCCTTTATTCAGCAGACGTTATTTTGGCAAGTTGCATTCTGCATTTATGAAAAAAATAACGGATTAGATTTTCCCCTGTAGTATTGGTGGCTTTTTCTTAAGTATTGCTGGTGTTTTGTTCTGTTCTGCTACTAAAACTAAGAACAAATCACCAGTACTGCCACAATCACTGCTTGTACTGCTACTGCTTCAACTAATACTACTGCAATTACTTCAAGTGCAAAGTGTGTTAATTCACTTGACATTAGATTTTATGAGAAATATTGTTTTTAATATATATTATTACTGACAGAAAAGGTGAAAAGATGCAGAAAAATAAATTACGTCTTTTTAAAACACTACAACTGCTGCAACTACCATTGCTGGTGGCACTATTACTAATAATCTTACTAATACTTATGGTGAATGTTCAATGATTTTAAAAACTTTTAAAAACCATCTTTTATGTCCCCTCAAGAGGGTAACAGGCTAACTTCACCCTCAACATATCTTTAAACTACATTTATAAAGAAGGTTTGTCTGGGCAAGCAGGAAAGAAGAAACCATCCCTGTCACCAACTTTGCTCATTGTCTGGAGCATAATGTCTGTCACGCTGAACAAAGACTCCAGACGGATTTTGATATTATGGAGCGATAAAACCTTTGGAGATTCCAGTGTGAAAGACTGTAAATTTCATCCTACATGGGATGGACTCAGATCAGCATACAGCAGCATGTGTATTAGGGGAGTATATGCTCCACGTTATCCAGTGCAGAATCTGTAAGTAGCAGTGTTGCTGTGCTGGCCATTCATTTCTCTGTGCAGCTAATGCTTTCCGTCTCTCCATCCACTCTCTCTCTCTCATTTTCTCTCGTTAACGCTGAGAGGGGACTCTCTCTTATCTTTCCCCTCTTGCTCCTCGTGGTGAGGGGGGGGAATCTAATTTTGCCACTCAACCCCCAAAACTAAAAGTCCCAACAAAAATACATATAGATAACACTTGGTGCCATGGAAACGCTGGGGCTAGCATGGCATGGCAGCATCGGCGTAACGAGTTTACTGACATAAGAGGATTCTTTCATCCTCTCCTAACCAGCTTTTTTTTTTTTTTTTTTTAGAGGAAGTCAGCCCTTTTGGGGGGAAAACCTCATTTCAGCAAGCTTTCATTTAGTTATTGCCAGTCTGGCTAGCCTAAAAGTTCTTGAGACCTTGTTCTGCGGAGATGTCGGGGTCTCAGGGAATTTATGGCAGAATAGAAGAAACAAGGGGGCTGACAGGGATACAGAAAATGGGGGAGCAAATGGGTGAGTGTGACCCCTGCAGCCATAGACTGTGGGTAAGCAATAAAGAGAGACAGAGGGGGAGAGAGAGAGAAGGTGAGTCCATTCACAGTGACTGCAATGATGTGGTGGGTTTTTAACTCTACCTTGCATTAGATCCAGATCTGATGAGGCTCAGTTTAGTTACTTTGATCCTGTTCTTTAGAACAAACTGGGAATATATATGTGTCTGTGTGCGTCCGTGTTTAAAGCCCAAGGTCACAAATTTAGTTATTTTTCTGTTTATGGCACTTTGTATGAAGTTAACTGATAATAAAAACTCTTTGTGGTGTTATTTCTGAAAGCTTCCTCACTTTACTTTTAGTGCCTAAAACTTTTGCACAGTACTGTACAGCATACACGCACTTGAGTGAGCACACACAGACACACAGACACACAGACACACAGACACACACACACAGACACACACAGACACACACAGACACACACACACACACACACACACACACACACACACACACACACACACAGCATGCTGTACAGGTCCTGGACAGCTGCCACACTCATTCTGATTTCTGGCTGGGGTTGCCGTGGGTTACCTGTCCCCCTGCAGAGCTTTGTGGGGGTGTACAGCCAGTGTACAAAGGGCTTGGGTGAGGGGTGTGTGTGTGGGGGGGGGGTCTAGGTTATTGTACCCTGTCTTTACACTAGTAAAGAGGCTGCTTTAACATCAAAGGAGGGGAGGGAAAACGTACGACTTCTCTTTCAAAGACAGTCCACAGGAACTACGACCTTGTCTGCTCTCTGCATCTCTTTCTCTTGCTCTTCTTTCACTGTCCCCTCTGGGTGGTTACTGAGTCTGAGAGTGTGAGTGTGTGTGTGTGTGTGTGTGTGTGTGTGTGTGTGTGTGTGTGTGTGTGTGTGTGTATGTGCGCTGTATATGCGTGCAAAGAGAAACAAGAGCAACAGAAAGTGCCTTTGTATGAGGATGTGTGTGAGACAGAACTAGTAAATATTTATTTGAGACCAGTTCTCTCGAGAGTGAAAGAGAGAGAGACAGAAACAATGGAAGGCTTTCTGAGATATCTGGACGGCACTCCTGTCACAGCTCTCACTCTTGTTCTAAACTCAAACATCAAGACATTTATTTAGGCTCACAGAATCTAACACTGAGCTATTGTCCTATCCATGCTCTGAGTGCACATATGGACAGTGATTCAGGTGGGTATACAGCACAAACATCATACTCCGTTTGAATCTAACCTTTTCTAAAATGCTGTTCCTCCACATCCTGCTTCCACATCTAACCTATCTATTTGGAAAACTGCATCATGATAGCTACATGATTTACCCTGATGTTTTGATTCACATTTAGAACAGAGCTATATACTTTAAAAAAAAAAAAAAAAAAGCAGTATTAATTTGGTTGCACTGTGAGTGCCTTTAACTTCTTTGGGTCCAAAAGGATGGTAAAACCAAACAGGCCGCCTCAGAGGTATAACAACATGATGGTGAGAATGAAGAAAAATAGAGACAGTAATAGAGTTGGTGGATTTAAGACTCTCATTGATTTTGCCCACTGCAAGCTCTCCTTGGCCAAGGTGAGAGGAAAATGTATGGTGAGGCCGGAGGGACAAACAGTGGCCCATCAATTTCTCTGGCTATGCAAAGAAAAGCTTATGGGTGGAATGAACTGAGACATGACTGCGCAGAGTTGGTTTAAATGTAGAGGACACATGGGCAGTGTCTAAATGCTGATTAAGTGAGTTTTGTTTGGCAACATACGTGTGTGTAATTTTGGTGTACTTACAGAAGTTTGGCTTACATTACAACAGATGTGTTCACATTTGCTGATCCCCCCACGGGTCTATCAGGGCCGTGGTTCAGATCTGGAACTCCACTGCAACAAGAGAGCGACAGGACTGAAATGAAGGCAGGCTCAGAGACATTTTGTTTGACATTTCAAGAACCCTTTCTTACAGGTATGCACTCTCACTTCCCATCTTACCCCCTCTCTCTCTCTCTCTCTCTCTCTCACTCACACACACACACACACACATCATTATACTTAACACACACACACTGTCATTTCCTTCTCACCTACCTGACTCTGCCTAAGTTTGTCTGTCAGTTTTTCCGTCTCTTTACCTTTTCTTTTTATTTTCATCTTGTACCTTCACTTATCATCCCTCTGCCTACTTGTCCCATTCCCTTTAATCTTTTTACTCCCCTTCTTTCTTCTCTCCCATGTTTTTCTGAGGTACCTGCTATTAGAAATGCATTAAGCTTTCTGACCCTGTCTGCAAGCTTCCACTCCCTTTCTGGCAATTTTTACTCTCCTCATTCTTTGTCTCGCTCAAAGGACAGCATTTCAGTGTGCCTGATTTTACCTTTCTCTCTCGCACTTTTTACTCTACTCTTTATTGTCTCAAAGGACAGTGTTTCAAATTTTTCTGACTTTCCACAACCTTCATCTCTCGCAGACGCTCTCTCACCTACTGCCTGGTCTTGTTTTGGCTCTCAGAGAGAAACTTGGCAAACATGAAGAACATACAAAGAGCAACCAGAGAATACATCCACACAGAGGGACAGGTAGGGCAACGGTATATAATGGTGAGTGTATGAGTGCACATTTTCCAATCTGAGGTGCCTTGGAGTTCCTGCCAAGTCTCAATCACAGTCTACATGAACACATATATTCATGTATTCAGTAAACACACTCAGGCACTCAAGTCAGTCCTACGCCACTTACACTCCTATCTCTCAAATGTCTGATATGTGAACTCGTACGGCACACAAACACATACGTATGCATGGAAAGGCATATACAGTCCGATGCATACTCTACTATCTTTTAACCTTGTGGTACCAGAGGAAATGTACACATGCGCACATTTACATACATATGAAACCACGCACACAGACTCACACAAGCTCTTATCTTCAGTATATCCTTGAGGGAGAAGTCCTCTAGCTTCCAGTGTCATATCAGAGCAAAGAAAGGTGGTCAAACTCTGAAAACACGAGATATGACTCTGACGAAAGCACAAGATAATGAGAAGTGAAAAACTGGATAAAACAAAGAATCCAAGCTCTGAAAGGCGTCTAATGTAACAGAGGAAAACATCATGGGAGGCCTGTGAACGCTGAGAGAACAGATAAGGTGTGTGTCTGAGTGGTGGAGAAGAGACTTGTGAAAACTCTCGGGAAAAGATCCTGTCTCATAAACATGTCCAGCAGTTCTAAGTGTGCTTCATTCATGCCTTAAGATGTAAAAAATATTGACAGTGCAAGACAAAAAAAGTTAATACTAATGGATTTTGTCACTTCTGTTATTTAATCCTACTTTGTCCTATTTCCGAGGATAATCATGCTGTTTGGTTATTTCTCACTGAAATGCACCATGGGAGTTGTAGTTCCCCTTAGTCCCTAAAATTTTTGTGTGCACAAGCTTGTACCTTCAATGTTCTATCAAAGAACCAGATATTTTTTAATGCAGTTGTTAATATTTTGGACTGAAGAATTAACTTTGTTTCATGCCAATCTAAGAACCAGTCCAACTGTGAGTCATGTAACACTGTCTATGGGAAAAATGAATGGGAACCAGGGATTCCCAAAATAGGTCATCCCACTCTACAGGCGCAACACTTGACCTACATTATTCTGGGGTGTGCCGTAAACTTAGTGGACTCTAGGGGTCTCTACTGGGGCCTTAACAGGTGGAGAATAACAGAACTTGACAATGTTCTTGTCAAATTCTGTTATTCTCCATCCTCTCTGTGTCGATCAGTCTCTCAGTTGCTCTGCTTCAGTGGTTTTGTCGAGGACCTAAGGCGTCACAGAACTCGTCCCAGTGAGGAGATAAAAAGAAGGGACGAGCCAAAGACTGGGTTCTCCAGAATTAAAACGCTGTGAGGTTTGGCAGCAATGTGTGCATTTACCTACGTGTGTGACGCACACACAATCACACACAGACACACACATAACCACAGGCAAGTACAGTGGATCTTCTCAACTGTCCCATTACACGACAGAAGGTTAGGAGGAGAAGAGCGGAGGGCGGGCAAAGTGGCGCCAGGCAGCAGGCCGAAAACCTTTCACACACACACACACACACACACACACACACACACACACACACACACACACACACACACACACACCCACAAACACAC
>JBBMJY010000003.1:4063051-4110131 GCA_037833715.1 Toxotes lorentzi
GGGGGGGGGGGGGGGGGGGGGGGGGGGGGGGGGGGGGGGGGGGGGGGGGGAAAAAAAAAAAAAGGAAAAGAAAAAAAAAAAAAAAAAAAAACAACCTCGGGGGGGGGGGGGGAACAAAACATGAACCACCTTCCGCCCTCTCCGATGTGCGTTTGCTGCCACATCAACTGGCTGTGGATCCAGAACACTGTTGGTGCCGCATTTTTGGTCATCCTTCAGTGACTTTTTTTTTTTTTTTTTTTTTTAAAGTGTGTTAGCAGAGGGAATGGAGAATGGACTTTCAGTTAGGGCAGAAGCGGAATGTCAACATGCGGCAGTTTGGTGCCCCCTTGTGGCCCCCAGGTGCTGTGGGCGCAAACAAACAATCTCACACACAAAAAACCTCTTATTTACCAATTGAAGACACTCAGATACTCACACGAAGAAACATTCAAAGTCATAACACGAAGAGTGAATAACTGCTCTCCTCTCTGAAACAAGCTGAGCCATGATCCTTCATATTGCTGTCCCTGATAAAGATCTTCTTTGGCGGTGACATACGAGGGAAATGAAGACACGGCCCCATCAATCAGTCCATCAACTGCTATGAAATATGTATTTGTCTTAATATGGAGTTTGATTCCATCAAAACCCATTTCACGGACCATTTCCCTATGCAAACACCTCAGGGAGAAAGACAGCGAGAGGGAGAGTGGAGGAGGATAGGTGAGGCTCGCTCAAAGGAAGAAACACACCTCCGAGGATAGCTCGGTGTGTGTATATTAGGAGATTTAATTGAATAGTTCTGCATCAGTGCCAAGAAGCTACTTGCTGTATTTGCAGGGGTCTGTGTTCTTTCTGACTGAGTGTCTTTTTTTTCCCTCCCACAGCAAGTCAACACTTGGCCAGAAACAAAGTCCTGCTCAGGTTTCAATCACACACAGTAAGTGAGCGAGAAACTCACAGGAGGTAGTAGGTACATTGAGGCAGATTGGAAACATTCATACGCCTCCAGGCCTTGTCCTAAAAGTGCCAAAGCTACACAATGACAACAGCTCAAATGGATCTGCAGGCTATTTCTGGAAGCAACCAATCCATGATGTCTCAGCTAAGGAAAGGGTTATTTGGAAGATGTGCTCTGCTTAGCCTGAAACAAAAATGAGACTAAAATATCTTCAGTACAAAAAGAGACTTATTAAAAGGTAAGTCAAGTCAAATACAATATACTGAGTGATCAGGGGGAACTTGGGTCAAACCCAAATAACAATGAATAAAGAACTAACTCACATCATTCAACTAGATGGTTAAGAATTTGGTTCATAAAAACCCAGCCAGTTCTAGACTGATTAGGCTTTTATGAGCAGCATGAGTGGTAGCACAGAAATTCTCACAAAAGCTGCATTTAGAAAATAATAATGGGCTTAAAGACGAGAGATGAACTCACTTTTTGAAGTTAACCACTTCCCCGGTGGTTTTTCCTTTATTTTAATCATCACAGAAATACCTTCAAAAGGGAGACAGAATGTTGTTTTGTGCTAGATGATTTATTTCCCTATGATTTTCAATAGCACAAACACGCTCCATTGTTTCGTGTATTTCTCAGTGTTTTAAATATTGGCTTGTCTGTCTCTTCCGTCTCCCTTTTTCATTTTGTTCTTCCTGTTAAGCCCTTCATAAATTCTGCTTTAAAAGTGGTATAAAAATATAGTTTGCACAGGTTCACTTGTGCTTTGAAATCTTCAAAGACAGATAATGGTGCTGCTCAGGTTCCCATTAAAGCCTTGGATAAAATTTTTAAAAACGGTTTTGGGACATGAGCAAGCAGATTTACAGAGACTGTAAATGTCCCAAATCCCAAATCAGAGGAAATGTGCCTCAGCTTTTAGTGTAGTGTAACAGTGTAGAGTAGTGCAAAAATCTTCTGAGCCTGCTCTTGTATGTTCTGTGCATTTAACATTTTTGTTAAATAAAGCACAATGGTGTCAAAATAACTTGATTTCACGTGGTTACCAGATTTCAGAGTGAACTCACAACTCTCCAGTCATAAGCCCAATTCTTGAAGGCAAGACTACTGTGACAGCAACAAGTGTTTTTGGAGAGTCTTCACCACAAATCCATCAACACCAGTTTCTAAGTGCTATGTAAAGTGAAATCCAAGATTGACTACGGTTAACTACAGGCATACGCTGACACCTAGTGTATCATTACGGTTATTGCAAATAAAAGTAAATGACAGGACGGGGCCATGTAGGTTTATTTTAAACAACACTGCTACTGTCTGCATTACAGTGTAGATACTGGGAAAAATCATCTGCTCTATCTCATCTAAAGCTTCATCAACTAATCTAAGACAGGAACATTGCTAAGACACAGATATGCCACAAAGAAAGCAGGGTGATGGCACATGGGTACAGAAGTTGAATAAGATGCGAGATAGTAGTGACAATGATGTAATTATCCACTATGTTTGTGTGTTGTTTTTGTATTTACGTGTGTGCTTGTGTGAATGCAACCTGCTATCTCAGTGTCTGCTGGTACACTGTGCGCTATTTGGTCTAGCGAGGGAAATAAGAGGGTTATACTGAGGCCGGTGTGTGTGCTGGCTATCTGCCTCCCAGCTGCCAACGCAGCGCGGTCACTTAGGTGCACTCTGCGGGGACAAGTGGAGGAGCAGATAAAGTGGGAGACGACAGAAAGGGTGGAGATGAAGGAGGTGAAATGACGAGGGAACAAAAGACGAGGAGGAGATGGAGTGGACAAAGGACAGCGAGAGGGGTCAGCAGTGGAGAAAGACACTACGCAGACAGAGAGACGTGCTGATGTTCATGCTGCCGTGCAACAAGACCGTCAGAGTGCACTCTGCATACGTGCACATATGTATGCGTAAAATCCACACATAGGCACTCCATAAGTGTATGAATGTGTACGTGCGTCTGTCCTCACTTCTGTGGGGCTCCAGGTCTTGCACTGTGGGTGGGACAAAGCACCCACAATACCAACTGTTTTCACAGCACACACACAGAGGATCAGGCCGTCGTGGCAAACTGGCACCAGATATTATCATGTGTGCCGCTGCTGTTTTTGGTTTCACTCTGATTTCCCTTTTTCAAAGACGAAGTATGCCTAATCCCTCATGTCAACCTAACTGTGGAGACTGCCAGAGAAGAAAATAAACACTGGAGTCTAACTTGTCAAATAACATTTACAGCAACAACAGACTCTTTCCAATGAGCGCTCATGTAAAGTCATGACTGTCACAAGTTCTGTGACAAGTTAAGGGGATTTTAGGTGATTTTAATTGCTATGCACGTTCACGGCTGTTGCTATTACAGAATTCACTGAAAGGCTAAGGATAATGAAAGTCTCGAAGACAAACAATATTCCGACAGAGGAAAGGTAGCCCTACATCAGCTGATCCAATCCCAGATATGAAACTGCAATGTAATGGCAGCTATAAAGAGAAGTATAAAGAGTGATCAATACTTAAATGGTCCTGTACATGGAAGTATAACAGGACGAAATGTAATCAAATGGTTTTAACAAAAGATTAACCTCAAGGCCACTGTGTTCTTTTAATCTTTCCTCACTCTGAGATGTTTCTGTTCCTGATATCTTATTCTGACAGGTGGCATCTTTATACATTTTGTGACAGAAATCTTTTACTGCTCTGGATGAGACCTTTTGAAAGGTTCCTACATTTAATTCCAGGATTTAAATCTAAAACATTTCTAGAATCTTGAGTAGAGTGAAATATACATAAATCAATGAATACATGAATGTTATGTTTTGCATTAGCATTCTTTGTTTTGTCCAAACTATTCTGGTAGATTGTCTTAGTTTAAAATGAAATTTTATTATTTCATTCATTCATTTGGACTCAGATTTCTGGCCAACAAATAAAGTCATGTCCAATATTCACTCTCCTTTTAGTTCTGGGTTGGTCTCCACCAATGTCAATGTCAAATATCTCTGGGCAGTGGACAAAAAGTTTCACCAAAAGAAGCCACAGACCACAGCATTTTTCAAGACCCTGCCAATCAATGGTTTACACCCACAATGTGATCCAGCAGCACTATGCCAGCCAACAGACAGCTGTGAGCACCTGTTTGTCCCACACTGACACCCATGACAACCATAAGCACATGCCACACAGAGGGGTAAAAATGTAACTGGAGCTGAGAGGAACACTGTCAGGCTGTGGCAGCTGCTTCAAACAGCTCTGAATCCAGCTATCACTCGCAGAGGCTTTTGAGAAGGGAAGTTTCCATGTCAGCCCCTGTCACCGGCAGATGGAGACACCGAAAGCAAAGCCAGTTTTGGCCCATGGATGAAGAATTGGTGGTGGCTCATGTTCATTTTATGCTGTTAGACTGAAAGATAGAACTGCAGGATGTTTGACAAACAGGAAAATATTATAATGACATAAGAATGTCACCTTTCACATGTAGACTGAGAGAAGAAATTGCAGTTTAGCATAATTTTTTTTAACAATAGTGGTATCACAACAGCACTGTGATTGAAATCCAAATTCAAATTATTATCTTATCAGGCTTAAAAACATTTACTCTATAACTGTGTCCCATCAAACTATGAGCTTTCAAATTTTGTTGCAGTATTTAAAAAAAAATGTACTGGTGTCCTACAAAAAACATAATGTCACAGGTAAGGAGATGATACATAGTTTATTTGTATTAGTGATGTTCTATTGATCAATGGGAAATTGATCAATGGGAAATTGATCAATAGAAAAAAAAATTTGTAAGCCTCCCTGCATAAGATCAAAGATCAGAACCACCTGCAGAACAGCAGCCCTGCAACTGAATGAGTAACAAATCTAGGGCAATACTCATTCAGGTGCAAGAGAAAAGAAGCTCAAATCAGTTTTCTCAACTCCACACACCTGGCCAATTGCTGCGTAAAGAAGCGGACATGCTTGTCGCATTGTGGGTTTTGGAAAGTGACAGAAATTGTCAGATGGAGCCCCCTACAATTAGGATCTCAGAGAGGTGCAGAGGCAGGGGGTTGAGACACAGTTTGACCACTTCAACAAGCACTTCAACATCATATTGACGCCTTAGCTGTTCATTTTGCTCCACCAAAAACAAGAACTAAAATGCAATGCAGGTTTTAAGTATTATAACCAAAATCCAATTTAACATTTTACGCTTAATATATCTTCACACTAACAACTCTAAGTGCAATTATTATTTAGTACTTTTAATTTCGTTGTATTTTTTTGTGCAATGACAATAAACAGATTCTTCTTCTCTCATTTGTCAGTCTGACTACACAACCTTGCTGGCTACAAATAACCCCAAATATTATTCCTAGACAGTCAATACAAAAATGTAAAAAAAAATGAACCAAAATAGAAAAGCATGCTCCTGCTACAAACACCAATACCTTGAAAAAAAAAATCACTTTCAACCATCATCATTTAGCACAGTGTTCAAACCCTGCAGACAGCCAGCCAAGCTAGCATAAAGTGACACCACAGTCTGATACCAGCCAGGTGTAACAGCATCTCCTTTGCTTTCGTTCAAGTCATGTAATGAGCCTGTAATGAGGCCATGAAATATTGATGACCACACTCACCTAACACTGGGCCTCTATTGGGTCCTCTCAACTAAAAACAAGACAGTAGAAAGAAACACTGTACGCCTCCTTTCCTGAAGAACCAAAGATGCGCAGAAAAGAACTGATCACAATCTGTATATCCTGACAGTTTTTGTGGTACATGTTCAACTACTTAGAACAGTAATGGCACTAAAGACCAAGAAAAGTTGTTACCTATGAGAACCCAGAACCATCAAAATGACTGTTTTTGTTTACCTTTTAAAAAAACAAGTAGTTCAAGTTCAAGAGGCATTTAAATGAAGTCAAGGCAGGTATCTGTCAAGCCACACACACACGAGGGAGAGAAAGAAATGAGACAGGTTACCACCATCAACTTACCTTGATAATCTCACTGAAGATGGACTGTACAAGTTTTGATCAGCTTCAGTGTTGTTGTTTTTTTTTTTTATATAACTTCACGTTATGGTAACTGCAAAACTTAACACATGCTTTTCACTGTAAATATTTAACCAGTCTGCTATGATTTGGACGACGTGCGAACGCCATTAGTCGCTGTTTGCTCCCTGCAGTTAGCATTACACAAACTTCACAACCGGCTTTTCACTGAAAACGGTTGTGTTTAACCAGTTTCATTCATGTGGATGGAGTTTGTTAACACCGTTAGTCGCTGCTCGGCCCGTCTAATCTCACATTTTGGTCTTCAGTCTATATTTCTAACAAGCAGCTAAGCTAATGTAACTAACAAACCGTGCTCTCAGCGCTGGCTAGCTCTCGGCTGCTCCTGGATACAGGTCGCTAGGCAACTACAAGCGGTACTTTAAACGTTATGCTAACCAGCTAGCTCATTAGCGGCCCTGTTTGTTTCTCGTTAAATAGTGATATCATGTAAACACCCGTTTGTATAGCTTAGGTTGTATCAATATCATAGATAGCAACGTTTTGTTTAACAATCCTCTGAACAACTTCTTGAGACGAATTTGTTCTTTTCAGTGAAGGACTACATCGACTATCATAAACTACAACTCCCTCGGTCCTCAGTCTGCCGCATGATAGTCACAAGTGTCGCAATGAACTGAGGAGTTAAATAGGAGTGACCGAGTTGAGGGAGAGGTGGGAGAGAGAAGTCCTGGTTGCTGTGCGAGAATGGTGAGTAGAGCAAACGAATATATTATTCTTCTTCAACTACTGATTAAACTGCGGTTATTCTGTTTGCAGTAAGCAGTTCATAAGGTTTGCAAAGTTCGTTAACATTAGCAAATTTATTTTTAGCGAAACTCACAGTCTGGCTCGCCGCATGACACAACTGAACCCGTAGGCCACACATGTTTATTTAAAACTTCAGTCAGTTCTCATGTCAGATGCGTACAAAGCTATTTTAATGTGCTTCTTGGCTAGCTTGGTCATTTTGGGCATTGAATGAGTGCTGGTGAGTGAATGGTGAAGATGGCGATGAACTTGATAACCTAAGTATACCCTGGTTTTGTTATGTAATAGTCCTGTATGGAAGGCACAGAATCTATTTTTGAATTGACCTCCTGCTTAGTAAATCTTGTAGACAAGGATAGGACGGCCAACCCGCTTGTGCTGAACAATGAAACTGTCACTTTCATACCTGTCATTCCACTGAAATCAATGCTAATAATACTAACAGCACTGTTCTTTGACTTGTGTCTTGCAGTCTGAGCCTATTAGAGTTCTGGTGACCGGCGCTGCTGGGCAGATTGCCTATTCCCTGTTGTTCAGCATTGCCAAGGGAGATGTCTTTGGCAAAGATCAGGTAAGGAAGGGTTCTGTCTTGCTCACGTAACACACTCAATTACCTTATCTTATTAGGCAGTGTAACAAGACATATGTAGAATACTGACAGCCCCCAGTAAACAGCTGTGAGTGTCACAAGTTTTCCAGGTCATACCTTTGGGGTGACACTGAACAGATTTTGTCTTTGTGGGAACTGATCAGATTGCACTCGCTCGTCCACACGTCCTGGGACAAGTCAAGATTGTCCTTGGAGTCGATGAAATGGATCTTGTGCCAAGAGTCTTAAGCCAACTTTAAAACCACTTGATCCACTTGGCACGTGCCGTTGACAGTGAGCCACATGGCTTAGGCCTTCACACTCTGTTCCAGAGACAACCAAGTCCCCTATGTCATTATACATGGGAATTATTATTTCACTTCAGTTCAGCATGTTTCATTCATCTCATACCATTCATCCCACTGCCTACTTCCTTCCCTTCTCCAGCCAATCATCTTGCTCCTTTTGGACATTACGCCCATGTTACCAGTCCTGGAAGGTGTTGTCATGGAGCTTCAGGACTGTGCCCTCCCACTTCTGAGAGGTAACCATTTAAGGGTGGGAAAGATAATTGATGTCTTGTCTTATATGTCATTCATACACTTGTATTAAAATATCAGTATTCTTTACACATAACACATAAACTATGGATTTTACTTTGAAATTTGCTTTTGTAGGAGCTATTTGGAGTTTAACGGAATTACTATAGATTAAAAATCTATGAGGCAGGATTGGATTTTTCTTTTAAAACAGGTGCTTTCTATTCATATTCCAGAAGAATATGAATGTATTGTAGATGATTCTGTTGCTTTTAATACTGTCATTTTTGTGCACAGCATATGCTGTTAATAATGTAACACTCTTACTATGACAAATAATAATAATTACATACTTACATACATAAAGATTATGAGCTATCCCATGATACCCACCCCTGTTAACCAAAGCTCTGACCTTTGCGTGTGCAATCTTCATGCATAGAATAGAGGCTTCTTCATAGTTTTCAGCTTTCTGGAGCCTCTAAATGCCATTGGGGCAACAGTAGTTACAAGGAGATGCTGGGGTAAATATGTAGCATACTGTTTTATTTAAAGTGCTTTAGATTTATCAATGCATGCAGTCTCTGCATGGCTGGCCCCAAGGAAGAATGAATCTCTACTACAGCAGTTGTAATGTAAATCTCTGCTCATTGCTACTGAGGAAACACCCACTTAGAATGGAAGGAGACAGGGCTGTATTATTCAAGCATCTCTAAAATCAGCATTCGTCCTTATATATTTCTACACCTCCCAGGTTTCATTCACCACCTGCTGGGAGCTACTAACAGCTTCAGACAACTATGCAGCTCTCCTGAATCCTGGCAGAGATGGAATGAATTTTCCTTGGTTCGGAAATGTGATCAAATTCTTTTACTCCAGGGACCAAATATTTATCACTGTAAGAGTTTTGCGGCTGGGACTTTGTTCCTTGATGAATATGGGCCCCTTTTTCCATTAGTTTTTTTTGGTATCATCACTGTAACCACTGTCATGACATCAGTCGTGAGGCGCCATTATGTGCCATCTCCATTGTGACCTGGAATTTTTCCTTTGAAATGGTGCTGTCCTTTGCTTTGTTTAGACAGGGGCTGTGAGAGGCCCCTGTATTAACCAACTGTGCTGCAAAGACAACGCTTCGTGTGCTGAGATGGGCCCAGCCTTACAGTACAATACTGGTCGCACATGGGACCATGAGATAACTCCAATATACATTATACTACATGGACTGAAATGACATAAGCTGTGTACTTTGGTGAAGTTGCTTTAGAAAGTGTATGAACAACTTTATTGTTTACTTAACCTTTATCAGGAATTCTAACTTAGAACGTTTTTCTGTATTACTGTGGAGATCTGTAAAACAGCACCGTTTTTAGGTGGAAATATGTCAAAGAAACAAATATGGCATATAAACATATTCAGGCAACACCAGTAATGATTAAATTTCTACTTTCACAGACATTGTCCCTACTGACAAGGAGGAGGTGGCCTTCAAGGACCTGGATGCAGCCATTTTGGTGGGCTCCATGCCCAGGAAGGAGGGCATGGAGAGGAAAGACCTGCTGAAAGCCAACGTGGCCATCTTCAAGAGCCAGGGAGCCGCCCTGGAGAAGTACGCCAAGAAGACCGTCAAGGTAGTGACGCAGGATCTAGGTTATAAACATAATGCTTATCCAAATGTTTTTGTCCCTCTGTATTATTAAGAATAAAGCGCCTTTTTGGCTCCACTCTGTTAAGAATAAGATGTTAAATCTACAGGGTGGGGTTTGGCATTTAGTTTTAATGTTTCAGGTTAGGCTAAAGGGCTGAGGAACGCATTATGTCGGCGATTGTCCTCACAAAGATGGAAGCCCAAACATTTGTGTGTGTGTTTTCAGGTGCTGGTTGTGGGAAATCCTGCCAACACCAACTGTCTGATTGCAGCCAAATCGGCTCCATCCATCCCCAAAGAGAACTTCTCCTGCCTCACCCGTCTGGACCACAACAGGGCTCGCTCTCAGGTGCGCTTCTTTAGACACCTCCAGTTCTATTCACACTCGACACCATTGCACTCATAGCTAAACCTTTATCAGCCAAATTGCCATCCTTATGTTTCTTTTTCCATTTCTTTCTGTCCTGTAGGTGGCGATGCGCTGTGGTGTTCCTGCCACAAATGTGAAGAATGTGATCATTTGGGGCAACCACTCATCCACCCAGTACCCAGATGTGCACCACTGCTTTGTCAACATGTCCGGTAGTGAGCTCGCCTGCTTCGATGCAGTCAAGGATGATGCCTGGCTCAAAGGAGATTTCATTGCTGTGAGCTTATGATAACTTATTTGAATCTATTGGATTATGAGAAACGTTTTGCATTTATATACAGTTCCTGTGTCAGCTGCTCAAACAGAAGTAGTTGAAATTAGATGATCCTGTTTACATTAAACCTAACATGTTCAGCAACTGCACAGATGTGTTTAGGTACAGTGATCATAGAACTGAAAAATGTTTCACAAATATAGTGTCAGCCTTCGGCCTTTATGTCAAAACCTCAATAAATAGAACTGAAACTAGCTGCACAACCCAGTAACTCAGGCTAACCCTGTAAGCTCAGTTCTCTGGCTCACATTTCCATTAGACCTTTACTGCATTTTCATTTAATGGTTCACGTTCCTGTGTTGCAGACAGTGCAGCAAAGAGGTGCTGCAGTCATCAAGGCCAGGAAGCTGTCCAGTGCCATGTCTGCAGCCAAGGCCATCTGTGACCACATGAGAGACCTCTGGTCAGGCACCCCCGAGGTAAACACCATGTTTATTTATACTGTAGCTCTGACATGGGAATGTCTCTCTGTTGCTGCAATCAGGCAAGAAGTTGTTTTTTTTCCGGTCGTTGTTCAATTCCACTGACTGTGTATACATTTGTCTTTACATTTTTGCCATTCTTGTCACTGAGGCTCTGGTTGAGCGGGCAGATTTGTATTTGTATACAACAAGTTGTGAATGTTAAAGTCTAGTTATAGGTCTGACAGGAGTTGTAATGATGAATCTGCAGTTAATTTTTGGTCCACGTTTGTGCTTTTGAAGTTAATCAAATCTTGTTACTGTGATTTCTCACAGGTCACATATAGCTTTTTTTTTTTTTTATTTAACTGTTTTTGGAATAAGCAACATATTTTAGTTGTGCATATTTAACCAGTTTCTCCTCTTTTTCAGGGTGAGTTCACCTCAATGGGTATTTACTCCTCTGGCAACTCCTATGGAGTTCCAGACGACCTCATCTACTCATTCCCTGTCCAAATCAAGGTGAGACTGATCTAACCTTGTGTTCTGAATACAGGTAGTTGATTTCTAGATATAGCTGGTGATCAGGACAGAAATGTGCTTTGTCATACCTGTCCTGTGTCAATTAAGAAAAAACCAGTGGAGGTCAGCAAAAACAAGATTTTCCAGAGGCGTCAAATTACTAGTTTTTCTAGTTAAGTTTTTCCTTCGGGTGAAGTAGGAAAAAGAAGGTCTAGAAGAATGTTTGTTAGCATACATTCCAACTCATGAAAGTATGCTGTTCCCTCAGGACAAGAGCTGGAAGATTGTGGATGGCCTGGCCATCAATGATTTTTCACGATCAAAGATGGACGCCACAACAGCAGAGCTGATAGATGAGAGAGACACAGCTGTGGCTTTCCTGGGAGTATGACTAGACCCTGCAGGGCCACCCTACCCGCACTTAGACAGCCCCAAAACTCCAGACGCACGCCTGTGAGAAAGCACTCCACCATCCCCTGCATTGCTGTATGTTTGTGTGTGTGCGAGAGAGAGTGAGTCAGTGTTTGAGTGTAAAGTTGGATTTATACTTGTGTGTTGGAAGCCTGTGTCGTAAAAACATAGAGCCTGTGCACACAGCCACCAGTGCTAAAGTGCACCCTTTTCAGAGCGGGTGGGGGGTGTAAGCAGGTTTACTGTGGATATACATGATTGCGTGGCATTAGTCTCCTATTCAGTAGGCACCACAAGTACATCATGACGCACAAGTATAACTCCACCTTGAGTATTCAATATATACTGAAAGTCCACCAAATTTCTTACCAGCTATTTTCCAATAACTTTTCTCTGGGGTTAAGTGAATGGATGGTTGTTACATATAGTCAGTGATGCACTAAGTCCTCAAACACTGGAATGGATAACTTTAAAGCTGAAACAATAAAAAAAAAATGAACAATGTAGTTGTGTTTTGAATGGTGTTCAATTTCTTTTCCAAGTGTGTTTCTCATCTTACAGGCAAACAAATGGGCACAGAGTTTTCCTTTACCAGTAGAGTGTAATGTAGTAGTGTAGTTTTACAAGTAAAATAGGTTGTTTTAAGTTTGTATTTGAGGGCAGGTGTAATTTTTCCCCATTAGTAAGCTGGGCCTAGCAGAAGTATTACATATAGATTATGTTAATGCTCATTTATGAAATGCAAAAGAACTGATCCAAATTATAAAAGGGGAAAGATTATCTTTCACTGGGAGGCCAGATATTGCCCACACTGAACTACAGTGCAATGTCACAGTTTCACCAGGTAGGGGCGGTATTTCCTAATAGTTCTACATTCCACTAGCAGTAACGATTATGTAATTCTATAATTAGTTAAATGTACAAAGTGTCATTGATATGAAATAAATAAACGTCAATAATTGAAAGGGAAAAATCTACAAAGACATTTGAAGGTGTCACTTTGGCCATGTCTCACAATTTTCAGAATTTGCTTAAGTTTTACAAACAAAACAATCGATTAATTGAGACAAATAGTCTCAGATGAATCCATAATGAAAACAGTGATTAGCTGCAGCCTTATGTATAACAGCTAAAAATGAGCTCCACCGACTGCAGCAGTAAAATGCTTATTACAAACTAATACATTAATAATAAGTGAAACAGTCACAGGGACTATTTTCCTGACTATATTTGATGTTAGTACTTTTACTTAAATGAAGTATCTGGATATTTCCTCCACTGAATCTGGGGTGAATCCGGTGTATCTAATGGGATGTTGAATGCTGTCCATTCAGTTTTATTCTGCTCATTACAATATATGGATGTACTTTAAAAGAGTTAGATAAAAAAAAAATGTTTTACAAATATAAAGGTGAGAGCTGATGTATGAGTATTTTTAGCATTTCATTTCAAACAGTATTCCTTAACCCGGAATTGTCAGAAAAAATACCGCACGTGGCACAAATCTATTGGTAGTCATATGTGCGTCACAGAAAAACAGCGTTTTCATTGGCTGCCATCATTTTTGCAACATTCCCATTCGCCTCTGTTCGGAACCTTCAAACTAACGGCATTTTTTTTTAAGTTCTTCAGTTTTTTTGACCTTTTTGTGGATTTTTTTTTACATTCAGCGATGTTGAGGGGAAACAGAAGCACGGTCTTTTAAGGCGAAAATCTGTATTAAAAAAAAAAAAAAAAAAAACCCGACATATCTATTAGTGTACCCCGCTGTCTGTCTTTTCCTCTGCGGGATTGCTGTGGTCCTTCAGACCCGCAGGACCAGGCCGACCCCATCGACCTTTTCTTCCGCCAGCATCCTACAGTCACACAGTAAGAAAATGGCTTTAAATAAAAAATAATAATAATAATTTTGACATTTGCCCGATTTCCCAAGCGATTCGCGTTGAGTGTCGCGTCTTCATGGTTAGCTATTGTAGCTCAGCGGTTTTCCTTCTTACACATCGGTCGACAAAGCTCGTTTTTACTCGTCGTGTGGCGTTCACGGACTTGATCTATCAACGCTGCACACTGTGCGCTGCGTTAATATTCGTTGCTTCTTGTGTACACACCGTCCCCCTTCTGTCCACCCATCCATCGTGCATTCATTTCCGCAGCCTCTGAAGTTCCCCGTCAGGCAGGCAGGTCATGCGGATGGAGGGACTAGTGTGCATCTCGCAGGTCAATAATTTACTGGGTGTTTGGTAATGGACTCTGGTGTTTAAAAAAAAAAAGAAGAAAGAAAGGCGCTACAGTAATGAGGTAATAAATATGTAAGGAGGGGGGAGGGGGGCGAGGGAAAAGAAAAACATGACCAGAGGTTGGGTGTCACAGCCAGGATTTGTGACGTGGTTTACAGTACTGGGGGCTGGAAAATAAGAGGCTGCCACCGCAAGCCACGGAAGATCCTCGTAGATCAGATCCAGCTTCACGTTGAGAGACTTCATTTGGCTGCTCTCCAGAGAGATAAGTGTGATCGGATGAATGTGTCCTTTTTATTTTATTTTTTTTAATTATTTTCTCGGGCGGGGGGGTGGACAGGATGTCTAATCGCCCAGAGCTTCAGTGGTGAATGGACTTACAGGGTTACACACCTCTGAATGAATGACCCGTTGGCTTTTAGGACACTTCAGAGAAACTTTTCTTTTTTTTTTTTTTTTAATTCATTCACGGGATGTATGTTCAATGACACTTAGGCTGTGTCGGTGACTGCTCTCTGGAATATTTAACTTGAAGCATTCATCTTATTATTTAACCTTATGTACTGCTGAACTGGTCGCTACTTGGCAGCTGAAACATGGCACTTTATGTAGAAGGTAAGTGATGTTGTGGAGGATATTTTACTCTTAACTTCAGATATTAAAAATATATAATACTTACTAGTTAATGTCTTCATGTAAAGGTCCTGATGTTTGAGACTCCAGAGCCATTGAATGCACTTTTGTATCTGTGTGTCTGAACATTTCCTCTTCCGTGCCTTGTCTATGCTGTCTAGTGAGCAGCCAGCGTGCCTGTAAATGACAAGTTCCTGCCATTATCTGAGCATACTGGCTGCCTGAGCAAACAAAACGTGCCACTGACAGCTGACTTTTGGGCACAGTTGCAGATTATGTCCTAAATTATCCAGCTGGGGCATTTAAATGATGCATGGTTATCTGTCAAAGTGAATAATGCCTAAGTAACCGCCTGGAGATGTGAGAGGTTGATTTGCTGCCTCAATCATCTGACTGTAATTTTAAACCGTGCTAAATTTAAATGGATTATCTGGTAAAATTTTTTTAGCTTGACTCACAAAAAAAAAAAAAAAAAAAAAAAAATCAATGAAACTGTGATGGACATTCATCATTATTTTCACGTTATAGAGTAAACAATGAATTGATTGATTAAAGTAGTTTATTAAAGCAATAGATTAATAGATCACAGTCACAGCTGTTACATGGTACATTATTTCTATCTGCCCTTGATGAGAAAAGGGGAAAGTTTCATAACATCTTAAAACACCACTGTCTGCATGAACCAAAACCTTAACCAGAGCTTGTGAAACACTGGTGTACAGATTCCTTCTGCTGCTGTGGCCACTATATGGTGACATGGGATTTTTCACCAAGGCCGATAGTTTCTTGTTGTCGTTTTTATTTATTTAAGGCTGGTATTTTTTTGACTGTATGCCAGAGGCAGTAAGGCTACTCTGTGTTACTGTGCTAACCAGTGAGAAGAATGCTGACAGACAGACTGACGGGAATCTTTAAGGTATCAAATACCAGGCAGCACACTGAGTCATTTGGTGACTGCCAAGGTCTCTCACGTCTGTGAAGATCCTCATTCATCCAGGTCGTACTTATCCAAGAAGGAATCAAGGGCATCTGGACTCGGCTGTAGATCTTGAAGACATTTCACCTCTCATCCCATAGGCTTCTTCAGTTCTGACTTCCCAGTTTCCCTCGATTCAACTCTTCTTGGTTATCTCTGAATTAAACAAAAAAATGTAGTCAATAAATGGTCATAACTAGTAGGATATGTGTTTATGTTAATATCACCCAGCCCCAGTTTATTTTAATATCAGTTCTGTTGTAATTGAATCTTCATTTGTCTCATTGCTCTGCAATGGGATCCACACTTCCACCTTTTAACACTGCTGGCACACCTGTTGTAACTGTATTATACTTTTGTTTTGGTTTTTAACAGTTATCAGTTTAGGTGGGGTTTTTTTAATGATGCATTATTCGGATCTCATCATTACACTAATCTCGCAAGGAGCAGAAAACCGAACCGGCTCACCAGGTTAAATTGGTCACAAGCACTCTCTGTCGTGCTTTTGAATTTGATCAGGACTCTCAGATGAATTCGTTACATTTACGACGTAAGCAGTGAACGTGTTCGGCCAAAGCTACTTGTGCTTGTATAATTAGGCCCAGAAGGGCTTTGTTCGCAGGTATAATTACACAACTACTGGAAATTTCGTCAAACCCGTGTGATTGGTCAGAGTAACCCAGCTGTGCATTAACTGCAGGTTTAATGATTTGATAAAAAAAAAAAACCTGATTTATTCATCATCATTGTAGAGATAAGGATGCTGTAATTTAGGTCATTAAAGAACCGTGACCAAGATATTCAGTGAGAGGAACATTTCACTGTTGAACAATAGACTAACTACAATGGAGGCATTGTTTTGTTCACTGACAGACTAAAACAGATGGTTCGAGTTAGTAAAATGAACTCATATTGGAGGCAAGAAGCATTTCCAGGATCCAGAATATGTTCGAATTCATATATGTTGCCGCTGTGTAAAATCCCGCTCATCTTCCACTCTCTCGCCTGTCCAGGTCTGAGTAAAGGAGTGGCCAACGGAGGGATGGCTCAGTTCCAGGAAATGATGCGGCAGCAGCTGGAGAGCTCCATGCACGCCGAGCTGGAGAAACTGCTGGACACCGCCACGGGGGCCGAGAGAGAGGTACGCTAACACTGACTCACTTTCCCTCTCTGTCTCCACAACCATCTGGCTGTGATTTAGAGGGTGGTTGGGTCACACACGAACACTGGGGAAAAAAAAACACAAACGTGACACATACTGTAGCACAGTGCCACATACTCCTACATGCTTACACACACACAGACACACAAATGTAAAGTATATGTTGTAAAATTGCAGTGGGCGAGGTTTTAAAGCAAACATTCACACATTTTGTCAGCCGAAACCAGAATATAATGCGTCATAAGACAGACCCAGCCCAACTGAGACCCTCTATGTTTGTCATGTTTTCCTAAAAGGAATTCTGGTGTTGGGAGAGGACAGTTCTCAGCCCACAGCAGCTGATTAATGAAAACCGAAGGCTAAAATCCGAAACAGCTGCGAGAAAGCCAGACAGACCACCATTTCTTTTGATTTAAAACAATCATAAACCTTGAGACAAAGCTGTCACTAAAAATGCCTTGACTGAACACACACACACACACACACACAAATGCACAGGGTTTGGCAGTTGCCTCTTTCGGACACTAACCAGGTGCTCTCAGACTGCTGGCAATGACAAAAGATGGAATGATACACAGAGAGAGAAGGTTAGGAGGGACAGTCAGTCACACGCAGTACACCCAGTTATGTAAACAAAAAAGCCAAAGACACAGCTGCAGAGACACATTCTTAGTTGCACACTGGTTAAACTGGGCAGGTCGCTACTGTGAATGGGAAACAGTCCAGTGACAGGCCACTTACGTAGTTATTTATTCGGCTTGCCTTACAATACATTTTTAGTTGACAAAAAGAAATCAACATTACATTACATAATACTAAATAAAGATTGTTCTGTGCTTACTAATGGCATCCTTACGATGAAATATGTCAGCTGATGTGTAATTAAGCTTGTTTCATCCACCCATCATACCTCCACTTCACTGTGCGGTTTCTCACTTAGTAAACATACTTGTTTCACCGCAGTGGCTGCTTCAGCACGTAGAAGTGAAACCTTACGGCTCACAGTGTGATTCCACATGATCTGCTCCTCATTTTTCATTTGAGGCTTCAGCAGGCTGTTTAGTCTCGCTCGACCTTCCTCAAGGGCTAAAATAGAATTTTCGGTTCCTATTGTTAGTTGCCAGCTCGATTTTAAGAAGCTTAGGCTGTAATAAACTACAATGTCTAAAAGGATCAATCAGGTTTTTATCGATTTTGTGATTGGAAACTATGGTGGGGATCACTGATGGCAAAAATGTTGTTAATTTACCTTGATTTTTTTTCCTGATTGTTATTAATTTATCCTGATTTTTAAATCCTTGTGTTTTTCAGGTGTCCAAGAAAGACTTTGAGGGCTTCACGAATCTTTTTCACAGATTTCTGCAGGTTAAGGGGCCATCGGTAGAGTGGATCAAGATACAAAGACCTCCAGAGGACTCAGTAAGTTTAATTTTTTTATTTATTTTTTTTTTTTATCTGAGAGAATGAGAACCATGCATGTTTATGGTAGAAGAGAAAATGAAAAGTGCATCTTTAGCAGTTTAAGACATGTGTATTGTGCATGCACAGAAGGATTGAGCCAATCACACACACACTGTCAATCTTTTGGATTGACAGTGACTTGTCAGAAGAAAACCGAGTCAGGAAGCAATCACAAACACACCAGGATGTAGTTAACATTCAGTAGAGAACAGAAATAATATCTAACCAGTGAACTGCAGTGGTGAAAGCGTGTTGCAACAGGTGCAGGTGAAATGATGAAATATGATCCAGGAAGTCTGGTACAAATCATAGTAATACATCCTCGTGTTTGAAGGCTTTTCAAAATAAGATAGTACAGTAGAATGATGCTAGTCACATTACAAGTAGAGTTGTCCTGAGCCGATCCTGAAGATCAGTACCAGGGGCCGATCCAGGTATTTAGTAGTGGATCGGAACATTCGACTTTCGCCAGTTAAAATCTGCATCTGAAATCGACCTGTGCCATCACAGTGGTCACACTGAAGTGAACGTGGAGGCTGCTTTTTATCCCGAAATTGAACCGAGCAGGTTCGATTTCGAAATGAAGGCAGCCACATGCAGCTTTTCTGCATGACTCAGCGTGTTTCTAGTCCCAGCTTCAGATGATCAAACCCCCAGCACCTGTCACGCATCATGATGAGCTGTATATAATGTAACAGCACAGCAATAAATATGACTGAAAATATCCTGGACACCAGTGACTATAGGCAAATGGGATCTGAGCGTGTGCTGATGATTTAAATAGAGACTGTTTCAAGTGACACATTGTACCAACTGGAAACACAACAGGACTGAATTTCACAGAAGGAAGTATGTGCCATGATTCATGTAACTGGAAAATTCACATCTCTTTATGACCTAGTTGCATGACCTGAGAAGGTGCCTCACCGATAAGATTACCTGGCATCAAAGTCAACAATGTAGTAGCACTGTGTGGTTTATACTTTTGATTTGGCACTCCAACCTTTAACCATCTCTGTTGTTAAATATAATTAAATTCACAATAAAAGCCCACAAATACCTGACTGAAGTCCAGGTGGAGTCAATAGAAGGAGCTGTCTGTAATTAAAACTTCAGTATAATGTGAAATTAAGTAGAATGTGAAATTAAGTGGAAGAACTGAAATAAAGAACAAGTACCTCAGAACTACACTTAAGTACTAGACTTTCCACTTGTGTTTATTGGTCAGGGTCCAATGTTTCGTCACTGCAAGCATTTATGACCATCTTGAAACTATTGTGTAGTGTTGTGTAGCCTGATCCCAGCATGAGGCAGCTCGCATAATAATGTCTTTATTATAGAAGTACATGTTCTTTGACATAGTCAGTTAATGGTGATGCGATTGTTTGATGGCTATCATCCAGAATCAGAGAACAGATTTTTGCCATATATTTTTAGTACACTGATAAGTAACTTCAACATGCAGTCATTACTAACAGCACAGTAGACCTTTGTGGACTGTACATTGACCATTCACTATCCTCCTGGCAGTAAACTAGACAAACCACAGAAGCCCACGTTTCCTTTTGATGGTGCTGTGGGTCGGTCACTTACAATGTCGATGTTTCTTCGAGTGGGTCGTGCAGGATTTCCTTGATCTCTTTCACCAAAAAAAAAAAAAAAAAAAAAGCATGGTGTGTAGGTCTTCCTTAGTTTTCAGTCACATGGGATGCTTTCAGCGCTCTCCTTCGGTTTCCTGAACACTGGGCTGCCATGCTTTGCATGACAATAGAAATGAAAGCACTGCAGCTGTGCTGCTGTTAAGAGGTAAGATACGATTACCACACATGCTGAGGAGAGACATGTTAGAGTAAAGAAACATGGCAGGATTTCAGTGATAATGGGGGGCATATTAGTGCTCAATTACTTAATCATGATGCTAAAATATCAATAACATTATCACACACTTAAACAAAGCCAGAGCCTGACAGGGCAATTCAGTTTCTTATGCTTGAACGACGAGCGTTATCATTTCGATCTGATTCCTCAACACGTGGCCAATCCTAACACTGTACTCTATCATATACTGTCATATGACAGAAGTTCACATAAGAAAACCACCACCAGTGTGTCTGCAGGCGCAGGCTTTGAGTTCTCACGTGAGGCTTATAAGGGGAGTGTAGCTTCTGCAGGTTTCACATCCTGCTAAGATTAAAAACATATATATTACTGAATTACAGCAACAGTGGCACTGACAGGAACATTGACACTGAAGTCATCCAAGTGTTTCCAGTGTATCGTCAGGATTTCTCTTTCTTTATAAGCGAGAGTAGATTACATGTTTCCCTGCCTTTTTGACTTATGACCATGCATCATCAAAGTGAGTCATTATAGAGGCCTGAAAGGCTAAAGTATCCAGTATTTCACAAGAAAAAAACCCACACAAAAATAGAGGAAAGTCATAGAAAATAAACGTAAATGTAATGTAATGTAAGTTTCTCTCTCTCATTCCTTTAATCATCGTGTGACACGAGTGATTTATCTCAGAACCAAATGAGGAAAGTAAAAAGAAACAGACTGATGGATGAAAGTTACACAAAGAATGATAAAAACATAATGTGCTTAGGAATGTGAAACAGATGTAAAGATAGATCTGGCTGCCACAGCTGCACTGAGTTCATGTCATTTTGAAGTGAATGGGCATCTCTCCATTAGACCTTTCGAATAAGGAACTCTTGATAAAGGTTCTTGATGGATTTATTGATATTTAATAGATCATTAAGTAATGATTTATTAACATTAGTGGTACTGCTGCTGAGCAAGGCATTTATTTTATTTAATTATCTTGTTGCGTTCAATGTAAGTAGCTATGTAAAATATAAACATGCTACATGAAATCAGTAAAACATAATAAGTAGTAAACAAAATCCTAGGTCTTTAACAAGGATTTGTTCTTTCATATGAAAAGGATTTTCTTTTTCCCGTTCAGTGAAAGAAACCTGTAATTCCTGACATTCCCCATTTATCCACTCCAGTGTGTTCCCACCTCCTCCTGGGAAATGCAACCTGGTCTCCAAATCTTTCTGAGGAAAAGCGGGCTCAGCTGCTTTCAAGCCAGCGATGCTGTGCACTGGTATTTGTTTGGTTCCATCTCACTGAACAGTTGCTCGCCTGGCACTGGAAACCAAATACACACACACACACACAAACACACACACACACACACACACACACACACACACACACACAGCACAGTCTGTTTTTTTCCTTTTCAGTCTGTGGCGAGCAAAGTTCAATTAGTTTTACAAACTCAAAAGCTGGAGAAAGAGAGAGAGAGTGAGAGAGAAAGAGAGAGATGGAGAAGATTAAAGATGGCGAGAGAGCAGGAAAAGATGAATGAAGCACAAAACGAGGAGGCTTTACGGTGAAATTGAGAGTTACATAAAGAGACACGGAGGAAAGAAGCTGAAAGAAGATTAGAGCTTGGGAGAGGAAAGTGGCAAGAGGAGTATTGAAACAGGAAACATTAAGTGAAATAGAAAATGACAGTTACACACAGTAATGAGACGGGGAAACAGGGTGAGGAAGAGTGTGTGTGATGAAGAGAAGAGGGTAAAGAGGCATCACTTGGCAGCATCCGATTCCAGTGAGTGAGAGTAAAGGAAAATAGAAGAACACAAGCTCAAACCAAACTTTGTTAGCCAAAGAACCACTGGAATTCAGAATCTCACCAAACAAACCAATTATTCAGGAGCTTTTTTTGGTCTAAAAAGCCACAGATTGTACACTCGTTACTGGGACTGGGTGGTGATGACAGGCTGACCCACTGCAGCAATAATTAATTGGTATATGTTTGGAATCTAAAGGCGTTTTTCAAGTCGTGTAGACGAATGAAATGAAAGAGGAGTGGTGAAGAAGATGGAGGTCTTTTTATGGGCACTTCTTCCCCGATCCACACTTAATATTCTCCGTAATGTTGTTCATAACATAATAATTGGCACAGACAGAAGCACGCCTGATTGTGCCTTTGTGCGTTCCTGATTTCCTGTTGAGCAGCTCTAACATGGTCATGATATGTTATATTTGACCCAAATCCTGTTTGAAGTCTATGATCCGTGATATCAGCAGACGCTTGGTGCTCCTCTGTCAGGCCTGGACTACAGCATCCCTTCTCAGAATATTTACTTCTTTAAACGAAATGACGTGAGTAGTTTATTATGAGCTCTCAGCACCATTTTTTCCAAACTTCAGTTCGGGGCACTGCCCAACTCATGAGCTGAGGAATGTTACCCTTTCACCAGATTTCACTGAGAGACTCAAAGCAGTGCGTGATTACAACATTTAAGGTGTGGCGTGACAGCTGTTTAAAGGAATTTGGATCTGGCTTAACCAGTCGGACGAAGCACCAGATTTACCTGATCTGTAAGATACAGTGACTTTGTCTCTCATGTACTGTTTCATGTACTGCTAAAATACTGTTTACACCTCTGACAGTGACGCTTCTCCTGCAGCCGCTAAAATCTGCATCTAATACTATCATGGCACTGTAGAGCAGGTAAAACAGTAGACGTCTGCTCAGCCTGGTGTTTGATTATAAAGCTCCGGCGTTCTACGTGTTAGTTGGAAATGGGTCGAGATTGTAATACAAGAACTGAAATCTACCTTTTAAAAAAAAAACAAGACAGTTTGCAGGTCGATGCCATCAGTTCCAAGTAAATGGCGACAGCTAATGATTATATTTCAGTTCATCTGAAACTCACTTCCATCATTTTTTTGTATTATGGAGCCAGGCTCCAGTACATACATCTAGAAGGAAATAAACAAATGAAATGAATAAATCCCGAATGCAAAAAGCAAAATAACAACAAAGGGAAAACATGTCACACATACAGGGAGTCATACAACAGGATCATATAGTCACAGAGGAGATGCTATTTCCAGCATTGCTCTAACCCATTCTTTAAGTTCTGGAGCTTTTGCTTAAAATAACTCAACAGACCGTTATTATACCCACAGTAATGACAGAAAATGCAGACTTCGGTATGTCTGGTGTTTGGACTGGTCCCCCACTAAGCATAACTTTGGACTTAAAGGCAACAACCTAACATTGTCAGCTCAGGATCTGTTTTTCATAACTGATGCTCAGTAAAACCCACTGCGGACTGAGCAAGCTAATGCTTCTTAAATTCGAGGCCTGGCCTGCAGGGAAAGTTCACAGCATGTGGCACTGACAGTTTTAAAAGGTCGTATTGTGTGTTTGCATTTGTGTGTGTGTCTGTGTGCGTATGTGGTATGTTAGAGATGAGAGGAGGTAGAGACAATTTCCTGTATCGTTGCGGTGCTGCTGCTTTGTATGGCCAAGGAGAGGTTTGTGGTTGCTCACATCCTGGATGTCTTTAGACCACAGTGGTGGGTTTTTATTCTCAGAGAAAAACATTCATATAAGGGGGAGGACAGAAAAACGCTAATGTCTGAAGGAAAACTGCACCAGTCTCGCTCTGTGACAGCTACACAATATAATCTATACGGGACTGACCCTTAAAAAAGAAAAGATGATGCTGCTATCTCTCTTTTTTTTTTTTTAAATGAGAACGAGCAAAAGAAAACAAGTTGTATAGTTATATAACATCTCAAATCCATCACTGGGCTCTGCTGTATCTGCTGTAGCAGTAGATGTCCTGTTCATGTCTTTCAGGTGCTCACCCCTTCAGCTGACAGCACACTGTCAGTCGAAGTGAATAATAAAAACAGCATCTGCACTAGAACAAATTTGGAATTAGAATTATTCATATTTATCCAGCGGTCTTGTGAAAGAGGTGTTCCCTGCAGGCCACTGCACACACACACACACACACACACACACACACACACACACACATACACATAGGAGGAAGGGAAAAACCACTAGTCCCCATCTGCATTGTCCAGAAAGGGAAATGAACATCTGGGAGTGGAAGCTGTTTCCCTCCGGGGGTACAGGGGTAAGATGGGGATCCCAGCTGAAAAAGATTTCACTCAGTATGACTAAACACACACCAACAGCCTCTCCCTTCCCCCTGAATGCCTTGCTCTCTTTTTTATATTGTAGTACCTGCAGGGATTCGTATCAGCCGACACTGTTACGTGTGTGAGCAGTGCGTCAGTTAACACATCTTTACAACTTTTGACCGTGACACATCTTCTGTCCTCCACCATGATCACTTCCTGTCTCTGTGGAGGACGGAGAGTTAGCCCCATCTGTGTTGTGTTGTAACATCTGGTTAGTATTTAGTGTCCCTGGATGCTCCTGCACGTTGCTCGCAGTTTTTCGACTTGGTTTTCAAAATTCGTGACGAAAGAGTGAAGCTGGATGAAACTTTAAGTGAAACACAGCAGCAGCGGGGAAGCTGTGTGTTTGGTGGGTTCCTGGTTGCTGCTGATCTACTTTGAACATGAATTCATACAACCCCGTGTCACATCCCCTTTCTTATCGTCCCTCCACCTCTCTCTGCTCTGTGGGAGAGAATGACAGAATTCAGTGCATGATGTGTGACTGTGCTGATGTGAGAGCTAGAGTAGTGACCCATTAATGTGGCTTCACACACACACACACACACACACACACTGATTTTTGCTGCCTCGCCATATACATTAGGCCATAGTAATTACAATTATCTGCACCATTCACACAAAAACATGCCATGAAATGTGTTCTGTGTTTTGTGTCTTTTTTTATTTTATCCATGCTTCATTTCCTGTTCTTTCAAAAAAAAAAAAAAAAGCACTTTGCAGCAGAACAAATTATTTTCCCACAGATGATTCAGCCTGTTACGTTGCTCGGCAGCTCAAGTCTCCACTCTGCATCTTTTACTCTCTCCCCTCCAGATCCAGCCCTACGATAAGATCGCAGCTCGAGGCCTGCCGGACAACGTGGCCGACAGCCTGAACAAACTGGTGGTGGTGAAGCTGAACGGAGGCCTGGGCACCAGCATGGGATGCAAGGGCCCCAAGAGCCTGATCAGCGTCCGCAACGAGAACACCTTCCTGGACCTCACTGTGCAGCAGATAGAGGTGAGGACGCTCTTCAGTAGCTGATTTTAGGTCTCGGAGAAAAGAGTAGCACTTTGATGCTCTAAAATACACACATGAGTCTGTAAAATCCTGTAAAATACTGAAATAGGCTGTTGTTAGAAAGGACCTCTAAAGACTTGAAAGACTCTAACAACATTCTGTAATGTTACATTAAGCCATTTTCTGAGATGAAGTTTTGTAGTTGCGGTTGTCGTGTCGTGTCGTTGGGCCTGGTCTCGACTCTTCAGACTGGTTTTAAGAAATTACAACTGAATGTTTGAGTGAGTGAGTTGAGCCAGCCCTTAGAGAGAGTGTGAGGTCTGCTCTCCCTTCTTCACTGTGAAGACATGGGGTTTTAATCACAGACAGTCCGCTGTACATGTTACCCCATCACCAAACCTCACTGGTGAAAACACTAATTTAATTCAGTCATAAGAACCAATTCAGCTGTTTGTGGATCTTCACTTGATGGAAGACATGATGGATCTCTTCAGGCTCTCACTTTTGGTTGTTATTCTCATCTCTGATTTTTTTATTTTTTATTATTCTTTCCTTTCATGAAACCTCCCCCCTCATTCCATAAATGCATCAGTGGAAAATAGTTTTAAGTTTGAACTCTTGACAGCTGGCCGCCCTCCTTGACAGATCACATTCTTGCTGTGGCTCAAACTTGGCAGCGGAGTCGACGGTTAGGTGTTGCCTAATTCGCTGGAGCGACGAAGTGGCTGGTTGCCACACCAGCGCACACGATGCAGGCGTGGTGTCAGGAGGAAGTGATGCGCATCATACACACGTACAAACATCTGTGCCGTGTAGTGTGGTTTGCCCTGATGTAGTGTTGTATGATAACCCCACAAGAGGAGCTGAGACTTTTCTTTTTTACCCAGAGTACCCAAGAAAAATGTGTTTATCAGAAAAAAGAAACCTTTCTCTACATGACGCAGCATGCGTATCTTCCTCCAGACACAAGCCTCTATTACTTCATGTGTCTGAGGCACCAGGGGAGAGACATGCGTTTTCTGAAAGTGGGCTGAAGGTCTTTTGAAAGGAGTTCAGTGTGATATCTGGGGGGAGCAGTAGTGAAAGAGGATCTGTTGGTGTGCGGGCAGGCAGGTCTGTGGGATTGGCAGGGAAACAGAGAAGGCTGTGTGCTAAGGGGAGGAGTGTGTGTGTGAAGGGAGGCGTGTACAGAGTTATACCTGATTATACATGAAGACATGATATGTTAAAAAAACTAAACAAAAACACCTTATTCCCTGTGTCAGCAGCACAACCGGCCCCTTGATTCAGCTCAGAATTCAGAATTCAGGTGAAAGCTGTGACCCTGTTCTCATTTCAGAGCCATCAGAGATGATGCTTCCAGAGCTTTGGTGTGCACAGTATGGTGTAACTGAGTTTATATTGGATGTGTGTGGCTGCGTTGTATTTGTGTGTGTTTCATAATGGCCTCATGGGACGCCGCTCTCCTCCCAGCACACTGCTCTCTGTGTCCGAGTCACCGCTCTCCATTTTCTGCTCAGGTCTGGTCAGATTACCTCCTGACTGAGTCGGTCTGTTTAGAACGGGAGAAAATGGATCCCACGCACACACACCGAGCCCGTAGCCACGTCTCCCGTGTGAGAACGCCCCTCTGTGCCACCACAGTGCCTCATGCACGTTTGCTCTGGACCCCTTCAGCGCAGAGACCCGGACAATGTTACTGAGAGCAAACGCTGAAGGTTGGACAAAACTCACGTTTACTGGATGTCGCCACCTGGCTGCTGAAGATTTACCGCTTTCACCTGAGTGAAGTCACTAAAAAACAATTCTCACATGCTCATATGTACAGGTGTCAGGTGTCACCTGACAGGTGCCTATATGAACACTGAAATAGGTTTTACCTGCTGTAATCAGTCCTCTTGTCCATAGTAAATACTGTCAACTGTTTATTGCTTTATTGCTTACAGACAGGCACAGGGCAGTTTTCCATGTCAGACCTGATGTGAGTCACCTATAAAAGGCTGTCCACATTAAAACATTTTCCATCATCAGCTGCAAAACCAGTCCAACAGAAAGACGATTCTAAACACAGGGCCTTTATAATTGTCAGTATATTCAACACATACACACAAAGCACTATTTGCTGACTGAGTACTGGATAAAATGTTCAAGACCATCATCCTGCCTGTTATTAACTCCACACACCCACTGTTAACACACTTGAAAGTTGTGAGGTAGTCGTTGTTTAGTGTGTTTGCAGTGCGTTATGAACTCTTTACCCCCCTGAAGTGACGCCCGTCCTGATTTATTAATTACACAAAGATGTTCTCACTTCAGTGGAGAAAAGTCGGATCTTCCCTTGTTTTCTGTCACAGGCTGTAACTTCAGCTCTTTAACAACTTTCTCACGGCAGCTTCTCCCCACTGATTCATATCCCATTTCTCATCTCCCTCCTCCTCTCACTTTACTTTTCTCTTATTTTGGTACGAAATTGCTTCCATCTGTCTTCAGGAATTATTTTCCTCCTTTGTATTCACTCTAATCACACAGGTTACAGAAACACTGTCAGGACACTCCTTAGTATTTATGATGCTTTACACTGGTCCAGGAATTCAAATGTACTAGTGTTAGTTGCTGTGGTGTCAGATTATGTCACTCCTTTCAAACAAAACCAAGAGTCTCTCCTACACAAATATTTACGTTCCTGCCGCACGTAGATTCCTCTCGTCCAATGTTAGATACTAATTCTCATTTTGTCTGATAATAATGATCTATACAAAGTCCCAAGTCATGTTGCATTTCCTTGCACAAAAACCTCAACTAATTGCATGAATGCGCATTAGAAGACCATCCCCTCGGTCACACTATGATCACCCTTAACTTTAGGTGAGAAACTAAATGATGAATTAATCATAATGTACATTTTGACTCTTAACGAAACCTGCCTGCCCTCTATTATATATTCTAAACTAAAAGCCACATATAAATGTTCATTTAGATCCTTAACATTTCCATCAATCTGCGTTATCTTTAACTTTACCAGTGTGATCCCCCAGTAAGTCTTCACTGGAAACATAAACCTAAATGTAGCTTTTTCTTTTTTCTTTTGTCCCACAGCACCTGAACAAGACGTACAACACAGATGTGCCCCTGGTCCTCATGAACTCCTTTAACACAGATGAAGACACAAAGAAGATCCTGCAGAAGTACACACACCACCGCGTCAAGATACACACCTTTAACCAGAGCAGGTGAGAGAACAGGTTCATTTAGACGTCAAGCAAATGACGTCAAGCGTGAAGAGTAACAGTGGCCCAGTTCAAACACTCCTGACGCAAATGCATCGGCAAATACCAAGATGACGCTGAGATTATTGTCATACAAGCTATTAAACTAGAAAGAGTAGAAAAAATCAGTATCAGTAGTTTATTTAGTTTGCATAACTGAACCCAAAACTCAGCTTCCGGTCTGTGTTCAGTACTGGACTGTCCCCTGGTGTGTGCTGCTCCTGATTCTGTACTAAAACTGTCAAGAACAGCAGCATCCAGACAGGAAATGTCATGTAATATATGGAGAATGTCGTTAATATTTAATGCCCTGGTGTCTCTAATTTGTCATTCACGTTGAACTGGCTTTTTACTATTTCCCCTGAATTATTTAGAGCACTCGTATGTGCTGCGTTCCTGACTGTAGTACAAAGCAGTTTCGGACTGCAGCGTGGTAGCTTTAGGATTTAATGTCAGCATGAAGGAAGTGTTTGAATAGTTGAAACGTCAGTCAGTAGGAGAACAAAGAGAAGTCTGTGGTTGGATGTTAGCAGAGTAATTCACTATGTGGTGTTCCAGCTGATGACAGACAACAATCGGTTGTTATCCACCCACTGTCATTACTTCTTTACCCGTTACCTGCCAAACTGCAATTAAGTTTATTCTAAATGCAGTTCCTGATAAATACACTGTAGGTAAAACAGCAGCAACGGTACAGCAGAACTAAACTGTACTAACTTTAACTAAATTGTTAAAGTTTTTTTATTGCAAAAGTGGAAAAGCAAATGTTGTTCAGCCTCTTAAATATAATAATTTCCTGCTTTTCTCTATTTTATATAGTAAACTGACTAGTTTTACTTCACCTGGACACAGTCGTGCAAACAGAAAGCGCACACAGCTTGTTGTTAAGTTTTAATATTTGATTGGCTTCTTTAAGGTGGAATTTAACTCTCTAATCTTTGTAGCATCTTTGTGTCTGATGAGTTGTTCTCTTAAACATTTCGTGTCTTGAAACACGGGTCAGGTGCCCATGTGAACATCCCTCGTGTTCATACTGGTCCTGAGGGGATTTGTTCCTAAATTAATTTCTTTGGTTCTTTGGTAATTTTGGTTCTGAGATGACATGAAACCTTTGAAGTCCATGAGCTCATATCAGAACCGCTCATCTGAAACGTCTTCCCAGAACAGTTAGCTGGAATAAATCCTCCATTAAAAAGGCCTTCCTCTCACCTGACCAGCTCATCTGCATCCTGAAATATCCTCAGCCGGCTCCCACTCAGTGCTGTTCCTCACGCCGAGGTTTGTTAACCCAACCTGACGCGGATCCTTCTTAGAAACCCTTTGATCAGTGTAATGCACGCAGCGATGATGGCTTGGACTCTTTGGCTTGTTGCCTCTTCTGCCTCATGAGGCTGATGTTTGAAGTCCTGTAGTGAAATGAAAAGAAGAAAGTCCCGTGCCACTTGGCTTCGGACGTTTCTGCAAAGTCTCCACGGATTTACAATTTCTCTTTGTGCCGTTTGTCTGCTTAATACGCTCAGTCTGAGATCCACAGCCTTGTAGTGGGTGATTGAGATAAACAAGTTAATCTGTTTTTTTGTTGTTTTTTTTTTTTGCTTGTTGTTTTTAAGTTTGTTTTTATCAAACAATAAATTATGATACTGTGTTTTCATCTCACTGGATGTTTGTTTCTAAACCAATAATCTCAAAAAGAAAAAACTTGATGGCTGGTCTCATTGTGGACTCTCCTCCTCTGTCCAGGTATCCTCGTATCAACAAAGAGTCCCTCCTCCCTGTGGCCACAAGGTTGACCATGACTGGGCAAAACACAGAAGGCTGGTACCCTCCGGGGCACGGGGACACCTACGCCAGCTTCTACAACTCGGGCCTGTTGGACCAGCTGATCGCACAGGGCAAAGAGTACATCTTTGTGTCCAACATCGACAACCTGGGAGCCACCGTGGACCTGCACATCCTGCACCACCTGGTCAGCCAGCCCAACGGCAAGCGCTGCGAATTCATCATGGAGGTGACGGACAAGACGCGTGCCGACGTCAAGGTATGTGGAGCAGGAGGAGGACTGGGCTTAAATGGGATGATCGCTGAACAATGTTTACAGTTTCTTGTAGTTTGGGTGAACTGATCCTTTAATTTTTCACTGGAAAACAAAACAGAGGTAAAATCACTCTGACTTTCAGGGTGGAACGCTGATCCAGTACGAGGGAAAACTGCGTCTGCTGGAGATCGCCCAGGTGCCAAAGGCCCATGTGGACGAATTCAAATCGGTTTCAAAGTTCAAGATTTTCAACACCAACAACCTGTGGATCTCTCTGGCTGCTATCAAGAGGCTGCAGGAACAGAAGGCAATGGACATGGAGATCATAGTCAACCCCAAGGTGAGTGAAGAGAGGGGAACAAAAGATACAGTTAAGGATGAGCAGTGCACGGATAACACGCGGTACGCACAACCACACGAGCCATTCAGATTTTCAAGGTGAAATGAAATTAATGAATCCATTAACAAACAACCAGCGAGTGAAAAACAGAATAAAAAACAAAACAGATACATTAATTTGCATGCATTATATTATTACTAAGGTGCAGAATGTAGTTTGTCTTCACTAAATGTGTGGTGTTAAGTCAGTGACTGGGACAACACTTGTACCAGCATGTTTCTGGGCTGAAGTGAGACGTGGCTCTGATTCAGATGAGTCACAGATGATTCGGTTCTAATCAGAGGACCTCATGAATAATGTCAAAAAAGCTGCTCCAGAAAAAACAGTTTCAAACACATGTAAAAAGTTTGGCTTAAAGTAGCTCCTGAGGACCGGCATTTATCACATATGACCGTCATTACTGTGGAAACATGTTACATCAGTGCATTACAAAGATGCTGCTAAGCCTGATCAACACGATTCTTTACCCTGTGAGTGTCATCAACCAAATAAATCCTCTAGATCTGAGGTTATCAAACTGTGAGGTTCCCCAGGCGGAGGGAAAGATACTGCGAGAGGTGAACGGGGACAAGCTCATGCCAGTGTTCGGAAAACAACAGGAAGTTGCTTATCATAGTTTGGCAGACTAATCACCAGCACAGAAAACAGCTGCAGCACTAGTTCGTACATACAGTAGATAAAAACAATGCAAAGAGGAACTAATAACTAATCTGACAAACTTTTAATGGTCCCAATTTGCCAAAATGTACAAATATAGGCTGAACTGTCACGGCCGGGCAGCCAGGAACACGAGGGAAGAGAGGACCTAAATGCGAGTAAACTAAAAGTCTTTTAATCAAACTCAAAATCACTGGAAGAGTCCAGGGCCAGAGAAAAGGTAGGTAAGTACATGAGGGGGAAAATGCAAGGCACAGGTACGGGAACAAACACAGGGAACCAACACAGGTAAAGACACAGGCAGACTCAGGTACAGACAAAGACATGGAGGACACGGGGACAGCGAGACTTATATACATGAGGTAATAGGCAGCAGGTGAGACCAATTAGTGCGGGGCAGACAATCACAAATGGAGGGAAACTAGACAAGGACAGGAAGTAACTAAGACAAGATACACAAGGGCTACGACTTCAAAATAAAACAGGAAATGCACATCAAAAACTCAAACACCCTACTAACAGAACTAAAGAAACTAAACAAGAGTCCAGAAGCTCCAAATGTCCACAAAAGAGTTCCAAAAACAAACCAAAGGATTCAGAAAACAGCCCCTTTAGGGGCGTAACTCACTGACTCCATGGCAACATTCCTGTTCACAGCCTTTAAAGTGTGAGAACTTAAAGCAGACGCTGGTCCTGGGGGACACCATTGTCTCAGTTTTGTCCGAGGAGGGACCCACAGTGTCTGACAGACTTGTCAGACTTGGTTCTGTATGACAACACAAGCTTTTCTCCTCAGTCAGCTCCGTGGGAGGAATACCATCAGCCTCCTGAAATTTGCTGTGTTGCAAGATGCTCTAGTCTTTCTGTTTCCTCCTCTTCCTTCCCTTTTAATAAATTATGGAAGCCATGAGAGTGAAATGAGTCATGTCCTGGTAATAGTCCACTGCTGGATCATCCATGTGTGAGTCTGAAGCCTTGAGGGGACCAGTTCAAAGAGGGACCACACACCAGTTTGGCTGAGTATATGTAAATAACCAGCCAGCCTCTCAGAATAATGTCATCTGTGCTCTTTCACCATGTCCATCCTGTCACGTTAGAATCAGCAGCCGTGTATAGCAGAGCAGAGAGATCTGCACCACTCTCCTCTACAGAGACCACCACCTCTGAATAAATCATATGGTACAAAAAAAAAAAAGCTTGAAGGGGAAACTCATATTTGAAAGCCTCTCTGCTCTTTGCGTTTCAGCACAGCTCCACTTTCTGAGCCGTCTGTTCTGTGTGGTTTTTGCATACAAAGGAGAGAAAAGGAGCTTCTAACCAATCCAGTTTTCTGGCCTCCTCTCTGGTGGCTCATCTGTGTGTGTGTGTGTGTGTGTGTGTGTGAAGGAGTAACAAACATTTTATTTCAGACTCCACTCGTGTGACTTAAAATTTAAAGCTGCCTCTCATTCTGCTCTACTTATCCAGCTTCTGTGGTCCAGCTGTCACACGCGTTTGCATGTGGTTCATTTCCTTTTTAACGAAGCAAAGATTTGTTCAAAGAACTTCAAAGAAAAGCGAATTAGCTGCTTGAATTAACCTGAAGGAAAGGTCTGAGTAAAGGCTTAATCAGCTCCACGTCTTCCTTGCACATGTTTATTCTTTATTTCCCCCCAAAGCTCTTGGTGACAGAGCAGCCCTGTTAAAAGCACTGCAGCAAACAAATTTGATTTGATTTGACTTGATATTATTTTGGTGGTGCCCGCCTCCCTCACCCGTCACCCCCCACCCCCCGGGGTACGCATATCTGTGACCAGTGTAGTGAATTCACTGCTGAGCTCCAGCCTCAGTCCTGAAGGCTGTAGATGTAGTTCTCCAGCCCTCACACAGCGTGACACAGCGAGTCTTATGTAACCGTTGATAACAGTGTGGCTTTACGTAAGCCTGTGTGTGTGGTCCCTTCTAGGTAAGAGAGCAGCAGGAAAACCAGTCAGAGGGGATGGTTCCCTTTACAGCCCCACAACCTGTGTGCACCTGTGAAACTGAGAGACACCGAAGATAGAAACACCCATGAAGTGGTGGATGTTACATAATTCCCAGACCCTGTGAAACCTTTCAGTCTAAGTTTGGTTAAAGCATCAGGGGCAGAGGAAAGGTTCCAGTCGGTCCTGAGACAGGAATCTCGAGCCCACATGAACACTGGAACAGTTTTTGCTTGCTGTGATCATTCATCCTCTTCACACTGGCCAATAAAAGCCACTTAAAGCTACTTAAAGTAGCAGAGTCCAGACCCAGTCACTGAAGGAACCGAGGTGACTGAAGGACGGTGGGATCATGACAGTGTGACATTTCTGGAGAAGTGAGCTTTAAACCGGATGAGATGGCAGATGTTTGTGTTTTCAGTCAGTCACAGATGTTTTAAATGAAGAGGCTTCTTTGCTAAAGGTTGGTGTTATTGGCATGACTGTAAAGTGCACGACTGACAGAGCAGATTTACACTGTGTGTTCTGTGCAGTATAATAAGAACCTAAGACGTACGGTTTGTTGATGCATCAGAATCAATGTTCTGTGAGAGAGAGGACACTAACTTCCTTTACTGTTGAGTACTGAATCACTTCTGTCTTCTCCTGGTCGTCGTCAGACACTTGACGGTGGACAGAACGTCATCCAGCTGGAGACGGCGGTCGGCGCGGCGATCAAATGCTTCGACAACGCCCTGGGAATCAACGTACCTCGCAGCCGCTTCCTGCCCGTCAAGACCACGTCAGACCTGCTGCTGGTCATGTCCAACCTGTACAGCCTGGACGCCGGCTCTCTCACCATGAGCCCCAAGAGAGAGTTCCCCACAACGCCGCACGTCAAACTGGGCAGCTCCTTCACCAAGGTAATCATGATAAAACAAATTCACATATGCATATAAATCATCACGTCGTTTATTTAATCATTTGTAATGTCCGTGTGATCAGGTGCAGGAGTACCTGACCCGCTTCGAGAGCATCCCTGACATACTGGAGCTCGACCACCTGACGGTGTCTGGAGACGTCACCTTTGGGAAAAACGTTTCGCTCAAGGTAAACGACACGTCTTCAGATGAGGAAAATGATTCTCTGTCGTTTTGAATCCAGCATCACTGTGAACTTTCATGTGAAATAAAAAAGGGGTTTAAAAACATTTTAAGGATGTAAATGGATCTTAACCACAAAATTATATTGGCTCTAAAAGCGCAGAAGTCTCTTGGGTTGATAACCCAGAAAGACCACTGCATTATTTATTCCCACAGTGATGGTGCACGATGTTAGAGATACACTGTGGGTCTTAGAAAGGCTTCAAACCACCGCTGAGTTTCACTTTCCTTATTCATTCATGTGAGGCATCTGTGGGTGAAAAGGTACAGACACATTTCTAGATTTCACAAACCAGTGAAGTGCTAAATCTGACAAATTTAAATGCGGTGGGTAAATTAACCCGTGAATCACTGAAGCTGATCACGTTTCGTACGGAGAAAACTGCTCAGTTATTTATTAGTTACTTCACAGATTAGGAAAAAACATTCGAACCATAATCAGACTGTTCCATGATTAAACCAGTGGTTCTAAACCTCTGTGAGTTGTTAACGTTCCCAATGTGATGATGAAAACAGATGTGCATCTTCTTCTGCCACTGAACTAAAACCATCACTCTTCGTCCCTGCAGGGCACCGTCATCATCATCGCCAACCACGGAGACCGGATCGATATTCCAGCCGGCTCCATGCTGGAAAACAAAATCGTGTCTGGCAACCTCCGCATCCTGGACCACTGAGGCCTTTTTCACCCCCCCAACCCCATCATGTGACCCAGTTGGCTTTATCCCAGTCATGTGACCCGTTTCCCATGTTTGCCTGACATCAACAGATTGTGTGGGGAAGTGTTTTTTCCTCAGGCCGTGTGTGATAGCATGTGCAGTGTTACTCTGCAGTCTCAACAGCGGTTTGTTGGGAATGTGTGTGTAGCTTGCATATACTGCCCTCTACAGGCTGTTTATTATAAAATATACATATAGTATTAATGATGAGCTAGCCATAACTCTCTCAATTTTCATAATGAACTATATTCATGATAAAGAGAAAAAAATCAGCAGTTCAGATTTTTTATTCTCCTTTTAACTCGTGATTTTGACAGTTTCCTGGCCAGAAAATAAAACCTGACAAAACAAATAAAATAGAAATGAGTGAGGATAAAAATGAGAACTGCACATCAACAAAACCAACCTGATGATTTTATCATCTTCGTCCTCTCTGTGCACTTACAGCACTGCTAATGCAATCACAGTGCACATTCACAGAGCTGAAATTATTTATCCATTATCATCCAGTACCTGAGGCTGGAGCCTCGCAGCTCACCAGTCTAACTCAGGCCTAAAAAACAAACACACAACATTGACATTCATTTGGATTTTCTCCAGGATTAAACCGACTTTTGACTAACTGTTATTTGGTGTTGGGATAAGAGCAGTGAGACTTAACCACAGCAGTAAACTTCCTTAAACATTAACCTTAAAGCGTTAAATTCACCAAAATCAGAGAATCCAGTCCATGAATTTGAAAGTGAAGTTTGTGCTTAGAAATAAATTGGTAAACTTCTTCCAGAGCAACGCGGCAGCTGTGACTTCCACATTACAGAAGTGTAGAGCATGTTTCCACTGGATATATTTACACCTGCAGTGTCCAGGCCGACCTGGTCGCAGGTGTTTGTGCCATACAAGAGAAACTAACGTTACTCATGTGATGCCTGAGCGACGTCTGTGGCTTTTGGACTGTAATGATCCATATCCAGGCATGAAAGCGATGCCATGAAATTTTATGTAACATCTGAAATGATATCATTTTAAAGTGAAGGCCTTTGTATGCACAGATGATGACATATCACACTGTTCATTACTGTTTTTTTTTTTTTAATCCAGTATGGTTCACATTTTGATCTTCATGTTGTATGAAACCTCAAGCCTCCATCACGGTGTCAGATCTCTCCTCTTTCCTCTGTTCCGCGTTGACTCTTCATTCGAAGCACGACGGGACATTTTAAGACACGTACGCAAAGTCTGAGTGTGAGAATACTTGAGGTGGGTCCGACCCGTGTGGACCGGGAGCCTGAAAGCAATAAGCGTTGATCTGTGACAGTGACGAGGTCTGAGCCCAGCCCAGTTCTGCCTCCTCGGAGCTGAATAAAGTGCAATATGAAATACTGAGCGTGCGTCATCTTGTGTGTCTGTGCACCCACAGTGAACTCATCCACATCAAGAATTCAGTGGCTTTCACGTCGGACAGCTGCAAAAACTTCAATATTATACATCCCTACAGTTTACAGATGAAACGGCCTAATTAAGGGAATAAAAATAACTGCATGATGTTTTCAGTTCTGACGTCAATGAGGCAAAATACATCAGGTCATATGAGCGGTTTGGTGACATCCTGTCTTCATATTTAATGAGCTGCTTCGCATCAGAGTTTCCAGAGAAGAAGAAGGAGACATTAAAAAAGTCCCAGATCAGAACTGAAAGCATGAAGGGTTAGGTTCAGATGTTCAGAGTTTGTCTGGAACGTCTCTGCTTTCTATTTTTAAGCTGTGGAACAAACAGATTTTGCTTTGTTTTGATTTGTTTTTGTCGTCATCGTGCTGGTCATTCAAAAAAAAACAAACAAACTGGCACAGCGAAATGTGTCACTTTTACACTTTATTGTTTAAAGTTGTTACAAAAAAGTGTTTGCTGGAAACATTCTTTGCTTTTGCCTTAATAAGCAGAAGGAGACACCAGACAGGAGAAGAGGAAGAGGAGAGAGTGGGGGTGGGCGGGACAGACTGACAGACATTGTGTGTAAAAACAAGGTTGAGATAACAGTACAGAGACAGAGTGAAGCCCTTACTCACACACTGCATCCACAGAGAGAGACACGACGCCTCCGAGTCCATGAAAGAAAACCAAAACAAGACTGGGTGAAGGAAAGACACGAAACTTTAAACTTACGAGGTGTCCTCAGAGGACTTTAGCTGTGTGTGTGTGTGTGTGTGTGTGTGTGTGTGTGTGTGAGACAGGTCCTTGTTTTTCTCCCTGAGGTGAGTTAGCGTGTTGCAGTCGGAGCTCTGGGGGATACTGATGAAGTTGAAGTTATGTGTGTGTGTTGAAGAACAACTGTGTGGACAAATGAACACACACAAACCGAAGACCGTGCACATACAATCATCATGAACACATAAATTACAATGTCGCTCACACACACACACACACACACTAAGGATACCTGTTGAACCTGCGTGTGTGTGTATACTGAAGAACGTGGAGAGTTTGGAAGTGACCGTGACAGTAAAGCTGCTTCACTGCTGGACAGTTTCTACAGTGCGAGTGTGTCTCTCGTTCTCACGCCTGCAGCTGCAGGACTGACGTGGACGAACTACAGTGACGGTGCAGGATGTGTTGTGTGTTCACGCAGCAGGAGTCTGGGAGAATTTGTGCTTTCACTCGGTCTACAAAATATCAGTATCGTCTTCTCCACATTTGTTGGTGACAGTTGTCATTACAGCCAGTGAAATCTTACGTAGTGATTCAAGTTAGAATTAAAATCAGAGCCTCGTGCAGCCTGTAGGCCCCGGGGCTGAGGCAGGGGCCAAGGGCTGTGTCTGGGCTGGATCTCGGTTGCACTTCATTCTCCATCTTTTTTCCTTCTATATTAAAAACTTAGATCTTGTGACAGTTACTGGGATATATAAACATAACAGCTCTCATCACAGTTTTCAGTCCACAAAAAACTGAAATAAAGATCAGTCCGTCCTGATGTTCTGTACCCACACTGTGGAGATCGTCAGCCCTAAAATGCTCTTTGGACACAACTTCAACACACTGTTAGGAAAGCACAGATTAACACAGAGCCCTGATTAGGACACTCACACATCCATAAAGAGAGTTTAGCAACTTGAAGCCATGCATGTGTTTGCGTGTGTCAAACCTGAGTCAAGCAGCTACAGTCGTCTTTTTCCTAAGTGTGTTTAGTTGCTTGCTTGATGTCATGGATGGATGGAGCTTCCTGCTCTGTGACAATTCAGGTGAAACACAGAGACGCACATTAAATTTGGCTAAACACATCATGGCCTGTGTTTCAAATCATGCCCAAAATGGTGCAGTGACTCTTGGCTTTTCAAAATAAAACACATCATCATTACTCACACTGAGCATTTTAAAATACTGTTATTGTTCAAAACAGTAAGGGTGTTATTGTCAAATGCCAATATCTGAGCCTAAATGACTAAGATTAATACTGATTATAATACTTTATCAGGGAAAATAATGATCGTTACCGCTGCTGTACCTGAGCAGGTAAACCCCAAACATCACAGGAGACAAGCAGGATAAACCAGACTGTTCACACTGGCAATGTTTGTCTGTTTTAATAACATCTGTTTGTACCGTCAGTTTCAACGAGCAAGTTCCTTTCCACTTTTAATATCATGCAGTATTTGACCAGGTCTGGTTATAGTGTGTGTGTGTGTGTGTGTGTGTGTGTGTTTTCCTGCATGAGGTGACACATTAGCTACATATCTGCGGTATCACGGCTAACCTCAGAAAATCAGAGAAAAAAAAATGTATATCACTCACCCACAAAAACGTTTCACTCGGACTTTAAAGGGAGGGAGCAGTCATTCAGGCTGTTTACAAAGACGCCTAGAAGACTCAGCTTCCCATAATGCTTTAGGAGGTTTCCGTTCCAAATCTATTGCTTTGAATGCGAGAAGGCCATGGTGACGCCTAATAAGAGAGAAGTATAACTGAAGGGTTAACACACAGAGTGAGAGCACGCCAGAGGACACGGTGTATGAAAAGGACAAACAGATCTGAGAGGTGAACATGGGGGAAAGACTGAATGAACCCTCAGAACACACCTAGAACTTTATATCTCATTAACAATATACTGTATTTTCAAATTAAAATGCTAAACGGTATTGAAGTTAGGCATATCTGACAAATAAAGAATGAAGCAATGGTTCCTGGGCCATAAATAAACATCTTTGTTTAAATTAGCTCTAAGAGATGTACACAGATATATATTGCAACAATAAACATGAATAAAAACCGTATGTTTGCACTACGGTGTGTTAGTAATTTAGATAAATACTGTTGTTAAAAGTTCTTTCCGAGAAACAAACACAAAAAGTTTACCCAGCAGTGTTCTTTGTTTGGTTTTTGTGTCTCTGGTTTCACATGAAAATATAGAAATCTTTGTTGTCATTCATGAAAAAGCAATACAAAGGTCACTTAAAAATGAGAAAGAGACAAAAAAAAGGCCAGAAAAAAGTTTTTTTTTTTTTTATCATTACTGCAGAGAAAAAAGAAAACATATCTGGGGAAGGTCCCTGTTTCCAGTGCAGGGCCAAACAAAACGCGCCCCGCTCTGCGTCACTCCACGGATGCTGGGAAGTTGCCCGCACTAGTCGAGGGGTCCCTGGAAGATGAGTCTGACGTAGCCCTGCTCGCCATTCAGCTGCTGGGCACAGAAGGGGCAGGCGGCGTGGAAGGTGTGTGTGCCGTGCGGCAGCGGGATCTGACTCCAGAAGGCCGCCGTCTTCTCCGAACAAACATGGCCGCAGGGGTTAAAGGCGTGGGTGGGCGGGGCGGCGTCCACGTAAAACCCCGCCTCGCAGCCCAGCCACAGCGGCACGTACGGCCCTTTAGCTCGGCACATGGGACACTCCCGGTGCCGACCCTCCCGGCCCTCCCTCTCCTCGCGGTGGTTGCCCCAGTTGTGGTAGCCGTGGACGTGGCCGCACTGAAGGTACACCCACGGCTGCTTCTCGTCCGGCGTGTCCTTGCGACGCATTGAGGGGAAGGCCAGCGTGTTGAAGCCCACGGGACACTGCGGCCGGGCCGCGTTGATCTCCTGCCGCAGAGCCTCCAGGTGTTTGAGGGTGGGGGTGCGTGACAGGCCTTCAGCGGTGCGCCACAGCAGGGTCGCACCGCAAAGGTCGATGAGAGAGCCGTCGACGAGCTCCTGAGTCTCCGTCTCTACCTAAAACAGAGAGTTACAGATGTGGGCTGATTTTAAAAAAAGCAGTGGTACAAAAACATAAAAGCAGATTAAGATCCAGGAGCCGCATTACGAACCTGTGGTGGTGTCAGATTATTTAGTTATTACCTGTCGTCAGGATTTTTCCAAGCAGCCCCTTCACCCACAGATCATTTCAAATAGGCCTCAAACGTCTCTTTGAAGAAACTTCCAAACTTAATTAATTCATCTGCTCTGCTATAGTTTAATCAGATTTTGTATTGTTCAGTTTCCTTTACTCCACCAGGAAACTTTTTAGATGTTTGTATTTATTAATTTATGTATTTCTTAATTATTTCATCACTAAATAAATAAATAAAAATAAATAAATAAAAACACTGGGTACATGACCTCTGGACTAGTGACCCCTGAGGTGTGTACAGTTCAGACAATGGACAGATGGACATAGGATAGCTGCCTGCTTCAAACTGAGGTGTGTAGTACTTGTCAGTGCACAGCAGGTGGCAGCTTAACTCCAGCATTCCCCCTTTTTTCAGTCGTCTGAGTGATTCAGGGAGGACACAGGGGACTAACAGCTGGAGGGACGAGGAAATTAACAGAACAAGTGACCAGAGGGGTGGTGTTGGGGGGGCAGGACAGAAAGATGCTGGAAAATTTCTGAAACTACAGTCATGAGGAAACTAAGTTTGACTCGGTCACATCAAACACATTAGACGGGGAAATTCCAGGTTTAGATAAACAGAACTCAACAGGGTGGGACAAAAACAGGATGATGAAAGACAGAAAGACTGAGTGGGACGATAGAGGGAAGAAGGGAAATAATCTGAGGGGCACGGCTCCACGGGCAGCTCCCAGGGCTTCTGGTGCTGAGGTCACAGTGAGCGGCAGCATCAAGCTGCCACTGGATGACGCGTCCCCTACCAAGTGCATGTGTGGTCTTTATGTCGCACTGATAAAACAACACGCGTTCACATCTGCCCAGCAAATCCACAGCCGGCCAGCGAGCTGCTGAACTGGAACGGGTGTGAGTTCAGTGTCTCGCTCGAGGGAAACAGTTAGGGACAAGGCTGCTCCTGTAATCATTAATCTACCGACACGTCAAAATAAAAGTTGACCATCTGAAAAACCGGTTGCCTGATCAATAAACAACCACACTCAAGTTTAATGATCTCAGCGCTCAGGGCAGATTCACACGCTCTCATTCTCGACTCTCAGTTATAATTTAATTACACTAAAGCGGATCATTTATCAGCACGAAAAGCTTTTATTAAACGCAGCAGGAACTCAGACACTGTACTCGCTTCATTTATTACACTTCTCAACAGCCCCCACAGCAGGCTCAATAAAAACCTGTGTGTGTGTGTGTGTGTGTGTGTGAACTGCCCTCTAAGATATTCCTAATTACTCCGGCTTCAACCTTGTGTCAAACAGAAGAAGGGCAACGATCTGCCCCGCTGGCAAAGCTGAGTGAGTCCGTCCACGGACTCCGTCCACGGACTCACTCACTCATGGATGGATGGATATTTTTTTTTTAATAATCTAAGGACAGAGGAGGTTACAAACACAGGGTTTTAAAACCTAAAAAGCATCCAACAGCACACCTCAGGCACCTATTAACACACACAGGCTAAGAGTTAGCCTTCAGAGCTTTTTCGCAAAACTTGCTGAGACGACTTTTTTCCACCCATTCAATCAGAAAGTCCTTCAGATGTTAACCTTCACAAACACAGGGCAGTTATTCCATTTAGAGAGCTGTGTACTCGCGAAGGTATGGAGAGGGGAGGGTAATATGCTAGATTACAAAGCTCAGAAAGGTTTGACCAGTTACTGTATATAAAAAACACATACAATATATTCTGAATGGTTTCAGTCTCATAACATTTTTTAGGGCTGGATCATATTTCTCAAAATTTTGATAAAAGATATATTTAATATTTATTTTGATGATGTTATTCTTAGTAGTCCCATCAACACGAACAGCTTCTTCCTGTCTGTTGAATATTTTACAGCCCTGAACTGTGTGTTAGCATTTTTCCGACAAGTTTTCACAAGTGTTGGTGTTGGGACAGACCCAGTATTTTGTTAGCACTGGTATTGACGAGCGGGGACCACATCAGTATCTAAATGGACCGTAGGGACATTTGCAGTTAAGTTTATATGCTGTTTAATGTGCTGCAGCTGAGCAGCTAATTAACTATCTGAACGGCCACCCTCGAAGGCAGGGTGAAAAGCTAATCATCTTAGAGGAAGTAAGATCCAGTTTGATTCTACTTTGTCCTTTTACATCTGCACACAGTCGTACTATCTGAAATCAATCATCATGATCCTTCAAAATATACCTAAAAATCTCAAAAATCTCTGTCTCTGTAACAGCATCAGGATGATTCCACCGAGCGTTCTTCACTCCTGACAGTAAAACCCCATCACATGCTTTCCCACAGCTGATAATCTAAATTGTCCATTAACTGTGAAATAATGAGTGGTTTCTACAGTGGTAGATAATGCACATGTCGTTAACTCTCTGGAGGGTAAAGGGCAGGGGCAGAGACTTGAAAACAGGTGGGACGTCAGATAAAGAGACAGATTAATGTTAGAACAGTGGACATGCTGAAGGTGAGCTTGTGGTTGATGATGTGGATGTTGTGGGAGGGAAGATAGAGAGGAGAAAATGCCACAGGTGAGCACAGTGCTGTGATTGGCTGAGAGACCCTGACGTCCACCGGAGGATCCTCTTACAAGGTCCTGTTACACACAGCTTTGATAGACGGACCTGTTGCTGTGGAGACGGCATCCCGATAACCTCCGTGTGGTGGTAAACTCTGACTGACCTCCCACAGTTGGTACGAGAGGGCGAAGATGAAGGAACGGATGAGAGAGAAGTATGGAAAAAGAGGAGAGGACAGAGAGGAGCAGATGTTCAGCTCTGACACTTACAGCCAGTTTGCTCCATTAAAAACCATCAATGATCAATGTTTTCATAACACCAACGCATAAAATGACTGTGTCACCATGTGACAAACAACCCAGAGAGAATTATCACACTCTGCAGTTCCTGTGAGCTTTATAGAGCCTTACAGTGAGTTTCAGCTCAGTTACATGTCACCGCTCTAACTGTGTTGATTTCAGCTGCCTGCTCACCACCAAACAGCAGACAGACACAGTTAGAGACTAGCTGGTGAACACAGTGGAGCATTTAGCAGCTGAAGTGCCAGATATTTTTCTCAGGAACTGGTAGAGGCCAAAAACAGAGCTAAGAATAGAGTGAATACTAGGCTCACACCCATCAACACAACTTCAAATAAATGATAATGCTGCTTGTAACTGCTGGATGAGGAAATAAGCAACTGTTTGCTAACTCATCATATCAATTTAAAAGGTGTCAGTGTTGTGTTCACAATGTGTTTCCGCTGCACCCAAGTGGCTCAAAACAGTGGTCACCTGCCTGAATGCGAAAACATCCCGTCTCTCTTCTTCTGAACAATGAAAACTCCACGATAAGTCAATGTGGTGCGAAATGTTTCTCATGCTTTGCATCGTGTCTCACCATCTTTCCCCGCTGCTGTGCTGAGCGTGTTTCACGCAGGGTGAAGACGTTGCCGCAGACCGAGATCTCCCTCCAGACGCCCGGTTTGGAGTCCTGGGTGAAGCCGTTTCGAGGGTGCATCACCAGCACACCGTTTGTGGTGAGCCCGTCCATTTGACTGTCAGACGTCTTCCACTTAGCAGCTTTCTCCTGAAGAAAACGAAGACATGGGCAGATGTGAGAAGGATGGGGACAATTCAGATGTTCATTTTGTAATCCTGAACCTTATGTCTGTAAAACTCGTGTTCTATTTGTCACTCAGTTGAGTTGGGACTTGGTGAACTCTCTCTGCACTCAGCTCTAAACATGAACTCAAGAGGGTGTTAAGCACAATATAAGAGGGAAAAGGAGCAGTGGAAAATTTAGCGGCTGTGTGTTGATGCCAAAATGTCCATATGACAGGCTGCAGCTTGAAAAAACAAGACTTCAAGTAAATTACCAAGAGCCAGCTCCACTTTTTTTTATACTGAGCATGTGTGAATTCAGTTTTGTAGCCAAGGACACTGTGACAGGACATCAGTTGTTGTCCCTCTGCTGTCATGACAACAACAATTCGAGAAGAACGATGCTTACTTCTGACATTAAATATAAAATAGATGAAAAAGTAAAAGCAAACATGATTGGGGAAAGAAAACAGGTTGAAGTTTTATATTTCATATTACTTTTTTTCTACTAGAACATTAGACTCTTATTTCATCTCTTATTTTCCTTTTTTTTTTGTTACATTTCCTTGTGGTTCTTCGGAGCTCTGTCCTTTCATTTTTCAGCTTTACTCTCTCACAGTAGACTACACATGTCTAAGGCACCAGATGAAACACTGCTCACCCCTAGGAAGATGTTCTTGGAGGAATCGAAGCCTGCGGCATAGATGCGTGCGGTGTAAGGCGGCGTGCGCTGGCAGATGATGCGGCAGGCGAAGCGGGAGATGGTGCTCTGAACCGACTGGGTGTCTGCGTTACTCTGGCTGCCCGCCACCGTGTCCGTCACTACAAAGTCTATGGGACTCTCTGTCGATCGACCGATCTGATGGAGAGAGATGGAGATGTGTTCTAACAAGATGTCAAGATGAGTTAAGAACGAAGCTATGAGTTAAATAATAAACAATTCTCTGAGGGGAATAAAGACAGAATGATAGAAGCAAAGGCTGTTTAAGGAATGAATGGAGAATATGTACAACACTGACATTAAAAATAATTAAATAGGTGACAAAAGGAAGAAGTATTGCCAGGCTACTTCAGCTAATAGATATAGCAAGAAAGAAACTGCAAACGCTTTTTAAAACTATGTGAATGAAGACGACCTCTGAGTTCTCAGCTGATTCACATACTTTGCTAACTTGTATAAAACCCACAATAACTTTGAGGACAATCTATTCTATGATGATGGGTACTGTGCTGCCCCTGACAGCTACTTGCATCACCACTGCACCATAATCACTGCACACAGCGGCCTCCCAGAGTGTTAATGCTATATTCAAGAAAAGAACAGGCTGACTTTTGAAAAACACTGCGTGTACAGTCTTTATAGTAAACAATCTGAGGGCGTTGGGGGATACTTTTTACATTTTAGCAAACCACTAAATGTGTGCCGATTTAGTATTTCTTGTTTGAAATTCACAGATGTAATGCATACAAAACTGTACATACTGAAGAAAGATTAAAATTGTGATGATTCTCAGTTCTGGAGCTTTAAGGACCATTTTTTTCTCCTATGATTTCTACCTCGATTTATGGAAGTTTATTCATAAATCGAGGTATGACTGTATGGATTTTAACAAAATTGTAGCATGTGTCCCAGTCGCTGCTGCAGCTCCAGCTGCTGACCGTGATAATAAGCATGCATATCTACAATTTCAAAACTTCCTTTGGTTTTTAAAACATCGTCATGCACTTGTCCATTTCACCTCACAGTTCGCCTCATGTCTCCCCAACCCAGATACGGGTGAGTGCAGCAGGGAAGTGGAAAAAAACATGGACAGCAAATTGGTCGTAAAACTCTTGGTCTTGGTGATAAAAGCTGAGGCTTGTTACCTGGAACATGTCTGTATTGCTGTCGTGTGTGTACTCCACCACCACCGTCTGGGCACGAGACAGAGTGTATGAGATGCTGTGCTGGTCTTTGTTGCTTATGGCCTGTTGAGACAGAAGGAAGAAAGAAAGGACAGATGAATAAGGAGTGGACAAAGACAAAGGTTAAGACCTGCAGATGCTCTAAAGTCAAACTCCGAACATGCGTTATAGTAAAAACATCTCTTACATCTCCTCACTGTTCCTTACAGAGAACAATAGACACACATAGGAAGGGTGGGGTGGGTGAAGAGTTCAGTTATGTAGTCACAACCTGGACCTTAGACAGCCTCAATGTCTTTTCGGTCAGTCAGGACCACCCACAGGGCAGAGAAGGACAATCACTCTTCCAGACTCTTTAAATTACTGCAGCTAAAGCCTGGCCTGTGTGTGAGCGAGCGAGAGCACAAAAAGTGTGTGTCCACAGAGAATCCATTAGGTACAGATGTTAAACCAAAAAAGCAAAGGCCCTCTCACACTCACGCCCACACACACCCCTTACAATCCCCTCTTCATTTAACAGATTTTGGAGGATTTTTGGACGACCTTATAACTGGTGATGGAAACATAAGAACATGTGCTTCCCAGGACTTTGGAAAAATGCTCAGTTACTTTCCACTGGACCGTTCACTTTTGTTTCTCTTCAGCATGTTCCAGTTAAACGTGGTGTAAAAAAAACACATAGCTCAAACACCTTTTAGAACTGGGGTCTTCCCTGGGACGACTACATGACACTGTATTGTGTGTATGTGTGTGTGTGTGTGTGTGTGTGTGTGATTCACCTTGGCTGCCTGTGGAGAGCAGGCGACGTGAACTGTGCTGGGTTTCACCCCGTTTGCCTTCGGTCTCTTGCAAAGCGCAAAACGGCTTTTACGTCGCCCTCGGTCTCCGTTGGGCAGAGAGCCATTGTACCTGCACGCGCACACACACACACACACACACACACACACACACACACACACACACACACACACACACACACACACACA
>JBBMJY010000003.1:4110231-4133503 GCA_037833715.1 Toxotes lorentzi
CACACACACACACACACACACACACACACACACACACACACACACACACACACACACACACACACACACACACGTAAACAAAACAATAAACAATAGGGCATTATTGTCTGAGCAGCTGTATAATACACTGGAAAAACAGTCGTTGTGGAAAATGCTTGAGGCATTTTGGTACACTCCCTCCATGACTATGTGCATTCACACACAAATAGCAGCCTATACTTTTCATACATACTTTTTCACAAAAGCAAGTCATGTCCCCATAAACAACAAAGCCCTCCAAACATAACCCCAGGATGGCTGAGAAAATAAACACACAGAGAGACTCATTTAGCCTGATACATGGCTGAGGAAAGGAGAATAAACAGAGGCGTTCCCACCGACAGAATGGAGTCTCTGTGACTCCCAACAACGCCACGACTGTTGTGTCTCTGTGAGTGTATGTGTGTCTTGCTTAACATCCTAAAGTAAGAAAACATTCATCATCTCCATTTACCTTCCAGTATATCAACAGTGTGTTAGTTACTTAAACTCATTACTGCGCCTGGATACCACAGAAACATGGAAGAATAAGGAGTCCATCTCTCCCAAAAAGCAACATTAATAAAAATCAAGGTATCTCATTCAAATCCTTGACAACAATAATATAAACAACAATATGAAGTAATTTAAAACAGCAGAACTGGTGGATAAGTTTTTAAAAAGAGCTGGATGGAGAAATAAAGTGCACATTTACAGCAGCAGCCAGTGACTTCAACACTGTAGCTGTGCTTTGGGTTTCCAGGTGTGAATGTACATATGTGGAGCTGAGTTCGTGGGTCTGTGAGTACGCAGAGGTTAAAAGCATTTATTCTTTACTGCACACACATGTTTTAGATAAGCCATCACCAGCGTTAAGTGATATTTCTGCAAGCAGCACCGCAGCTTTATAAACATTACCACGTATATAAACACTGCTTGTTACCTTAACGTTGTTCTGGCATCCAGAAGCCACGAAAGTTATGGACTTCACTGATGCACTGTAGCTATATTCAGCTGTGATAAATGTAATGTGATGACTGCCTCCTACAGCTTTTGTTTAGCTATGAATTTCGCAGTTTTCAGCAAATATTTGCCAATAATAATTATTTTTTAAAGCCAGCAATTCCAACAGTTATAATAATCTACATGTGTTCTTTTAAATAGTGTCTAAATATGAACAAACACGATACTAAAGACTTGAACTAGGTCAGCAAAAATAAATAAACTTTACAAATAGTGGACAACACAGTAACAATGTCAAAGAAGCAGTCATAACAAAAAGCTTTCTTTACTTTAATAAACAAGGACAGGAAAAAAACACGAGAAAGTTATGTGAGTTAAACGGTACAGCAGAAGTAGCCATGCCATATAGGATCTCAGCCCAGCTGGAACGTGTCTTTAACCAATCAAATGACTCTTGAAATGAACGCACCCACTGTACCGAGTCCGGCAGAGGTCGTAAGGACGCCCAGCCTGCAGCTAAATGTTTCTCTGAGAGACCAGATCTGCTGGGATCAAACAACGCTGGGAGGGTTTATGAGTAACCATGGTGAGAGAACAGAGCCACAGCAACGTTTGGGAAGAGTAACCATGGCAAGAGCGTAACCATGGTGAAGTTTAGCCCGTATCCGGAGAGAGGGCAGGGCAGTCTGCTGGAGAAAGTTCAAAGTGTTGCTGGCAGTTCAAACCTAGGTTCCCTGGGTAGCAGTAACGTGTGCGTGTACACACACGCTCAAATATTCTCAAAACAATGGCAGAAAAGCCAAGGGTTTGCAACTAGTGTGTGTTTACATAAATATACAGATCTGTCATACAGTGAGGCAGGAAGGACTACGGTTAGGAAAAAGTTAGTTACATATGGTGTACTCTCCAATTCCCACAATTAGCAACAAGCATATGTGTGTGTGTGTGTGAGTGTGTTCCCTCCAAACACCAGTAAACTAAGGCTCAGTGTGCAGCAACAAGCTACCACTTATACAGCAGAGCTATAAAAACATAAAGACAGGTCCTGTGGGTAATTATTACCTATGGCTGAGTCACTCACTGTGCTTGAAAGCATAAATATTAGAAAAAAAAGGTGAATGTGGTTGTTAAAACTAAAACTACACAGTGTGGAAGCAAACTCTGGAAACCGGGAGATTATTTCTCTCAACCCAAAAAACTTGAAAAATGCATTTGCATAAACATGCATGTCGACACACTATTGCTGTGCTAATACATAATCAAAGATGTGATACATGGACAGACTGAGGTGGATTTGGAGGGACTGCAGTCTATCCAGTGATGTCACAGTTGTTTAAAAAGCCACATGGATGTCCACTGTGCCTGTAAACAGATTGTCCCCAGAGACGCCACAGCATTCCTCTGGATTAGGCCATTAGCATCACAGGGCTTCAAACATGGTAATGCTGGACTGGGGTTACCAAGGAGGTCAGGCACAGCACTGTGCTGCATGATGATGGGGTTCTCCATTAGTTTCTGCATGTGCGAGTCTGCTCTTGGTCGCACAGGAGACACAATTAAATCAAAGCACTTGTTCTGGCCTGCTGGGAGTACCAGGCCGTTTACTGTAGCTGAGCCATTCAGTTTGCACAACCATGAAAACGCTCTGTACTGGCTTAGAGGTAGGTTACTGTAATTTTCCTGTGCAACCCAACCATCACCTAGCAAACTAAAACCGACCATGAGAAGCATAACAACCGAAACATGAAAGTCTTATTATGAAAGGTATTTACAGTTCAGCTGACCCTCTTATCAAGGGTTATCTTGATTTCAGATGTCTAAGTTGCTGTCTGGATTGTAACCACCCTACAACTTAAACATACCCTATGGAGATTCTGACCACCAGCAGCACTACGGAGCAACGCTTTTATGAGTGAATCCCTGTTTTATTTGTGCTATGCACGTGCACAAGGACACACATGCCTCTGCAAGCACCAGGGTCACGAAATACACATTCCTGCTGCAGTTTTTCCACTGATCAACGGATGAATGAGGAAAAGCAATGTGCCGGCAAAGAAAAGGAAGAGGAAGACAACAAGTATTTTAGTGAGAAACACTGAAAGTAAACGTAACGTCTATTTGTTTAGATGAAAACTCTACAGAGCACTGTAGTAAAGAGTAAAATTTAGCTGCACCCAGATGGACATAAGCAGCTTTTTACCATTTAGCAGTGAGTAGCCTTAACTGTAGGTGCATCCTAACTCACAACAGGGTCCTCATGAAAAAGTGTGATGCTAATTTAAAAGGTTAATTGGAACAAATTTCACCCAAAAAAAAAAGATTCTGCTCTCAATGTCAGCAGCTACACTAAAGCTGTTATGTGTTTGTTTTGTGTTTCACTGGCTTTTATTTATCAGAAATCACTAATCACATTAATAAATGTAAGCAGTCTGTCACAGTAATGGATTCATTCCCTAAGGGCTGGTGAGAGCATGGTACTACAGGTTAGGGGTTCAACTCCCACTGAGTCTAGCAGACAACAAATGCATTTTCAGCACTGTAATGTGTATTAAGGTGTTCGCTACACTCAGTGCAGCCATACTTGCAAGCACAGTGTGATTGCTCATGACATCCAGCGAAAAAAAAAAAAAAAAAAAAGGCCCTGTTGACCTTTTAAAACGGATGGCCTGACCTAGAATCCAAAACTAGGGGCGGAAAAAGCAGAGCAAAACGGAAAACTGGGGTTCTCCCTTGTAAAGGCATGGAACTGCATTTACTGCTCACTGCAGTTTTTCCACCAGGGAAAATTTCCACGGTCATCTCCCTGACAGTACTGCTCCAGCATAACCCAGAACAACAAACTGTGAGTCAGCTGTGAAACCAACTGTGTGCGTCTGAGTGAGACATGAAAAATATGCGCGTATATACTGTAGCCGTGTCTGTGCGGTACGAGCACAAGAAAGCGTGTGTGTGCGTGTAACGAGGTCTTTCCGGCATCTGCATTCCTCTGCGGAGTGGAGTGGAATAGCCCTTTGGGAAATAAACAGGAGACAGACAGATAAAGGAAGTCCTTCACTGTCAGTTGTTATTGGAGAAAGTGTGTGTGTGTCTGCGTATGTGTGCAGTTGTCTTCTATGCTGGAGATGTAGGGTGTGTTGGAGGTTCTTTCCTACAGCTGAGTATGTGGACTCGAGTCAAAACAAATCTGTGGAGGAAGAGAAAGCCAAGGTGTTTAAGATGAGAATCCGGTGCTGCCTCGGGCCAAAACTGATCTCATCTTGTAATGTATCCAGAAATGTGCTTAATCTCATCTTCCAAAAATACTCAATTGTAACTTTGGATGAACAATCATATCTGTGTGCAGTCTCAGTCTGTGACCCTGTGCAACTAGACAAAAATATCCCAACTGTTTATGCTGCTTTCTTGAAAAGCATTTCCGCTTGCCTTTGTTCATTTCTTGTTTTCAGCTTTTCTACTGAACCATTCAGAGGCTCAGTCTTCTGAGAATGTCAGAAGATATTTACAGGTTAATTGAACAGTCAAAGTGCTTCTGCGGTCCTTAATGTATATTACCCCAGGACACATAGTCCTCTCCCACAGCATCAGCTCTTTCTCTCTTCATTACCAATACAGTTATGACAATCTCTTTTCTAATGTGGCATCTTTGGCACATAGTAAACCAAAGAGCAGAACAAAGTCACATCAAATACACACAAATTTTTCTTTTTGTTCAGTCTGTGTCCAGTGTTTCTTACCAAAACACAGTGTGAGTCTTTGAGGCCTAAAAAACATGCCAAGTGCATTTCCTTCCTTTTTTTTAAATCATGCATTAACTGGCAATTTAAGATTATAATCTTTAAATATTTCACACGCCCGGTGGTCCAATCAGTCATCACCCACAAACCATGTTCATAATCAGCTTGGCAGTCATAGTGTTTGTCCCCACCCTAAGAGATTAAAAATGTCAAACTGCACGTTATCAAAATTACTGCAAGGAAGAGAATTTGGTTTTAAAAATACTTAATCTGCGTCAGTAACTGTCTTTGTTTTATACACTCCAGGACTCAAACCGTAAAAAACACACACGGATAGGTCACTTTTTCAGGTCAGAGCGCAGAGTGAAATCATGTGGCTCCAAACCAGCACACAAACACCGGGAGTGCTGGAAACACTGACTGGACTGAGCCAGAAAAGCCGACAACAGTGAGCAACACATCCAACCATTATCAGCCGTGAGTCACACATCCAACAATGACCAATACAGTCAATCGTGGCCAATACACACAGTTCACATTCAGTCTACTCGCATACAGTAAGCAAGAAATCAAGCCTCATCCCACAGAGATATCAACAAATTCAACACTACAGTCTTTAGATAGTGTTATTTAAGGATAAGGAATGTCAGTTTTAAAAACACTTATATCGTGACCACAGAACTGCAACTAATGATTACATCATTAACAATTAATTTGCAGATTATCATCTCGATCTACTGATCAACTGTTTGGACTATAAATGTCAGTGAATTGTGGAAAATGCCGATCACAATTTCTTAGAGCCTAAAGTGATGCCATTAAATGTCTTGTCTTGTCCGACCTACAGTCTATAACCCAAAGATATTCAGTTTACTATAATATAAGACAAGCAAAGGCGGCAAACCCTCAAATCTGAGAAGCTGGAACCATCAAATTCACCTATTTTTGATCGAAAACATTTAATTTACTAATCAATTATAAAATATTAGAGAATTTTGTAGACAAATTGTGTATCATGATAACGTTATAAAGTCAGTATTTCATCATATAATTATTCCATCTGAATTTGAGTATCTCGCCTGCACTTCTTATTTACACCACACCGTTACTGTCACAGGCACATTATAATGGGCCTGGCCCTTGCACTTACTCTTGTAGTACATTTTTTCAGATCCTCACATTTCACATCTTCACATTTACTGGATGGATGCAAATCACTCCCAACAAAAACAAAGTAGTAAAGTAAAAGAAAAGTTCACAAAGGTGTGTTCTGAGTATAGTGATAAGTGTCTGTAATGTGTTGGTGCTCACCCCAGCACAATGAGCTCTCCATACTTCACTGGCACTTTGGTGGAGGAGGTGGTGGAGATGTTTTCCTGCTCCGGGGAGTACATTGGGCACTGCTGATTGAGGCTCGGAGGAGGAGGGGAGGCAAGATGGGTGAGCTCCAACAGGGTGATGGGAGACAGGAAGGGGAAAGGAGGGAAAGGAGGGAAAGGGGGTGGGAGGGTGCTGATCGAGTGGAGGACAGGGGAAAGGAGGAGAAGGAAGGGAAGGGGTCAGCTGAGCCTCAGCTCCACCCTCTCATGCTTCATGTGTCCGTCTCACGCAGCGCTCGTCCTGCCCTGCAGAGTGACAAAGAAAGGATTAATACAAAGATTAGTGTGTTTTAAATTACACATTTTCTGTATTTAGATTTGTTAGTCTAATTTATGCACGTGGATAGTGTTCACAGTTTTTCATGACAACAAAAATTAGGCTAGCGTCTGAATGCCTACTAGATGTGATTTAACATCAGATCTGTGTGTAAACAACCCAGCTTTAGTCCAAGCAGTGCACATGTTATAATGAAGGCCTCTATTCATTTCAATGAGGGATTGCACTGGCTCAGTGGGGGTGCCAACGCAGAGGGTTCCAGCAAAAAAAGAAGCAGGGCCATGCGATGAATTTAACCTGGCTCAACTTTTACCACAAAGCAACCAGACATCATCCAGCACTGGGGCTGTGTTGGCTACCCACACACATGCAAGTGCACAGTTACGGTTGCAACACAAAGACAAAAGATAAAATGATTATCACTATGATAACTTATAGTCATAAAATCCTATTCTGCTTCATAGTTTTATGAACCACTGTGCAGGTATTGTGACATCTAACCAGCCTGCAAACATGGATCTGTCACTCAAACTGGACGAAATGGACCATAGTTCATCATCCCACCGGTACCTGAGATGGCCCAATCACTGCAGCCCCTTGCTTTTTTTTTTTTTTTTTTTTTAAATGCAGGGCTGTTTTAAGTCTGAATGTCCCCTAAGGGCTGAACCTGTAAACCAGCTCACTGTTCAAAAGCAAGTGTTGTGTTTGTCCATAAGTGGAAAGCCAGTGAAGCCCCCTCGCTGACCAGTATCAAGAAGCAGGAGAAGCAGGTGACATGTCTGTCTACATCTTCTACTGAACTTTGCCATAACAAAGACTACAGTACAAAGGGAAAAGGTATTATAAATTATGGAAACAGAAATCGGGGGAAAACAGGCACAAAACTATCCCTTTAAGTCTTATGTATGCCTAATTACATCCAAGATATTCAGAGCAAAACACACCCACACACATTTCAACCTCCCAAGATTTTTCTACAAGGTTTCGAACAAAAAGGACGTCACCAGAGGATGGCGGTCATGACTAAGGTCGGACTTATTCTCTGTAAATGCCATACACCGTATGGTAAATGCTGACTTAAGAGGATGACTCAAAAACACACACATATTCACACACACAGCTTTCTAAATACACAGGAAATCACAGGGAGGAGTGGAGAAAGAAAGCATGCATGAGAAAAGAAGGCACGAGAAAAAGGAGATCTCGTGCACTCTCAACATCACGGGTTTGACTTCAAACTCATGACCTTTCTTGCATGTCCTCTGCTCTCTCCCATCCACTAGACAAAAAAAGGCAAAGTATAAATAGGCTATCTTCCCAAACGATAACACCACTTCACCTCATTTAAAGCGGAATATTTCTCCTACAATTCCCAGGGAGTCTTTCTGCTAAGAGAATGCAGAGCCACACATGAATAAAGCATAGGAAGTTAAGTGTTTTGATGATGAGTGGGGATGGGTGGCTTTGTTCCTCAGCACTGAACAGCAGGAAGGCTGACAGTGTCCCATCAGACTGAGTGGGAGAAGTTCATGCGGAGGCCTTCCAGGTAAATATTCTTTTCAGACTCAATGTCAGAGAGAAGCGTTATTCAGCATGGACTCAAGACAGTGTCTGTAGGAGTGTTTCTGATGCATCGAAAAAGGACAATAGAGCCTGTGTTTCAATAAGACCTACGAGTTGGGTGGCTGATGTTGTTAGTGAAAATACAGCAACACAATCGGTCAAAAACACAAACCATTTACCTAGCAACACGGAAAAAACTACCTGTAACAGACTGAAATCACCCATGTCAGGACAGACTTCAGCAACCGGTTAGTTTAGCGTTAGCTTAGGGGCAAACAGCTGGCCCGGCTCTGTCCAGAGCTAACAAAAAAAAAAAAAGAAACACAACACAGTCTAATACCAATGCTAATCTCTCTGGCCTGTGAGTCAATCACACCTTCAGCCCACATAATGAGTGGAGTCCTGTAAGGAGAGCACCTCTTTGCATTGAACTGTGGGAGCACACACACACAGTTCCCACTCAAAAACAGGAAGTTACAGGGTGTATACACTACCACCAGCTTCGCTCATCAGCTGACCAGTTTTTATGCACTGTGGGGGATTGCGGAGTTTCCAGTGGTGGCGTTTCTGGTCAGCAACAAAGTCTTCACATGCAAATTATCTGATGAAAGAAAATCTTATAATAGCCCTGAACTCTTCACAATGAGAACAACTGTTCTCCATGCATCACTCTTAACTTTTATAGTCCTTGTTTACTTAAACATTACGGTGTATAGACAGAAGGAGGCATCGGACTGTGGCTAACGCTTCAATGTCAGTTTACTGAGGTGAAAATTTATTCACATAATTTTAATATTCGGCAGAAAGAAGAAACTATTAAAGTTCAACTCTGGTCAACTTTTATCCTCCACAAGCTCATGATGCTAACAGCTCCCTGAACACATCATTATTCTGATAAGGAGAAAACATTGTCACTTACAGTCACTGAGCACTTTATTAGGAACACCATACTAATATTGGGTCCCTTTGCTCTCAAGACGACCTCAGTTCTTTGTGGCATGAAGTCAACAAGATGTTGAGCTTCTGCTCCATGTTGACATGACTGTATCACATAATGTCTGCAGATCTGTCAGCTGCACATTCATGCTGCCAACCTCCTGTTCTACCACAGTGTACTACTGGATTCAGATCTGGTGACAGGGCTGGCCAGTGAAGTCCAATGAGCTCATTGTCATGTTAATGAAACCAGCTTTGCTTTGTGACATGGTGCATTATTGTGCTGGAAGTAGCCACTAGAAGATGGTAAACTGTGGGCATGGAGGGATGAACGTGGTCAGCAACAATACTCAGACAGGCTGTCGCATTCAGACCACGACTGGTATTAAGGGGCCCAAAGTGTGCATTTCTGTCTGCAGAGCTGCTGCTCGCCGGATGTTTTGAGTAAATTTTAGAGACTGCCGCGGGTGAAAACACTCAGACCAGCCTGTCTGGCGGCAACGATCATAACAAAATTGAATGATTTGAATCCTGTCACAAAAACACTCTTTGTACAATTAACATGTTGGACATATTACAGGTACAGATGTATTTAGGTTCGACTAACCTGCAAACTTTTTCACAGCCTCACACCTGAAGACATAACACTTTGAGTTATAACTCACATCCCAATATCCTGTTCCCAAAGTGTTAACGTTGTGTTAACAATGAATCTATATTCAGCGTATCACACTGCTACTCATAGCTGTGTATAGCTGTGAACTATAAAGGGCTTCAGCACACAAAGCAAGAGAGAAAAGAGGGTGGAGGTGAAACAGTAGTGGCACAGAAAGAAATCACACCAGGGTTAATCACATTTAAGTTAAGACAAGCACTTCATGTAGTTCATCCAGAAACCTCTAAAGGATATTTCTGAACAAAAATCAGCAGGTGCGGGAACAGCTGTGAATCTTCTCAGCTTGTTTCTGACGGCAGACAGCGACGTTGGAGGAAGGATGTTTTATTCTGGTTTTATTCTGGCGAAATGGAGGATCTGAAAGGCCGCAAGATGAAGGGGGAAGTGAACATGGGTGTGTTCAAACTGCAGAACTGGATGCAATGTCTGACCCCACCTGCTCCCCGGACAGAGAGGGTTAACCACACGTACTCACACGAGCACACATGCAGCATTATCAGTACATACTAAAGCACTACGCTCTAAACTGTGTGCATGTAAAATCCTCTCTGTGCACACACACACGTACATGTGTGCACAGTAAGTAGTGTCGAGGGAGCTGTTGGCTGACTTGCCAGGAATGGATTTTTACCTATGGATCCACACACTGAAGACCAAAAGAAAAATGGGTCTGAGTGCACTGGGTCCTGTTAGTGAATTCATTCTTGCTTTCTCCTGCGTAGGGGGTGCAAGGAAATGAAAACCATTAGATTTTAACATCTGAGGCTGGGATTTCTATCCACTTAATGATTAACGATGTCAGATTTAATATTCAAGACTCCACTAACATTTTATATTAACAATAATGACCAGTGGAGCGAGAGCAAGAACCATTGTGAGTGACAGCTTTATTTGCTTTAATTTAACCTTAGATTTCTCTACTTAATTCACTTGGGTTATGTCGGGAAACAGCTCGTGCCAACTGCTTAAATTACACTTTCACTGAGCAAAAACAAGGATTTTGTATTTTAAATGATTGATCATTAAAATGGCTGAGGACAGAGTGAGGAAACGGTTTAAATCTGGCGTCTCTAGTACACATGTTGTATGTATGGGTGTGTATATAATTTTTTAAGTATGTGCATGTGCCTGACTAAGCTCTCTGCCTCTGCAACTCTGCATGACACAGAGCTCAGTGTGGCTGTGTGCCAACTGCTGCTTAGCTACCGAGACACACAGTCCGACAACAATAGACCCGGAGCTCAGAGAGGCTGACTTTGCTGGCAGGGGTCATGGACTGTAACAACCTGCTGCTGACAACAGGAACAGCAACCTCACACTTACAAAAGCCCTCGTAAAACTTTACTGCAAGGAGGCATGGGTGACACCTGCCATTCCCACTGGCCGCCAACAGAGCACAACACATGACAAACAAATGTACATGAACATGGGTGGGAAAAACATGCACACACATCTTCATGTTAACACGGAAGCGGGGTAACAGCTGCACTTCTTCTTTTGAATGCATCACCAGCAGCCACCAAGCTACAAGTCAAACTGTCCTGTTTGGCATATGCCAAAGAGCGACACGCAGCCATGAACGGGGGAAACAGAGCCGGCATCAGTCTGCTGTGTCACGCCCAGAGTTATCAGAAATCTCTGCAGGGTTTGAGTCCTACACAGTGCTTTCATATTGAGTTAAAAGGTGTGCAATGTTTGAAAAGGGTAGAATTATGGTAAGTCAAAGGATGACACACTTTCAGGATCACAAGGCATGGCTGTGTGGAAACAAACAACCTCACCAGAGGCAGGGTTTCTTATCTGGTGGGTCAAGAACCAAAAATGGGTCAAAAGATCCTCTAACAGGGTCATGAATAAAAGAGGGACTGACAGAGGGAACTTCAGTGCGGTGCTAACTAATCTGTTAAGCCCATTGCACAGCCAAGGTAAAAGGTAGGGTCCTGATACATAATCAGCCAAGAACCACTGGCCTAAGGCCTTAAGGCTTAAGCTGCTGGCTCATGTGACAACACTTCCCATACCTGACACCTACATAATAGTAGTGTGCAGACTCAGACTGAGATCAGAGCCAGAAAAAGAGATGCAAAGCCAAATAAAGTAAGGGAAAAAGGATTACTGTATTAGCCTTAACCCTTTTTTAAAGTGAACATCACCAATAAAATCAAAATGCAGCTGCTTCAACATGCTGGTAGTGAGCTTTTGATACAAAAAAGGACAAATAATAACAAAAAATAGGAAACACAAATAATGTGGAAATAAAAAAACGTCATTAAACACAGCCAAACTCTGTAAAAGCAGAAAACCCAGAACAGACACCAGGTCAGGGATAGACACAAAAGAAAAGAAAACCAGGATCGCCTACACAGTGTAACAGCTTCATTACTGGACTGGTAATGATATCCTCCTGGTAAAGTGGGTCATCAGATCAATAAATAATAACAGATGCCTGGAATAGACTTAGAGAGGCTGACATGTTTCTGGCTTTCTGGAAATGTTCTCCTATTTGTAAAAACAACAACCTGACTGCATGTGTGAAATGGTATAGAATCATTTCTAAATACAACTGAAGTGGGTTACAACTTCATTATATAATAAAATCTGTTCCTTGTTCTGTATTCTAGCGCCACATTTTAACAAATTATTTGCTGAAAATAAACCCATCTCGTTTGGGGTTTCTCATATTTATTGTCATGAAAGGGATGATATTATCACATGCAAGGAAACTGACCAGCTGTCTCCAGAATGTGTTTAGAAACACAAGAGTAATGCATTCACTTTCTTCTGTGTTTTGTCATGACAATCAAAGATATATTCATCTTCTGTCTGCTGGGCTGAAACTAGGTGTCAATACAATTTAGACTGAAAGTACAATATGATACGATACGATATACTTTACTGTCCTCTTAGGGACTTTTTTTCTTGGGTTTCTGAGGCTGCATTTAATAAATGTCATTCTAAATTTTACACACAGATTATGTAGACATGTGACAAGTCAACCACATGCTAGTATTCACTTGTGCATACATTCAAATGCTAGTGGTAAGAACTTTAAAACAACATATCACATGACTTAAAATAGCACTGCACAACTTTAAAACAACATACTGCAGAAACTGTCCATCATAACAAGGTCTCTTTGGGGACTCTCATACTCATACTCATGCTGTGTCTTTACTGTTTCACATGTCAACAGAAGAAGGCACAAATGACTTTTAATGACTGAATCACCAACTGGGTACTCTATCTCATCCGCCAGAGGGTAAAAGCTTGTACTCAGAGAGGAGGACATGGTGTGGATCAGCAAGTATTCACTCTGCTCCTCTGAGCACAGACTGTTCTTAAGTGGATGGCAGTTGTTGTGTTAGCGAGCATATGTGTGTGTAAAAATGAGAACTCAAAGCAAGGGAAAAAAATGAGCTCATCTTCTTACTTGTGGCTGCTGTGATCTTTGTCAGAGCCCTTCATCAAGAAGGTCATCAGATACCTAATCATCCCGGTATTACTGGCTCTCATCACGCTCTCGAACACTCTGAGGCTTTTAGGTGTTTCACACACCTTTCATGTTTCCTATGAGCGGCTTGCGAGCCAGAGGCTTTGAGCTCCCCAGCTGTTCCATGCTGAGCCGCCAACCACACGTGGTCTTCAAAAGCTTACAGCAAAGATTTTCCAAAAACTGCAAGGTCTCTCTCTGCTGTTCCCTCCCTCTTCAGTCTTTTCATCTTTGGATCCCTCCTGACAAACAGCTTGTTCCCCTTATCATAAATAGATGGTAGATGAGATGAGGGAGACTTTAACTTCTTGGTGCTATGTGTACACAAAACCAACTCATTTATATTGCACCACTGCAGTGTGAATGTAATTTCCCTATGTTTTGTGCTCACACCTCTCTTTGCAGAGGTGATCAGTTCCAGGTAAAGTGTTTCTGGTTAAGTTACACAAGTGCCAAAGCCAAGTCTGCAACCAAAGAAGAGAACATTTTCCAAGACAAAGAGCTGCAACAACTGGCTGATTAATTGATTAGTCACTTAATCAAATAATCGTTCTAGTCTTTTTTTAAGCAAAGACATTTGCTATTTTTGATGCATTTCTTTGTTGAACATGACAGTAAACTGAATATCTTTGAGTTAAGGATTGTTGATCAAATAAAACAGGTCATTTGAAGACTTCACCTGGGGAATTTAAACAGTTTTTTCACTATTTTCTGACATAATTGATCAATAAAATAATTAGCACATTAATTGATGGTGGTGATTAACTGTTATCAGCAGCCCTACAAAAACACACAGGGTGATGTTTGATGTCAAAGAAATAATGGACTGAGTTTCTTCTGGTGCAGTGCAGTGCCACTGGTGAGATAATGTCAACTTTGCAAACCAGGACCAGCAAGTAGATGACTGCAGTTGCTTTTAGCTGCATCTTTGCACACAGGACTGCAAACGAATGACAAGATAATGAATGTTTTCATTATTTACTAATCTGCCTTTTAACTTCTTGATTAATTGATTAATTAATTAAATATCAGTGATGTTTCTTGTGAATTAAAGTAGGTGTAATTAGGTTACATTCATAACTTGTACCTCTTTAGTTCTTGATGTGCTCCTCGATATTTAAAATTATTTTAAAACTAGAAGGTACAACCCAGCAAATCACACTTGGAGTGAGCATGCTCTGCTGATCCACTGAACCTCACGCTGCTAAGAATCAGGCTGACCTCGCCTCCTATAACAAAAGCTTTCTTTGTCAAATTCCCACTCCAAGAGGAACTCCAACCCACTTAACCTGTACTGTGTTTGGAAAGCAGGGTAGGTCTTTCAGCTCAGTGGAAGAGAAAAGACATATCCATGTGTTCAAACTCACGGCCTCAAAAAACAAGCCTTCAAGGAAAAGAGCCGATCACCGCTGCGGTCAAACCCAGGCGAAACAGCAGTGAAAAGGTCTTTTGGGAGGCAAACTTCCTCCTACCAAGTCTCTATAAAACCAATCACTACTCAGCAAATCTTAACAACAGACGAAACAGTACAATAACATGTATGTCCCACATACAAACATTTCTCCCATGTGGATAGGACAGTATATATCTCCTCTCTGGCCTTTGATGAGATTAGATTAGATTAGATTTTTTAAATATTAAATCATAATTTATAACATACCAACTTGTTACTAAGACGCAAGTGTCTTGCTCGTAATGAATAAATATGAGAAACAGAGTTATTCTGGACACAGTGGAAGCAATACACTGTCTTAACCATGCAAATAGAGGAGTATTATAGTGTATAACAGGGATGCAACTAATCCTTCATTTTATTATTAATCTAACAATCAATTTCTTGATTAATTGATTGGTCAACTTTCAGTCAATCAAATATATATATATATAAATATATATATAAAACACTGCAGCTTTAGTGTGGTGTGGTGAGGGTACAGCCAGCCACGAGTTACGGTTTATTTTAATGTTTATTTTAATGAAAAAACTCCTGAACGACTACAAAACAGCCTCACACAGATGCATCAAACAGAAAAACAAACCCCAAAAAAAGAACCATAACAAAAATAGCATTCAGCTTGATAACAGCAGAGTTTGTGAGAAGAGAACCTCCACGTGAGGGGGGCCAGCGCCACGTCAATGCCTTAAATCAGAAGCCTCAACTTCCTGCGACAAACACCAGCTGCATGGTGGGAGAGCCAAAGGGCCAGCGAGTCGTCAGCCAGCGAGCCTCCTCCCAGCTCACAGACAAAGACCACACGCTCCTCAGCTCAAAATGATAAAATTATAGTCTCCTGCCAGATTACGATTGCTCATTCAGAAAAGAGGATCCCAGCTAGTCAGCCAGAGCTGAACGTGCCAACTTTCAATGAGTGGATGGGACCGACTGCTAGCTCTTCACCTCTGACTCGAGCTGAACTTTAAACAGAGCTGTGCAAAAAATATATTTGGTTAAATACTTTCATATGAATATGTTCTGCAAAATTTTCAAACTTTTTATATCCACAGACTGAACCTTGCTCCCAGGTTTAATCTCTGCAGCATAATGTCAAAGTGCTGTTAAGCAAGACACTGAACCCCACGACAAGTAAGAATGTGATTAACACAAAATGTAAATTTAGTTTGATGCAGATGGCAGGGTACAGAAAAAAATGATAGAATAAAAAAACCCTCATTGGTCTGGACATCGGTCATGTGTTTATGGACTTGAAAGAAGGAAAGAGATCAAAGGCTCCCAACAGTTTCTTGGAATGTCTTTCATTGTTTTTCCAAATGATGACTAAAATGGAACATTTATGCAGCACATCATGCCAGAGGTTTTACAGTTGCAAGAAAAGAGGGGACTGCTGAGTCTGACCATAAACCTCATCCTCGTAAGTGGTGCTTGTTTGAAAAACAATTTCATCTCAACAACACTCAATAACCAGTCAAAGCGTGTGCTAACCCTACAAATTATGGCTAAGTATTTTAGAGGCTGAGAGTGGGAGGCTGTGTGTGCATCAGTGGGGATTTTAATCCACGGTGAGTGTTTCTAATGCCAGTGAAATGCATTTGTGCGTGCATATGTGGGCATTTATGTGGGCGCGAGCTCGTTTTCAGACGCCCTGGGTCTGGTCTCCGGTGTGTAGAGTTGCATGGTCGGGTCAGTGGAGAGGGATTGGTTTGCGCACTGTGAAGATTTGACGCTCGATGACTCGGAAACTGATCTGTGGGACGGAGGGGGAGCTGGCAAACCTGACGCCAGATTCTCTTTTCTCTTCTGCCTTCCATTCTGTCTCCTCCGTGGTCAAACTTCGATCGATGAATATGAACAGATGGCATCGGCATTGCAGAACGTGGAAGAAAAAAAAAAGAAGAAACAGGGAGGAGAAATCTATTCCAGAGAAATCTATTCCAGTCATCTGGGACATGGGAGGAAAACGCTCTCTTTTCCAGTATTTTTACAAAATGTTTAAACATGCATGTGTTTTAAGAGAGGGGCAGCTCCAGGTAAATAAAACATATCCTCTGCTGCCCAAAAATGTCTCTTGTTCAGAAGCTGATTTACCTGGTTGACCTGTTAATAATAACAGTAACGTTATTTTCAGTCGGCTATCTTTCGTGTTGCTATTTGAAGGCTTAATACTGACAATCAACAATCTATCGTCCTCCAGATGTTCTCTAAAGAAATGACTGTGTTATCTGAAGTTTTGGTTTTTCCTCTCACTTTAAACCTTACAAATGATGACAAATGACGCTTGAGTTCAATAATTATTTTCCTACATAATACAGCTACACAGTACACTCCAAGCTTAAAGTGGGACTACATTAAAACAGTTTTAAAGCAGTTTTAAAAAGATATGTTTGACACCTGCTCCACATCAAGTGAAAATAGCTCAATGCAGTTTTGTGCAGCAGCACTTTAGAAGTATCATGCACCTGCAAAAATACTGCTAAAAATATGAGGAAAGTGTTTTAAACCAAAAGCGCTTCATATTGTTGGTGTAGACTGACCTAATTATAACCAATGGCTACTATTTCACCTTTATTTGTGCTACTCTGCAGTTTAAATGCTTGCTACACTGTGCTTTAGGAGAAGGTTTTAGTGTTTCCACAGAGCTCACGCTGTGTTTTTGGCATCTGGCTTACAAAGAGTGCAATCAGTTGCAAAAAGAAAGGCTTGGAAGACGACCAGGATTTCTTTAGCTGATGGAATCACTTAAAAAAATAACTTTATTGGGCCCTATCTGGAACGTAGCTCCAGAGTTGAGACATCTTTAGACAGATGTCTAATCTTTTATTGTGTAAATAGTCGGCCTAATGTTTGAATACAAAGAGTTTAATGGTTGGTCAAAGACCTAGCTGCTGCCTCCATATCACTGCCCACACAGAACCTGAGCCGCTGACAAAAGGTACAGGGGGAAACCACACACTTCAAAAAGGGATGATTAATGATGACTGTCCATCTCCTGATTATTTTTCACTCTTCACCACGGCAGCCAACAGACAGATCTTCCAGAAGACTGCAGTTTACCTGCCAAACTGACTGGAAGACAACAAAATCTTGGCAAATCTGAAATCTGCCAGCGTTTGGAAAACAGATAGTGTTAATATTCCCTATTTCAGAAACAGGGCTCCAATGCCTCCTTCCTTGAATGAAAAGATTTTTATGTCTTTGACTGGACGTGTGCTGCAACCAGCTCATATTCTTTCCATCTCTCTTTTGCTGGCGACTGTTCTTCGTGACTCCAGTGGGAAATGATCAGACTCATTTCCATTCACACACCAGATCTCACAATAACTCCAATCTTCTGTCTCAAAATAAAACCACAATGAGTACTGGCACACGCAAACCATTTCCATCCAGAGGAACCTCTAAAACCAACAGACGACCTTACGACAGGGAAAAATCACTGCTGATGCAACGTTACAGAAAATTATTGTAGTGTGAATTACATCTCCTGAAGCTCAGCTGGCTGTACACGGACAGATAAGACTACATTATCAATACAAACCAGAGCGTGAGAGTGTTACTGAGCAGGAGATTAGACCATAGAAATAGAATAATAGTGTTTCATGAGTGTGAGTGTTTGCATGGTTTAAATATATCTTCATTTTGATATTCACTGATTACTGTGACTAAATACACACCGTCTGACCATAGACATGCCGCCATCCTGCTCCACAGTGATTTACACAGAGTCAGCATGTCGATGCGCACAGGAAATCCCAATTCCCTGCCCACTCGCAGACAGGCACGCACTTGTCATGTTCAGTGGTCCCTGGAGGTGATCTCCAGTGTGTCTAAATGTGTGTCTGTGTGTGTGGTCCAATATTCACATCAAGATGGATGGAAACATACTGTATTCCGGAATCGCAAGTCCCATGACGCATTGCTCGAGAGGAAGGAAGAAGCAACAGTCACATCGAGGTTAGGAAACACTGGAGACAAAGGGTCATAGTCCAGGTAACCTCTGGATTTAACTTGAATGGGCCTGCTGTGAAATGACTCCCCCAAAACACACCTAACCAGATGATCAACACATAAAACTCCTCTGTTAGACATCAGGCAGAAAAACACCTTTTACTTCAAGCAGCTATTCAACCCAACCGTCCATTTTCTGCCACTTATCCAGGGTCGAGTCACAGGTGGATGGTTGGACAGTGGATCAAATGACAATGTAAAAACCACAGAGCAAAATGAAGTCGCTCATAGTGATAAACCTATGAAGAATTTTCACCTGCAGCTGTTTTCAACGAGAAAGATCTAAAGACTCACTCTACACCACCTGCTCAGCACTAAACAGCAGACACACAACTAGATGGTGAACACAGTGGAGCATTTAGCAGCTAAATCAGATATCAGAGACCAAAAACGTAGCTAAAAGAGCATGAATATGGACTTAGGTTCACCAGGTGGGCACAAACACGACTCCAGGTGAATGATAATGTTGCTCTGTGACTGATGGATATGTTAAAAAAAGCAACTGCTGGTGGTAAAGGTGGGGCGAATTTATTTTTACTTGTGAATCCCCCTCCCCCCACGGATCAGTAGATCCCTATTTTAACCTATAATAATACATGATTGCATTTTGTGTTACTGAATCAAATAAATGCAGTGGGATAAAAAGTAAAATGTTTCACTCTGAAATGTAGTGCAGGATAAATTAAGTATGTTACAGCCCAAGATTAACTGATTATCGAAACAGTTGTTGATTTATTTTCTGTCAACTTATTTCAGCTCTGAGACAGAATTAACAAGCACCTAACACATTGTCTTGCACTGTCTAAAGAAAGAAAGGCTTCTAGTGAAATCATCTGCGCTCGAAAAAATAGTAAGATTGAAAGTGAAGTCATCATACGGCCACCTAATCACCAGGACGATTTGACTGCAACCACATATACAGCATATTTGTCTTCGCTGGCTCTGATTTGGTTTTGTTTGTCTGAATCGTGAAAGTTGAGCAGAACTGTAAGTCACTCTGCCAAATGCCACAATTGTAGACATGGATAAACTGTAGAGTTATCCTGCTTACTCAGGATGGTGCACACAGGCTCTGTAACACTGTGAATAAAAATTTAATTAGCCTCAGACCATCTGTCATTTTTTATGTGTTGTAACTTACATTTCCTCCTTTTTTATATGAAAATATATTACAAGACATCCACACGCAGTGGTGTCTGGACTCTCTGGAGCAAACATTGCCCTGCAAAAGAAAGCTTCTAAACTTATAAACAGAAAGCAGACCACTTCCTCAAGTGCTGTTACCTACACAGTGAGCCTACATGGATGCTGAAATGGCCAATATTAAGACATGCTGAGCTACTTGTAAGAGGATCTTCCGTAGCTGTGACTATGACGGAAAAAAGAAGGAGCCTGTAACAAGGCCGATTAGAATAATCCACTTGGGCTTGATGCCAAGCACTTGATCAGAGGAAGCGTTGCCACAACAATACTCACACTCATCAGCTATAAACAGCAAGGCATGAAATATGTGGAGCAGGTCAGGAAAAGGACTTGGACATTAGAAACAAGGTGAGGAATGTAAGCCCGAGCTGTGTTGCTGAAAGCAGATGTGAACATAGTGAAGACGGCATCAAAAGCCACTGGACCTCAGGTTTAACAAAACCGGCCCATGAGGACACATGCTGAAATGTCCCCGTGGGTGTTCAGGACTACTGAAAAGTCAACAGATTTCACACCTCTCTGACCAGTTTCAGCTGTGAACGTCACACGATAACCAGGCCACCGACCCCCTTAAGAAAAATACACGTTTTTAACTTCAAAAGTATGCTAAGTGCACGCAGGACCAGATCTTTCCCAGCGCATGACATTCGCACCTCCACCCTCCACTCCTAAAAAATCAGACCCTTCGGCGCCAAATTCCTGCTGAGAATTAAATTAACTGGTCAAAACAAACTACCGGCTGCCCTGGAGTCTCCACGAGACCGGCATCTCCACAGAATCCAGGACTGCTCCTACAAAAACAGGTTCCTCAGGTTGAGCCTGAGGGGCTGGACAACTGGATTTGTGTCCGAGTTCAGTGGACTAGAATATATGTCAGGGACTCATTTCACTGTGAAGAGCAAACAGAACCTGGCGCGTGACCAGTGCGCCACTTCCCAAAGCTTCCTTATTTCTGCTTTTAGCAATACTGTCTAATAAAAGCAGCTTAGGAAGAATAATTAAAAAAAAGGTTGTTCCTGTTGGTTTTTTTTTGTTTGTTTTTTTTTCTGAAGTTTAGAATATTTGCGTGAATCAGACTTCCCAAAATCTAACTTAGGCTCCATTAGATAAAAAAAAGAACTGGATTAAAACTATATTCTAGAAAAAGTGTCTAAAACAGAAAAACCCTTTTTGTGTGAGGAATGGGAGAAATTTATTTTCCATAAGGTCTATGCTTTGATTTACTTAAGGGATTTCTAGGGCTGCAACTAACAACAACTTTGATTAATTGATTAATAGTGTCAGATCATTTACTTTTTTCAAACAGAAACCAAAGAGCTTCAACTTACTGCCACGTAAAAAAAGAAAAACAGCAATTATTCACATTTTATTTGACAGGCAGAGTACAGTATTTGAAAGATATGATATTTTCACTGTTTAATTAGGTGTTACGCCTACAAGCACACAAAGACTGAGACAGAATGATGCACTTATCTCCAGAGAGTAAAACTAATAGGACTGTCCCAAACATATATGTGAATAAATGTGGTGAACAATCAAAAAAGTGTGAGTTACTCTTTTTTTCCTCATTTCATTGTATGCAAAAGTGTAACTGGAAAGTTACTGAGACCGTTTGTTCCTATGTTTTGTGTTTTGTCCATTTTGTAACTGCCTTTTTCAGTTTCTAGGGCAGGTCCACTGTCTGTGCTTTGTCAGAGCAGCCTACTGGTTTTCCTGTAAGCTGCACTGGGAGGAGCGCTAGCTTGATGACAGAAGGTAGAGGAAGAAATGGGAGGGGAGGCGTTTGAATTACAGTCTCATCAATGATTCAGTGGGAAGAACACAGCCCGGTGTACGCGCACAGACAACAAACAGCTCTGCTGGTGGACGTGCAAAAAGACACAAACCCAAGCAAAGTCATGGACACATGAAAAACACAGGCAATCACAGACGCAGACATATAAGCATACAAGGGCCTGGGTGGCAAACTCGATCAGACACAGATGAACGTGGCAGTGCATGTCTGTGTGTAAACAGTGTGCATTACTGTATACGGACTGGACATCTAAACACACATGGATATATGGACATGCAATCAAACACAAACACACACACCAAGTGCTTCTGGAGCCAAACAAAACCTCATTACTGCAAGGTGTTATTGAGGTCAACATGTGTCATTCTTCTATAAAATCCAAACGTTATGCGATACTTAGGCAGCGATGCTTCGTTTCTTCACTGCAGACACTCTCTCTCTCTGAACTGCTCTGCTTTCTGTCACTTCAGCCTTTTGTCAGTTTATGTCTGTTTGACATATGAATGGTGTCACAGTGAGTCTTCGCTCATTTCATACACAACGTTTCATCCAAGCTGTATGTCAGAGTGAAAGCTCTGTCTAATCCTGAGAAAATACAGTCTATGTATGACTGATTCCAGCTTTGTGATGAATTATTTTGCCATTTAGGCGATAAATTTCCTCTTTACTTACACATTCATCATGGTGTTTTATATCGTGTAATACGTTGTAGATCACAGAATTACTGGTATGGTTAAACCACTGTTATTATGGGAAAATGCTGTGTTAATTCCACTGTTTGCTTATTGTTCTCAGTACTGAGGAAGGAATGCCATCAACAGCTGTAACCATCACAGCTACACACCTGACTGTAAACATCAGAGTAGGACGCTTTATAGCCGATTAAGTTTTTACTTAAACTTTTTAGAATTTGGTGAGACTGAACTATTTAAGGTCATCCCATCATCCCAGCTATAATTCAAAACAGTTGGGATGGAGATATGAGATGTAAAATAGTATGAAATAATTCTGTTCCTGAGTAACCCAAACTGAAACTCGTGACTATAGTGCCTACAGCAGAGAACAACAGTGAAAACAGTTTTCTACAGTTGCGTGCCTGAGGCTGATTCATGTTTCCGTTCACCGTCCGTTCCTGTTTGAATCCTTGCAGTGTTGGTGAAGGCTGTATTTCTCTGGGGAGGCAAGAGGGAACAGTCTGTGTAGGTCCAACTGTGCTGCACCTGGCCATAGTTTGTAATCATTAGCCTCTTGTCCAGCCAAATGAGACGGGCTAGTGCTTAGTGCTTCTAGCATTCAGGTTTCAGTGGGGATAGTTTGGGTTATGGCAGTACTTCCACTTCAGAATTCTGGCTCTGTCCCCTAGACTTTTTAAAATAAAGCAGACCTAACGTTTGTGGAAATAAGTGGGACAAAAAGTTTACCTTTGGTCTAAACAGCCGTTTCACATATTATATAATCAATTGCATTTAAAAACTGAGTGTTTTATATCACAGCAACTTTCTGCCACAGCTACCTTGAGCACAAGGACCCTCAGGGTCAACAAGATACACACACACAGGGTCAACAAGACACACTCAACTTTGTGTATGTGAGGATGTACACAAAGGCTCATTTGAGACAGGAAGGTTGGAAAGTGCAGCAGGAAATGGCAATCATGAATGATCAGTGGGGACCTGATAATTATAGGTCTGTGTCTACATAAGAAAATGTGTGTGTGTGTGTGTGTGTGTGTGTGTGTGTGTGTGTGTGTGTGTGTGTGTGTGTGTGTGTGTGTGTG